>CM051034.1:9612760-10212760 GCA_027627225.1 Congeria kusceri | reverse complement strand
GATAGTGTTTAGTTGTGGCAGTTTTGTTTTATGACCGTTTTCGCTTGTGACCGATTGGTTTTTCACCGTTTTGACTTAGGACCACTTTGTTGTATGTCCGATTTGCTATTGACCGATTTGCATTGTGTCCGATTTGATTTGCTACCGATTTGTTTAATTACCATTTGAGTTGTGACCGATTTCTTTCGTGACCGTTTTGACTTAGGACCAACTTGTTTTATGACCGTTATGGGATGTTTCCGGTATGTTTGCACTTGTGACCCATTGGCGTAAAGACTTGTACCCAGTTTAGTTAGACACCGTTTTGACCGAATTAGGTATGCGACCGTTTTCACTTGTGACCGATTTGTGTGTTGTGACCACTATTACTCATAAACTATTTAATTTTGACCGATTTGTTTGTTGGCCTTTTTGACTTTTGATCGATTTGTTTTTTTTTCAGTTGTGACCAGTTTATTTTGACCGTTTTGACTTCCGACCGATAACTTATACTGTTATTACTTTTATCAAATTTATTTTGTGACCGCTTTGACGTTTACCCAATTTAATTTGTGACCGTTTTGACTTGAGACCGAATTGTCTTCGGACCACTTTAACTTTTAAACGATTTGATTGTTGACCGTTTTTTCTTAGGATCGTTTTCTTTTATGTCCGTTAAGGGTTTTGACCATTGTGTCCGATATGATTTGCAACTGATTTATCTTTAGACCGTTTTGACTTTTGACCAAATTGATTTATGACCGTTTTCAGTTGTTATAGGTTAGTTTTTTGACCGTTTTGACCTGTGACTGATTTGTTGTTAGTGCGTTTTGATTTAGGACCATTTATGCTTTATGGCCGTTATATCTTGTGACCGACTTGCATTGCGTCCGATTTGATGCGTTTAGTGACCGTTTTGACTGGAGACAAACTTGTTATATGACCGTTATAGCTTGTTACCGGTATTTTACAGTTTTACTTTTACCGTTTGGCTTTGGGACCGTTAACACTGGTTCACAGTGCAGTTTGTACCGTTTTCACTGGCACCCAATTTAGTTTGTGACCGTTTTGACTTTGTCATGGAAGCAATATTACTTTTAAGCGATTCATTTTAGAACGTTTTTACTAAGTGCCATTTCCTTTTATGACCGTTATGTATTGTGACCGATTTGCATTGTGTCCGATTTGATTTTCGAACGATTGAGTTTTGACCGTTTTGACTTGCGAACAACTTATTTTATAAACGTTTCCAGTTGTGACCGGTTTATTTTCGACTGTTTCGACTTCCGACCGATTTACTTTGTGACCGTTTTACTTTTTCTTAATTATTTTTTGACCGCTTTGACATGTACCCAATTGAGTTTGTGACCGTTTTCACTTGTACCAAGTTACATGTGTGACCGTTTTGACTTTTGACCGATTTGTCTTTAGACCACTTTTACTTTTAAACGATTTTTTTGTGGACAGTTTTTTCTTAGAAACATTTTCTTCAATGACCGTTATGGCTTTTGACCGATTTGCATTGTGTCCGATTTGATTTACGACCTATTTGCGTTTTGACCATATTGTCTTTCGACCAATTTGTTTTTTGATCGCTTTCAGTTGTGCCCGGTTTATTTGTTTGCCGATTTCTGTTTGACCGTTTTGACTTAGGACCACTTTGTAGTGTGACCGATTTGTTTGTTGACCGTTTCGACTTTTGACCGATTTGCTTTGTGACCTATGGACAACTTGTTTTATGACCGTTTTCACTTTTGACCGTTTTGTCTTGCGACTATTACTTTTAAGCGACTTTTTTTTCCTAATGATCGATTTGCATTGCGACTGATTTGTGTAGTGACCGTTTTGAGTTGTGACCGATTTTTTTGTTATCGTTTGACCGATTTGTTTTGGGACGACTATGACTTTTGTCAGATTTGTTTCATTTTTTGACCGTTTTGATGTGTGTCCGAATTGTGACCACTATAAATTTGGCCTTCATTTGGTATTCCCACAAATGGAATTATTCAACTGTACAACGAAACGAACGCAACTATGCAATGCTATTAGTAAATGTCCATGTAATAGTTGGGTTTTTTCGTATGATCGAGGGCAGAGTTTTTGATATATTTGTATGTACTGCGGCTATTTAATAGCAACGACACATCATCGCTATAAACAGTGACTGCTAGATACAGCATAATGCAATAAAAAAAAAGATCTTTACCGATACAGTGGTTTGTTGCAGATATCGCATGCGATTGACCCGTGTAAAGCACATGTTTATGCGGAACGAATAAATGACAGGGTCGATGCAGATATTTATGGTGAACAATAATGGAATAGTAATATAGTACTCCTGTTACAGTGAAAGACAAATGAATAGTGCTATAGAACTCCTGTTATATGAATCGTTATTCAAATGTACGAACACGTAATCTTTGCAACTTGACAAAGAAAGGTACGTGATATAACATAAGATGTAACTGGAAAGTAACATACATCAGTGTTAACGTCCAAAACGCCTTACACTTGGTTTCTGATTGTATGATCATATACAGATTTATATATATTTGTTTTTATTGCGGCTATTCAATATCAACGACACATCGTCGCTACGTAATCTTCGCTAACTGATTAGGATAGGTACGTAGTATAACATAAGAAGTAACTGAAAATCATACAGTGAACACAGAATGTATTTCCTATTTTGATCGTATTTCCGAAAACATAAACAAAAGTTGCAACATAACGGTCACCCAAAACGTGCACAAGTGCTTGTACAAACTGAACCCAGGAGTTCAGCGACATGAATACACAAATGCCACATTCACATTGATTTAAATAACTAACAAAGATTATGCCGTGTGTTGTCTTGTTACCCCAACATATGACTGCACAATTTGCTACCATTGCAACCGAGCATTGACAGTGTGATCGCACCGAGCATTGAAAGTGTACTCGTTAGTATTAGTAGTATTTATATGCAAAGCACTAAAAACCCTACCGTCACGTGCCCTCCTGAAGACGGTTTGCATGCTTTCTGATACTAGGTTAAGAGATTTTCATGTAGTGTTTGTTACAGAATGTTGTTTCAAACAATAGTCTGATTTGGAAATGAATTGCATTGTTGTTTGAATGTAGAGAAAAGATGTTCACTAAATTCTAACTTGCCAGCGAAATCCCAATCAGTGTTTTTGAAATTGAAGTGGGTTGATTTTCATACAAAGACCAAATCATTCCAAGTAATTCCAATGCATAAACACATCATTGCGTACGAAAGTCACAGGGATGAACATCTCTGTACCATTTCTCGGAAAGTAATCTTACATCAACTTCTGAAAATAAACAACTAGGAAACTTTCAACAGTTGTATAGCCATATTTGATCGTGTTTGATCGTTTTTTACAAGAAATACAAATGTCATATTTGTTGCAGTGTCGTATGTATGAATTGCTTCATATCACTCCTCGAATGCAGCCATCAATGTGGAGTGTGTTCTGTGGAGTAGTGGGTTTTTATGCGACGGGTGTGGAAAATGTGACCGGTGTGAGATTTTAGTGTGTGAAGATGTGGGATTGGTGTCGATGTTGTGAGTGGACTTAGGACCAACTTGTTTTATGACCGTTATGGCTTATTACCGGTATGTTTACTTCTGTTTGACTTGTGACCTGTTGGCTTTGTGACCGTAATGACTTGTAACCAATTCAGTGTGTGACCGTTTTGACTTGTACCCAATTTAGTTTCTGACCGATTTAGTAACTTGTGACCGATTTGTCTTGGGACCATTATTCGTTTTTAACGACTTGTTGTTTCAAGTTTTCTCTTACGAACATCTGTTATCGCCGTTACGGCTTGTGTCCAATTCGAATTGCTACCCATTCTTTTAGTTTTGAGATGTTACCGATTTTATTGTAGAACTTTTGACTTGTGACCGATTTGTGTTTTGACCGTTTTGACTTAGGACCATTTTGTTTTATTACCGTTATGTCTCGTGACAGATATGCATTGTGTCCGATTTGATTTGCGACCTATTTGTTTTTTTGACCATTTTGACTTGCGACCAACTTGTTTAATGATAGTGTTTAGTTGTGGCAGTTTTGTTTTATGACCGTTTTCGCTTGTGACCGATTTGTTTTTCACCGTTTTGACTTAGGACCACTTTGTTGTATGACCGATTTGCTATTGTCCGATTTGCATTGTGTCCGATTTGATTTGCTACCGATTTGTTTAATTACCATTTGAGTTGTGACCGATTTCTTTCGTGACCGTTTTGACTTAGGACCAACTTGTTTTATGACCGTTATGGGATGTTTCCGGTATGTTTGCACTTGTGACCCATTGGCGTAAAGACTTGTACCCAGTTTAGTTAGACACCGTTTTGACCGAATTAGGTATGCGACCGTTTTCACTTGTGACCGATTTGTGTGTTGTGACCACTATTACTCATAAACTATTTAATTTTGACCGATTTGTTTGTTGGCCTTTTTGACTTTTGATCGATTTGTTTTTTTTTCAGTTGTGACCAGTTTATTTTGACCGTTTTGACTTCCGACCGATAACTTATACTGTTATTACTTTTATCAAATTTATTTTGTGACCGCTTTGACGTTTACCCAATTTAATTTGTGACCGTTTTGACTTGAGACCGAATTGTCTTCGGACCACTTTAACTTTTAAACGATTTGATTGTTGACCGTTTTTTCTTAGGATCGTTTTCTTTTATGTCCGTTAAGGGTTTTGACCATTGTGTCCGATATGATTTGCAACTGATTTGTCTTTAGACCGTTTTGACTTTTGACCAAATTGATTTATGACCGTTTTCAGTTGTTATAGGTTTGTTTTTTGACCGTTTTGACCTGTGACTGATTTGTTGTTAGTGCGTTTTGATTTAGGACCATTTATGCTTTATGGCCGTTATATCTTGTGACCGACTTGCATTGCGTCCGATTTGATGCGTTTAGTGACCGTTTTGACTGGAGACAAACTTGTTATATGACCGTTATAGCTTGTTACCGGTATTTTACAGTTTCACTTTTACCGTTTGGCTTTGGGACCGTTAACACTGGTTCACAGTTCAGTTTGTACCGTTTTCACTGGCACCCAATTTAGTTTGTGACCGTTTTGACTTTGTCATGGAAGCAATATTACTTTTAAGCGATTCATTTTAGAACGTTTTTACTAAGTGCCATTTCCTTTTATGACCGTTATGTATTGTGACCGATTTGCATTGTGTCCGATTTGATTTTCGAACTATTGAGTTTTGACCGTTTTGACTTGCGAACAACTTATTTTATAAACGTTTCCAGTTGTGACCGGTTTATTTTCGACCGTTTCGACTTCCGACCGATTTACTTTGTGACCGTTATTACTTTTTCTTATTTATTTTTTGACCGCTTTGACATGTACCCAATTGAGTTTGTGACCGTTTTCACTTGTACCAAGTTAAATGTGTGACCGTTTTGACTTTTGACCGATTTGTCTTTAGACCACTTTTACTTTTAAACGATTTTTTTGTGGACAGTTTTTTCTTAGAAACATTTTCTTCAATGACCGTTATGGCTTTTGACCGATTTGCATTGTGTCCGAATTGATTTACGACCTATTTGCGTTTTGACCATATTGTCTTTCGACCAATTTGTTTTTTGATCGCTTTCAAGTTGTGCCCGGTTTATTTGTTTGCCGATTTCTGTTTGACCGTTTTGACTTAGGACCACTTTGTAGTGTGACCGATTTGTTTGTTGACCGTTTCGACTTTTGACCGATTTGTTTTGTGACCTATGGACAACTTGTTTTATGACCGTTTTCACATTTGACCGATTTGTCTTGGGACCATTATTCGTTTTTAACGACTTGTTGTTTCAAGTTTTCTCTCACGAACATCTGTTATCGCCGTTACGGCTTGTGTCCAATTCGAATTGCTACCCATTCTTTTTGAGTTGTTACCGATTTTATTGTAGAACTTGTGACTTGTAACTTAGTTGTGGCAGTTTTGTTTTATGAACGTTTTCGCTTGTGACCGATTTGTTTTTCACCGTTTTGACTTAGGACCACTTTGTTGTATGACCGATTTGCTATTGACCGATTTGCATTGTGTCCGATTTGATTTGCTACCGATTTGTTTAATTACCATTTGAGTTGTGACCGATTTCTTCCGTGACCGATTTGACTTAGGACCAACTTGTTTTATGACCGTTATGGCTTATTTCCGGTATGTTTACTTCTGTTTGACTTGTGACCTGTTGGCTTTGTGACCGTAATGACTTGTAACCAATTCAGTGTGTGACCGTTTGGACTTGTACCCAAGTTAGTTTCTGACCGATTTAGTAACTTGTGACCGATTTGTCTTGGGACCATTATTCGATTTTAACGACTTGTTGTTTCAAGTTTTCTCTTACGAACATCCGTTATCGCCGTTACGGCTTGTGTCCAATTCGAATTGCTACCCATTCTTTTAGTGAACGTTTTGAGTTGTTACCGATTTTATTGTAGAACTTTTGACTTGTGACCGATTTGTGTTTTGACCGTTTTGACTTAGGACCATTTTGTTTTATTACCGTTATGTCTCGTGACAGATATGCATTGTGTCCGATTTGATTTGCGACCTATTTGGTTTTTTGACCATTTTGACTTGCGACCAACTTGTTTAATGATAGTGTTTTGTTGTGGCAGTTTTGTTTTATGACCGTTTTCGCTTGTGACCGATTTGTTTTTCACCGTTTTGACTTAGGACACTTTTGTTGTATGACCGATTTGCTATTGACCGTCATGCATTGTGTCCGATTTGATTTGCTACCGATTTGTTTAATTACCATTTGAGTTGTGACCGATTTCTTTCGTGACCGTTTTGACTTAGGACCAACTTGTTTTATGACCGTTATGGGATGTTTCCGGTATGTTTGCACTTGTGACCCATTGGCGTAAAGACTTGTACCCAGTTTAGTTAGACACCGTTTTGACCGAATTAGGTATGCGACCGTTTTCACTTGTGACCGATTTGTGTTTTGTGACCACTATTACTCATAAACTATATAATTTTGACCGTTTTGACTTGTGACCAACATGTTTTATCACCAATTTCAGTTGTGACCGGTTTTGTTTATGACCGTTGTGACTGAGAACGAATTTGTTTCCTGACCGTTATGTATTGTATCCGATTTGCTTTGAATCCGATTTGAATAGCACGCGATTTGTTATGTGACCGTTAAGAGTTCCGATCGGATTGTTTTCTGACCGATTGGACTTCTGACCGAATCGCTTTCTTACGGGAGATATAATCGGTTAGTTTTCTGACCTTTCTGACTTCTCACCGATTGACTTTGTGACCGTTATGACATGTACCCAATTTATTATGCGACAGTTTCGTTTTCAGTTGTTACCGGCTTGTTCTTTGACCGTTTTGACTTGTGACCGAATTGTTTTCTCACCATTTTGATATCGCACAATTTTGTTTCCTGATCGTTGTGTATTTTGACCGTTTTGGCTTGTGAACGATTTGTCTTGGGACCACCTATGCTTAAAAACTTATTTTTTGACCGTTTTGACTTCTGACCAACTTGTTTTATGGCCGTTTTCATTTGTGACCGACTTATTTTTTGACCGTTTTGACTTGTGACCGATTTGTCTTCTAATGGTTGTGACTTAGAACAATTTTTTTCCCTGACCGTTATGTCTTGCATTGTGTCCGATTTGATTTACCAGCGCTTATTTTTGTGACAGTTAAGAGCTTTGAAAAGATTGTTTTCTGACCGTTTTTACATCTGACCGGTTCGCTTTGTTACCGCAGATGTGATCGCTTTGTTTTCTGACCGTTTTGACTTGCCACCGATTTTCTGTGTGACCGGTATGACTTGCAATTCATTTGTTTAATGATCGTTTTGACCAACATTTTTGTGACCGAGTTGAGTTGTGACCGGTTTGGTTTTTTACTATTTTGACCTGTAACAAACTTGTTTTGTGACCGTTTTAACCGATGTCTTGTGACCGATTAGCATTGTGTCCGATTTGTTTGTTGGCCTTTTTGACTTTTGATCGATTTTTTTTTTTTTCAGTTGTGACCAGTTTATTTTGACCGTTTTGACTTCCGACTGATAACTTATACTGTTATTACTTTTATCAAATTTATTTTGGGACCGCTTTGACGTTTACCCAATTTAATTTGTGACCGTTTTGACTTGAGACCGAATTGTCTTCGGACCACTTTAACTTTTAAACGATTTGATTGTTGACCGTTTTTTCTTAGGATCGTTTTCTTTTATGTCCGTTAAGGGTTTTGTCCATTGGGTCCGATATGATTTGCAACTGATTTATCTTTAGACCGTTTTGACTTTTGACCAACTTGATTTATGACCGTTTTCAGTTGTGATAGGTTTGTTTTTTGACCGTTTTGACCTGTGACTGATTTGTTGTTAGTGCGTTTTGATTTAGGAAAATTTTTGCTTTATGGCCGTTATATCTTGTGACCGACTTGCATTGCGTCCGATTTGATGCGTTTAGTGACCGTTTTGACTGGAGACAAACTTGTTAAATGACCGTTATAGCTTGTTACCGGTATTTTACTATTTTACTTTTACCGTTTGGCTTTGGGACCGTTAACACTTGCACACAGTTCAGTTTGTACCGTTTTCACTGGCACCCAATTTAGTTTGGGACCGTTTTGACTTTGTCATGGAAGCAACATTACTTTTAAGCGATTCATTTTAGAACGTTTTTACTAAGTGCCATTTCCTTTTATGACCGTTATGTATTGTGACCGATTTGCATTGTGTCCGATTTGATTTTCGAACGATTGGTTTTTGACCGTTTTGACTTGCGAACAACTTATTTTATAAACGTTTCCAGTTGTGACCGGTTTATTTTCGACCGTTTCGACTTCCGACCGATTTACTTTGTGACCGTTATTACATTTTACTTATTTATTTTTTGACCGCTTTGACATGTACCCAATTGAGTTTGTGACCGTTTTCACTTGTACCAAGTTAAATGTGTGACCGTTTTGACTTTTGACCGATTTGTCTTTAGACCACTTACTTTTAACCGATTTTTTTGTGGACAGTTTTTTCTTAGAAACATTTTCTTCAATGACCGTTATGGCTTTTGACCGATTTGCATTGTGTCCGATTTGATTTACGACCTATTTGCGTTTTGACCATATTGTCTTTCGACCAATTTGTTTTTTGATCGCTTTCAGTTGTGCCCGGTTTATTTGTTTGCCGATTTCTGTTTGACCGTTTTGACTTAGGACCACTTTGTAGTGTGACCGATTTGTTTGTTGACCGTTTCGACTTTTGACCGATTTGTTTTGTGACCTATGGACAACTTGTTTTATGACCGTTTTCACATTTGACCGTTTTGTCTTGCGACTATTACTTTTAAGCGACTTTTTTTCCTTCTGATCGATTTGCATTGCGACTGATTTGTGTAGTGACCGTTTTGAGTTGTGACCGATTTTTTTGTTATCGTTTGACCGATTTGTTTTGGGACGACTATGACTTTTGTCAGATTTGTTTCATTTTTTGACCGTTTTGATGTGTGTCCGAATTGTGACCACTATAAATTTGGCCTTCATTTGGTATTCCCACAAATGGAATTATTCAACTGTACAACGAAACGAACGCAACTATGCAATGCTATTAGTAAATGTCCATGTAATAAACACCTTACGCTTGGGTTTTTTCGTATGATCGAGGGCAGAGTTTTTGATATATTTGTATGTACTGCGGCTATTTAATAGCAACGACACATCATCGCTATAAACAGTGACTGCTAGATACAGCATAATGCAATAAAAAAAAAATCTTTACCGATACAGTGGTTTGTTGCAGATATCGCATGCGATTGACCCGTGTAAAGCATATGTTTATGCGGAACGAATAAATGACAGGGTCGATGCAGATATTTATGGTGAACAATAATGGAATAGTAATATAGTACTCCTGTTACAGTGAAAGACAAATGAATAGTGCTATAGAACTCCTGTTATATGAATCGTTATTCAAATGTACGAACACGTAATCTTTGCAACTTGACAAAGAAAGGTACGTGATATAACATAAGATGTAACTGGAAAGTAACATACATCAGTGTTAACGTCCAAAACGCCTTACACTTGGTTTCTGATTGTATGATCATATACAGATTTATATATATTTGTTTTTATTGCGGCTATTCAATATCAACGACACATCGTCGCTACGTAATCTTCGCTAACTGATTAGGATAGGTACGTAGTATAACATAAGAAGTAACTGAAAATCATACAGTGAACACAGAATGTATTTCCTATTTTGATCGTATTTCCGAAAACATAAACAAAAGTTGCAACATAACGGTCACCCAAAACGTGCACAAGTGCTTGTACAAACTGAACCCAGGAGTTCAGCGACAAGGGGCATGAATACGCAAATGCCACATTCACATTGATTTAAATAACTAACAAAGATTATGCCGTGTGTTGTCTTGTTACCCCAACATATGACTGCACAATTTGCTACCATTGCAACCGAGCATTGACAGTGTGATCGCACCGAGCATTGAAAGTGTACTCGTTTGTATTAGTAGTATTTATATGCAAAGCACTAAAAACCCTACCGTCACGTGCCCTCCTGAAGACGGTTTGCATGCAAGAAGAGTTGCTTTCTGATACTAGGTTAAGAGTTTTTCATGTAGTGTTTGTTACAGAATGTTGTTTCAAACAATAGTCTGATTTGGAAATGAATTGCATTGTTGTTTGAATGTAGAGAAAAGATGTTCACTAAATTCTAACTTTCCAGCGAAATCCCAATCAGTGTTTTTGAAATTGAAGTGGCTTGATTTTCATACAAAGACCAAATCATTCCAAGTAATTCCAATGCATAAACACATCATTGCGTACGAAAGTCACAGGGATGAACATCTCTGTACCATTTATCGGAAAGTAATCTTACATCAAAATCTGAAAATAAACAACTAGGAAACTTTCAACAGTTGTATAGCCATATTTGATCGTGTTTGATCGTTTTTTACAAGAAATACAAATGTCATATTTGTTGCAGTGTCGTATGTATGAATTGCTTCATATCACTCCTCGAATGCAGCCATCAATGTGGAGTGTGTTCTGTGGAGTAGTGGGTTTTTATGGGACGGGTGTGGAAAATGTGACCGGTGTGAGATTTTAGTGTGTGAAGATGTGGGATTGGTGTCGATGTTGTGAGTGGACTTAGGACCAACTTGTTTTATGACCGTTATGGCTTATTACCGGTATGTTTACTTCTGTTTGACTTGTGACCTGTTGGCTTTGTGACCGTAATGACTTGTAACCAATTCAGTGTGTGACCGTTTTGACTTGTACCCAAGTTAGTTTCTGACCGATTTAGTAACTTGTGACCGATTTGTCTTGGGACCATTATTCGATTTTAACGACTTGTTGGTTCAAGTTTTCTCTTACGAACATCCGTTATCGCCGTTACGGCTTGTGTCCAAATTCGAATTGCTACCCATTCTTTTAGTGAACGTTTTGAGTTGTTACCGATTTTATTCTAGAACTTTTGACTTGTGACCGATTTGTGTTTTGGCCGTTTTGACTTAGGACCATTTTGTTTTATTACCGTTATGTCTCGTGACAGATATGCATTGTGTCCGATTTGATTTGCGACCTATTTGGTTTTTTGACCATTTTGACTTGCGACCAACTTGTTTAATGATAGTGTTTAGTTGTGGCAGTTTTGTTTTATGACCGTTTTCGCTTGTGACCGATTTGTTTTTCACCGTTTTGACTTAGGACACTTTTGTTGTATGACCGATTTGCTATTGACCGTCATGCATTGTGTCCGATTTGATTTGCTACCGATTTGTTTAATTACCATTTGAGTTGTGACCGATTTCTTTCGTGACCGTTTTGACTTAGGACCAACTTGTTTTATGACCGTTATGGGATGTTTCCGGTATGTTTGCACTTGTGACCCATTGGCGTAAAGACTTGTACCCAGTTTAGTTAGACACCGTTTTGACCGAATTAGGTATGCGACCGTTTTCACTTGTGACCGATTTGTGTTTTGTGACCACTATTACTCATAAACTATTTAATTTTGACCGTTTTGACTTGTGACCAACATGTTTTATCACCAATTTCAGTTGTGACCGGTTTTGTTTATGACCGTTGTGACTGAGAACGAATTTGTTTCCTGACCGTTATGTATTGTATCCGATTTGCTTTGAATCCGATTTGAATAGCACGCGATTTGTTATGTGACCGTTAAGAGTTCCGATCGGATTGTTTTCTGACCGATTGGACTTCTGACCGATACGCTTTCTTACGGGAGATATAATCGGTTTGTTTTCTGACCTTCCTGACTTCTCACCGATTGACTTTGTGACCGTTATGACATGTACCCAATTTATTATGCGACAGTTTCGTTTTCAGTTGTTACCGGCTTGTTCTTTGACCGTTTTGACTTGTGACCGAATTGTTTTCTCACCATTTTGACATCGCACAATTTTGTTTCCTGATCGTTGTGTATTTTGACCGTTTTGACTTGTGAACGATTTGTCTTGGGACCACCAATGCTTAAAAACTTATTTTTTGACCGTTTTGACTTCTGACCAACTTCTTTTATGGCCGTTTTCATTTGTGACCGACTTATTTTTTGACCGTTTTGACTTGTGACCGATTTCTCTTCTAATGGTTGTGACTTAGAACAATTTTTTTCCCTGACCGTTATGTCTTGCATTGTGTCCGATTTGATTTACCAGCGCTTATTTTTGTGACAGTTAAGAGCTTTGAAAAGATTGTTTTCTGACCGTTTTTACATCTGACCGGTTCGCTTTGTTACCGCAGATGTGATCGCTTTGTTTTCTGACCGTTTTGACTTGCCACCGATTTTCTGTGTGACCGGTATGACTTGCAATTCATTTGTTTAATGATCGTTTTGACCAACATTTTTGTGACCGAGTTGAGTTGTGACCGGTTTGGATTTTTACTATTTTGACCTGTAACAAACTTGTTTTGTGACCGTTTTGACCGATGTCTTGTGACCGATTAGCATTGTGTCCGATTTGTTTGTTGGCCGTTTTGACTTTTGATCGATTTGTTTTTTTTTCAGTTGTGACCAGTTTATTTTGACCGTTTTGACTTCCGACCGATAACTTATACTGTTATTACTTCTATCAAATTTATTTTGTGACCGCTTTGACGTTTACCCAATTTAATTTGTGGCCGTTTTGACTTGAGACCGAATTGTCTTCGGACCACTTTAACTTTTAAACGATTTGATTGTTGACCGTTTTTTCTTAGGATCGTTTTCTTTTATGTTCGTTAATGGTTTTGTCCATTGTGTCCGATATGATTTGCAACTGATTTGTCTTTAGACCGTTTTGACTTTTGACCAACTTGATTTATGACCGTTTTCAGTTGTGATAGGTTTGTTTTTTGACCGTTTTGACCTGTGACTGATTTGTTGTTAGTGCGTTTTGATTTAGGACCATTTTTGCTTTATGGCCGTTATATCTTGTGACCGACTTGCATTGCGTCCGATTTGATGCGTTTAGTGACCGTTTTGACTGGAGACAAACTTGTTAAATGACCGTTATAGCTTGTTACCGGTATTTTACTGTTTTACTTTTACCGTTTGGCTTTGGGACCGTTAACACTTGCACACAGTTCAGTTTGTACCGTTTTCACTGGCACGCAATTTAGTTTGGGACCGTTTTGACTTTGTCATGGAAGCAATATTACTTTTAAGCGATTCATTTTAGAACGTTTTTACTAAGTGCCATTTCCTTTTATGACCGTTATGTATTGTGACCGATTTGCATTGTGTCCGATTTGATTTTCGAACGATTGGTTTTGACCGTTTTGACTTGCGAACAACTTATTTTATAAACGTTTCCAGTTGTGACCGGTTTATTTTCGACCGTTTCGACTTCCGACCGATTTACTTTGTGACCGTTATTACTTTTTCTTATTTATTTTTTGACCGCTTTGACATGTACCCAATTGAGTTTGTGACCGTTTTCACTTGTACCAAGTTAAATGTGTGACCGTTTTGACTTTTGACCGATTTGTCTTTAGACCACTTTTACTTTTAAACGATTTTTTTGTGGACAGTTTTTTCTTAGAAACATTTTCTTCAATGACCGTTATGGCTTTTGACCGATTTGCATTGTGTCCGATTTGATTTACGACCTATTTGCGTTTTGACCATATTGTCTTTCGACCAATTTGTTTTTTGATCGCTTTCAAGTTGTGCCCGGTTTATTTGTTTGCCGATTTCTGTTTGACCGTTTTGACTTAGGACCACTTTGTAGTGTGACCGATTTGTTTGTTGACCGTTTCGACTTTTGACCGATTTGTTTTGTGACCTATGGACAACTTGTTTTATGACCGTTTTCACATTTGACCGTTTTGTCTTGCGACTATTACTTTTAAGCGACTTTTTTTTCCTTCTGATCGATTTGCATTGCGACTGATTTGTGTAGTGACCGTTTTGAGTTGTGACCGATTTTTTTGTTATCGTTTGACCGATTTGTTTTGGGACGACTGTGACTTTTGTCAGATTTGTTTCATTTTTTGACCGTTTTGATGTGTGTCCGAATTGTGACCACTATAAATTTGGCCTTCATTTGGTATTCCCACAAATGGAATTATTCAACTGTACAACGAAACGAACGCAACTATGCAATGTTATTAGTAAATGTCCATGTAATAAACACCTTACGCTTGTTTTTTTTCGTATGATCGAGGGCAGAGTTTTTGATATATTTGTATGTACTGCGGCTATTTAATAGCAACGACACATCATCGCTATAAACAGTGACTGCTAGATACAGCATAATGCAATAAAAAAAAAGATCTTTACCGATACAGTGGTTTGTTGCAGATATCGCATGCGATTGACCCGTGTAAAGCACATGTTTATGCGGAACGAATAAATGACAGGGTCGATGCAGATATTTATGGTGAACAATAATGGAATAGTAATATAGTACTCCTGTTACAGTGAAAGACAAATGAATAGTGCTATAGAACTCCTGTTATATGAATCGTTATTCAAATGTACGAACACGTAATCTTTGCAACTTGACAAAGAAAGGTACGTGATATAACATAAGATGTAACTGGAAAGTAACATACATCAGTGTTAACGTCCAAAACGCCTTACACTTGGTTTCTGATTGTATGATCATATACAGATTTATATATATTTGTTTTTATTGCGGCTATTCAATATCAACGACACATCGTCGCTACGTAATCTTCGCTAACTGATTAGGATAGGTACGTAGTATAACATAAGAAGTAACTGAAAATCATACAGTGAACACAGAATGTATTTCCTATTTTGATCGTATTTCCGAAAACATAAACAAAAGTTGCAACATAACGGTCACCCAAAACGTGCACAAGTGCTTGTACAAACTGAACCCAGGAGTTCAGCGACATGAATACACAAATGCCACATTCACATTGATTTAAATAACTAACAAAGATTATGCCGTGTGTTGTCTTGTTACCCCAACATATGACTGCACAATTTGCTACCATTGCAACCGAGCATTGACAGTGTGATCGCACCGAGCATTGAAAGTGTACTCGTTAGTATTAGTAGTATTTATTTGCAAAGCACTAAAAACCCTACCGTAACGTGCCCTCCTGAAGACGGTTTGCATGCTTTCTGATACTAGGTTAAGAGTTTTTCATGTAGTGTTTGTTACAGAATGTTGTTTCAAACAATAGTCTGATTTGGAAATGAATTGCATTGTTGTTTGAATGTAGAGTAAAGATGTTCACTAAATTCTAACTTCCCAGCGAAATCCCAATCAGTGTTTTTGAAATTGAAGTGGGTTGATTTTCATACAAAGACCAAATCATTCCAAGTAATTCCAATGCATAAACACATCATTGCGTACGAAAGTCACAGGGATGAACATCTCTGTACCATTTCTCGGAAAGTAATCTTACATCAACTTCTGAAAATAAACAACTAGGAAACTTTCAACAGTTGTATAGCCATATTTGATCGTGTTTGATCGTTTTTTACAAGAAATACAAATGTCATATTTGTTGCAGTGTCGTATGTATGAATTGCTTCATATCACTCCTCGAATGCAGCCATCAATGTGGAGTGTGTTCTGTGGAGTAGTGGGTTTTTATGCGACGGGTGTGGAAAATGTGACCGGTGTGAGATTTTAGTGTGTGAAGATGTGGGATTGGTGTCGATGTTGTGAGTGGACTTAGGACCAACTTGTTTTATGACCGTTATGGCTTATTACCGGTATGTTTACTTCTGTTTGACTTGTGACCCGTTGGCTTTGTGACCGTAATGACTTGTAACCAATTCAGTGTGTGACCGTTTTGACTTGTACCCAATTTAGTTTCTGACCGATTTAGTAACTTGTGACCGATTTGTCTTGGGACCATTATTCGTTTTTAACGACTTGTTGTTTCAAGTTTTCTCTTACGAACATCTGTTATCGCCGTTACGGCTTGTGTCCAATTCGAATTGCTACCCATTCTTTTAGTTTTGAGATGTTACCGATTTTATTGTAGAACTTTTGACTTGTGACCGATTTGTGTTTTGACCGTTTTGACTTAGGACCATTTTGTTTTATTACCGTTATGTCTCGTGACAGATATGCATTGTGTCCGATTTGATTTGCGACCTATTTGTTTTTTTGACCATTTTGACTTGCGACCAACTTGTTTAATGATAGTGTTTAGTTGTGGCAGTTTTGTTTTATGACCGTTTTCGCTTGTGACCGATTTGTTTTTCACCGTTTTGACTTAGGACCACTTTGTTGTATGACCGATTTGCTATTGTCCGATTTGCATTGTGTCCGATTTGATTTGCTACCGATTTGTTTAATTACCATTTGAGTTGTGACCGATTTCTTTCGTGACCGTTTTGACTTAGGACCAACTTGTTTTATGACCGTTATGGGATGTTTCCGGTATGTTTGCACTTGTGACCCATTGGCGTAAAGACTTGTACCCAGTTTAGTTAGACACCGTTTTGACCGAATTAGGTATGCGACCGTTTTCACTTGTGACCGATTTGTGTGTTGTGACCACTATTACTCATAAACTATTTAATTTTGACCGATTTGTTTGTTGGCCTTTTTGACTTTTGATCGATTTGTTTTTTTTTCAGTTGTGACCAGTTTATTTTGACCGTTTTGACTTCCGACCGATAACTTATACTGTTATTACTTTTATCAAATTTATTTTGTGACCGCTTTGACGTTTACCCAATTTAATTTGTGACCGTTTTGACTTGAGACCGAATTGTCTTCGGACCACTTTAACTTTTAAACGATTTGATTGTTGACCGTTTTTTCTTAGGATCGTTTTCTTTTATGTCCGTTAAGGGTTTTGACCATTGTGTCCGATATGATTTGCAACTGATTTGTCTTTAGACCGTTTTGACTTTTGACCAAATTGATTTATGACCGTTTTCAGTTGTTATAGGTTTGTTTTTTGACCGTTTTGACCTGTGACTGATTTGTTGTTAGTGCGTTTTGATTTAGGACCATTTATGCTTTATGGCCGTTATATCTTGTGACCGACTTGCATTGCGTCCGATTTGATGCGTTTAGTGACCGTTTTGACTGGAGACAAACTTGTTATATGACCGTTATAGCTTGTTACCGGTATTTTACAGTTTTACTTTTACCGTTTGGCTTTGGGACCGTTAACACTGGTTCACAGTTCAGTTTGTACCGTTTTCACTGGCACCCAATTTAGTTTGTGACCGTTTTGACTTTGTCATGGAAGCAATATTACTTTTAAGCGATTCATTTTAGAACGTTTTTACTAAGTGCCATTTCCTTTTATGACCGTTATGTATTGTGACCGATTTGCATTGTGTCCGATTTGATTTTCGAACTATTGAGTTTTGACCGTTTTGACTTGCGAACAACTTATTTTATAAACGTTTCCAGTTGTGACCGGTTTATTTTCGACCGTTTCGACTTCCGACCGATTTACTTTGTGACCGTTATTACTTTTTCTTATTTATTTTTTGACCGCTTTGACATGTACCCAATTGAGTTTGTGACCGTTTTCACTTGTACCAAGTTAAATGTGTGACCGTTTTGACTTTTGACCGATTTGTCTTTAGACCACTTTTACTTTTAAACGATTTTTTTGTGGACAGTTTTTTCTTAGAAACATTTTCTTCAATGACCGTTATGGCTTTTGACCGATTTGCATTGTGTCCGAATTGATTTACGACCTATTTGCGTTTTGACCATATTGTCTTTCGACCAATTTGTTTTTTGATCGCTTTCAAGTTGTGCCCGGTTTATTTGTTTGCCGATTTCTGTTTGACCGTTTTGACTTAGGACCACTTTGTAGTGTGACCGATTTGTTTGTTGACCGTTTCGACTTTTGACCGATTTGTTTTGTGACCTATGGACAACTTGTTTTATGACCGTTTTCACATTTGACCGTTTTGTCTTGCGACTATTACTTTTAAACGACTTTTTTTTCCTTCTGATCGATTTGCATTGCGACTGATTTGTGTAGTGACCGTTTTGAGTTTTGAGTTGTGACCGATTTTTTTGTTATCGTTTGACCGATTTGTTTTGGGACGACTGTGACTTTTGTCAGATTTGTTTCATTTTTTGACCGTTTTGATGTGTGTCCGAATTGTGACCACTATAAATTTGGCCTTCATTTGGTATTCCCACAAATGGAATTATTCAACTGTACAACGAAACGAACGCAACTATGCAATGTTATTAGTAAATGTCCATGTAATAAACACCTTACGCTTGTTTTTTTTCGTATGATCGAGGGCAGAGTTTTTGATATATTTGTATGTACTGCGGCTATTTAATAGCAACGACACATCATCGCTATAAACAGTGACTGCTAGATACAGCATAATGCAATAAAAAAAAAGATCTTTACCGATACAGTGGTTTGTTGCAGATATCGCATGCGATTGACCCGTGTAAAGCACATGTTTATGCGGAACGAATAAATGACAGGGTCGATGCAGATATTTATGGTGAACAATAATGGAATAGTAATATAGTACTCCTGTTACAGTGAAAGACAAATGAATAGTGCTATAGAACTCCTGTTATATGAATCGTTATTCAAATGTACGAACACGTAATCTTTGCAACTTGACAAAGAAAGGTACGTGATATAACATAAGATGTAACTGGAAAGTAACATACATCAGTGTTAACGTCCAAAACGCCTTACACTTGGTTTCTGATTGTATGATCATATACAGATTTATATATATTTGTTTTTATTGCGGCTATTCAATATCAACGACACATCGTCGCTACGTAATCTTCGCTAACTGATTAGGATAGGTACGTAGTATAACATAAGAAGTAACTGAAAATCATACAGTGAACACAGAATGTATTTCCTATTTTGATCGTATTTCCGAAAACATAAACAAAAGTTGCAACATAACGGTCACCCAAAACGTGCACAAGTGCTTGTACAAACTGAACCCAGGAGTTCAGCGACATGAATACACAAATGCCACATTCACATTGATTTAAATAACTAACAAAGATTATGCCGTGTGTTGTCTTGTTACCCCAACATATGACTGCACAATTTGCTACCATTGCAACCGAGCATTGACAGTGTGATCGCACCGAGCATTGAAAGTGTACTCGTTAGTATTAGTAGTATTTATATGCAAAGCACTAAAAACCCTACCGTCACGTGCCCTCCTGAAGACGGTTTGCATGCTTTCTGATACTAGGTTAAGAGATTTTCATGTAGTGTTTGTTACAGAATGTTGTTTCAAACAATAGTCTGATTTGGAAATGAATTGCATTGTTGTTTGAATGTAGAGAAAAGATGTTCACTAAATTCTAACTTGCCAGCGAAATCCCAATCAGTGTTTTTGAAATTGAAGTGGGTTGATTTTCATACAAAGACCAAATCATTCCAAGTAATTCCAATGCATAAACACATCATTGCGTACGAAAGTCACAGGGATGAACATCTCTGTACCATTTCTCGGAAAGTAATCTTACATCAACTTCTGAAAATAAACAACTAGGAAACTTTCAACAGTTGTATAGCCATATTTGATCGTGTTTGATCGTTTTTTACAAGAAATACAAATGTCATATTTGTTGCAGTGTCGTATGTATGAATTGCTTCATATCACTCCTCGAATGCAGCCATCAATGTGGAGTGTGTTCTGTGGAGTAGTGGGTTTTTATGCGACGGGTGTGGAAAATGTGACCGGTGTGATCGATTTGTCTTGGGACCATTATTCGATTTTAACGACTTGTTGTTTCAAGTTTTCTCTTACGAACATCTGTTATCGCCGTTACGGCTTGTGTCCAATTCGAATTGCTACCCATTCTTTTAGTGAACGTTTTGAGTTGTTACCGATTTTATTGTAGAACTTTTGACTTGTGACCGATTTGTGTTTTGACCGTTTTGACTTAGGACCATTTTGTTTTATTACCGTTATGTCTCGTGACAGATATGCATTGTGTCCGATTTGATTTGCGACCTATTTGGTTTTTTGACCATTTTGACTTGCGACCAACTTGGTTTAATGATAGTGTTTTGTTGTGGTAGTTTTGTTTTTAATACCGTTTTCGCTTGTGACCGATTTGTTTTTCACCGTTTTGACTTAGGACACTTTTGTTGTATGACCGATTTGCTATTGACCGACATGCATTGTGTCCGATTTGATTTGCTACCGATTTGTTTAATTACCATTTGAGTTGTGACCGATTTCTTTCGTGACCGTTTTGACTTAGGACCAACTTGTTTTATGACCGTTATGGGATGTTTCCGGTATGTTTGCACTTGTGACCCATTGGCGTAAAGACTTGTACCCAGTTTAGTTAGACACCGTTTTGACCGAATTAGGTATGCGACCGTTTTCACTTGTGACCGATTTGTGTTTTGTGACCACTATTACTCATAAACTATTTAATTTTGACCGTTTTGACTTGTGACCAACATGTTTTATCACCAATTTCAGTTGTGACCGGTTTTGTTTATGACCGTTGTGACTGAGAACGAATTTGTTTCCTGACCGTTATGTATTGTATCCGATTTGCTTTGAATCCGATTTGAATAGCACGCGATTTGTTATGTGACCGTTAAGAGTTCCGATCGGATTGTTTTCTGACCGATTGGACTTCTGACCGAATCGCTTTCTTACGGGAGATATAATCGGTTTGTTTTCTGACCTTCCTGACTTCTCACCGATTGACTTTGTGACCGTTATGACATGTACCCAATTTATTATGCGACAGTTTCGTTTTCAGTTGTTACCGGCTTGTTCTTTGACCGTTTTGACTTGTGACCGAATTGTTTTCTCACCATTTTGACATCGCACAATTTTGTTTCCTGATCGTTGTGTATTTTGACCGTTTTGACTTGTGAACGATTTGTCTTGGGACCACCTATGCTTAAAAACTTATTTTATGACCGTTTTGACTTCTGACCAACTTGTTTTATGGCCGTTTTCATTTGTGAGCGACTTATTTTTTGACCGTTTTGACTTGTGACCGATTTGTCTTCTAATGGTTGTGACTTAGAACAATTTTTTTCCCTGACCGTTATGTCTTGCATTGTGTCCGATTTGATTTACCAGCGCTTATTTTTGTGACAGTTAAGAGCTTTGAAAAGATTGTTTTCTGACCGTTTTTACATCTGACCGGTTCGCTTTGTTACCGCAGATGTGATCGCTTTGTTTTCTGACCGTTTTGACTTGCCACCGATTTTCTGTGTGACCGGTATGACTTGCAATTCATTTGTTTAATGATCGTTTTGACCAACATTTTTGTGACCGAGTTGAGTTGTGACCGGTTTGGTTTTTTATTATTTTGACCTGTAACAAACTAGTTTTGTGACCGTTTTGACCGATGTCTTGTGACCGATTAGCATTGTGTCCGATTTGTTTGTTGGCCTTTTTGACTTTTGATCGATTTGTTTTTTTTTCAGTTGTGACCAGTTTATTTTGACCGTTTTGACTTCCGACCGATAACTTATACTGTTATTACTTTTATCAAATTTATTTTGTGACCGCTTTGACGTTTACCCAATTTAATCTGTGACCGTTTTGACTTGAGACCGAATTGTCTTCGGACCACTTTAACTTTTAAACGATTTGATTGTTGACCGTTTTTTCTTAGGATCGTTTTCTTTTATGTCCGTTAAGGGTTTTGTCCATTGTGTCCGATATGATTTGCAACTGATTTGTCTTTAGACCGTTTTGTCTTTTGACCAACTTGATTTATGACCGTTTTCAGTTGTGATAGGTTTGTTTTTTGACCGTTTTGACCTGTGACTGATTTGTTGTTAGTGCGTTTTGATTTAGGACCATTTTTGCTTTATGGCCGTTATATCTTGTGACCGACTTGCATTGCGTCCGATTTGATGCGTTTAGTGACCGTTTTGACTGGAGACAAACTTGTTAAATGACCGTTATAGCTTGTTACCGGTATTTTACTGTTTTACTTTTACCGTTTGGCTTTGGGACCGTTAACACTTGCACACAGTTCAGTTTGTACCGTTTTCACTGGCACCCAATTTAGTTTGGGACCGTTCTGACTTTGTCATGGAAGCAACATTACTTTTAAGCGATTCATTTTAGAACGTTTTTACTAAGTGCCATTTCCTTTTATGACCGTTATGTATTGTGACCGATTTGCATTGTGTCCGATTTGATTTTCGAACGATTGGTTTTTGACCGTTTTGACTTGCGAACAACTTATTTTATAAACGTTTCCAGTTGTGACCGGTTTATTTTCGACGTTTCGACTTCCGACCGATTTACTTTGTGACCGTTATTACATTTTACTTATTTATTTTTTGACCGCTTTGACATGTACCCAATTGAGTTTGTGACCGTTTTCACTTGTACCAAGTTAAATGTGTGACCGTTTTGACTTTTGACCGATTTGTCTTTAGACCACTTACTTTTGACCGATTTTTTTGTGGACACTTTTTTCTTAGAAACATTTTCTTCAATGACCGTTATGGCTTTTGACCGATTTGCATTGTGTCCGATTTGATTTACGACCTATTTGCGTTTTGACCATATTGTCTTTCGACCAATTTGTTTTTAGATCGCTTTCAGTTGTGCCCGGTTTATTTGTTTGCCGATTTCTGTTTGACCGTTTTGACTTAGGACCACTTTGTAGTGTGACCGATTTGTTTGTTGACCGTTTCGACTTTTGACCGATTTGTTTTGTGACCTATGGACAACTTGTTTTATGACCGTTTTCACATTTGACCGTTTTGTCTTGCGACTATTACTTTTAAGCGACTTTTTTTTCCTTCTGATCGATTTGCATTGCGACTGATTTGTGTAGTGACCGTTTTGAGTTGTGACCGATTTTTTTGTTATCGTTTGACCGATTTGTTTTGGGACGACTATGACTTTTGTCAGATTTGTTTCATTTTTTGACCGTTTTGATGTGTGTCCGAATTGTGACCACTATAAATTTGGCCTTCATTTGGTATTCCCACAAATGGAATTATTCAACTGTACAACGAAACGAACGCAACTATGCAATGCTATTAGTAAATGTCCATGTAATAGTTGGTTTTTTTCGTATGATCGAGGGCAGAGATTTTGATATATTTGTATGTACTGCGGCTATTTAATAGCAACGACACGTCATCGCTATAAACATTGACTGCTAGATACAGCATAATGCAATAAAAAAAAAAGATCTTTACCGATACAGTGGTTTGTTGCAGATATCGCATGCGATTGACCCGTGTAAAGCACATGTTTATGCGGAACGAATAAATGACAGGGTCGATGCAGATATTTATGGTGAACAATAATGGAATAGTAATATAGTACTCCTGTTACAGTGAAAGACAAATGAATAGTGCGATAGAACTCCTGTTATATGAGTCGTTATTCAAATGTACGAACACGTAATCTTTGCAACTTGACAAAGAAAGGTGGAAAATGTGACCGGTGTGAGATTTTAGTGTGTGAAGATGTGGGATTGGTGTCGATGTTGTGAGTGGACTTAGGACCAACTTGTTTTATGACCGTTATGGCTTATTACCGGTATGTTTACTTCTGTTTGACTTGTGACCTGTTGGCTTTGTGACCGTAATGACTTGTAACCAATTCAGTGTGTGACCGTTTTGACTTGTACCCAATTTAGTTTCTGACCGATTTAGTAACTTGTGACCGATTTGTCTTGGGACCATTATTCGTTTTTAACGACTTGTTGTTTCAAGTTTTCTCTCACGAACATCTGTTATCGCCGTTACGGCTTGTGTCCAATTCGAATTGCTACCCATTCTTTTTGAGTTGTTACCGATTTTATTGTAGAACTTGTGACTTGTAACTTAGTTGTGGCAGTTTTGTTTTATGACCGTTTTCGCTTGTGACCGATTTGTTTTTCACCGTTTTGACTTAGGACCACTTTGTTGTATGACCGATTTGCTATTCACCGATTTGCATTGTGTCCGATTTGATTTGCTACCGATTTGTTTAATTACCATTTGAGTTGTGACCGATTTCTTCCGTGACCGATTTGACTTAGGACCAACATGTTTTATGACCGTTATGGCTTATTTCCGGTATGTTTACTTCTGTTTGACTTGTGACCTGTTGGCTTTGTGACCGTAATGACTTGTAACCAATTCAGTGTGTGACCGTTTGGACTTGTACCCAAGTTAGTTTCTGACCGATTTAGTAACTTGTGACCGATTTGTCTTGGGACCATTATTCGATTTTAACGACTTGTTGTTTCAAGTTTTCTCTTACGAACATCCGTTATCGCCGTTACGGCTTGTGTCCAATTCGAATTGCTACCCATTCTTTTAGTGAACGTTTTGAGTTGTTACCGATTTTATTGTAGAACTTTTGACTTGTGACCGATTTGTGTTTTGACCGTTTTGACTTAGGACCATTTTGTTTTATTACCGTTATGTCTCGTGACAGATATGCATTGTGTCCGATTTGATTTGCGACCTATTTGGTTTTTTGACCATTTTGACTTGCGACCAACTTGTTTAATGATAGTGTTTTGTTGTGGCAGTTTTGTTTTATGACCGTTTTCGCTTGTGACCGATTTGTTTTTCACCGTTTTGACTTAGGACACTTTTGTTGTATGACCGATTTGCTATTGACCGTCATGCATTGTGTCCGATTTGATTTGCTACCGATTTGTTTAATTACCATTTGAGTTGTGACCGATTTCTTTCGTGACCGTTTTGACTTAGGACCAACTTGTTTTATGACCGTTATGGGATGTTTCCGGTATGTTTGCACTTGTGACCCATTGGCGTAAAGACTTGTACCCAGTTTAGTTAGACACCGTTTTGACCGAATTAGGTATGCGACCGTTTTCACTTGTGACCGATTTGTGTTTTGTGACCACTATTACTCATAAACTATTTAATTTTGACCGTTTTGACTTGTGACCAACATGTTTTATCACCAATTTCAGTTGTGACCGGTTTTGTTTATGACCGTTGTGACTGAGAACGAATTTGTTTCCTGACCGTTATGTATTGTATCCGATTTGCTTTGAATCCGATTTGAATAGCACGCGATTTGTTATGTGACCGTTAAGAGTTCCGATCGGATTGTTTTCTGACCGATTGGACTTCTGACCGAATCGCTTTCTTACGGGAGATATAATCGGTTAGTTTTCTGACCTTTCTGACTTCTCACCGATTGACTTTGTGACCGTTATGACATGTACCCAATTTATTATGCGACAGTTTCGTTTTCAGTTGTTACCGGCTTGTTCTTTGACCGTTTTGACTTGTGACCGAATTGTTTTCTCACCATTTTGACATCGCACAATTTTGTTTCCTGATCGTTGTGTATTTTGACCGTTTTGGCTTGTGAACGATTTGTCTTGGGACCACCTATGCTTAAAAACTTATTTTTTGACCGTTTTGACTTCTGACCAACTTGTTTTATGGCCGTTTTCATTTGTGACCGACTTATTTTTTGACCGTTTTGACTTGTGACCGATTTGTCTTCTAATGGTTGTGACTTAGAACAATTTTTTTCCCTGACCGTTATGTCTTGCATTGTGTCCGATTTGATTTACCAGCGCTTATTTTTGTGACAGTTAAGAGCTTTGAAAAGATTGTTTTCTGACCGTTTTTACATCTGACCGGTTCGCTTTGTTACCGCAGATGTGATCGCTTTGTTTTCTGACCGTTTTGACTTGCCACCGATTTTCTGTGTGACCGGTATGACTTGCAATTCATTTGTTTAATGATCGTTTTGACCAACATTTTTGTGACCGAGTTGAGTTGTGACCGGTTTGGTTTTTTACTATTTTGACCTGTAACAAACTTGTTTTGTGACCGTTTTAACCGATGTCTTGTGACCGATTAGCATTGTGTCCGATTTGTTTGTTGGCCTTTTTGACTTTTGATCGATTTGTTTTTTTTTCAGTTGTGACCAGTTTATTTTGACCGTTTTGACTTCCGACTGATAACTTATACTGTTATTACTTTTATCAAATTTATTTTGGGACCGCTTTGACGTTTACCCAATTTAATTTGTGACCGTTTTGACTTGAGACCGAATTGTCTTCGGACCACTTTAACTTTTAAACGATTTGATTGTTGACCGTTTTTTCTTAGGATCGTTTTCTTTTATGTCCGTTAAGGGTTTTGTCCATTGTGTCCGATATGATTTGCAACTGATTTATCTTTAGACCGTTTTGACTTTTGACCAACTTGATTTATGACCGTTTTCAGTTGTGATAGGTTTGTTTTTTGACCGTTTTGACCTGTGACTGATTTGTTGTTAGTGCGTTTTGATTTAGGAAAATTTTTGCTTTATGGCCGTTATATCTTGTGACCGACTTGCATTGCGTCCGATTTGATGCGTTTAGTGACCGTTTTGACTGGAGACAAACTTGTTAAATGACCGTTATAGCTTGTTACCGGTATTTTACTATTTTACTTTTACCGTTTGGCTTTGGGACCGTTAACACTTGCACACAGTTCAGTTTGTACCGTTTTCACTGGCACCCAATTTAGTTTGGGACCGTTTTGACTTTGTCATGGAAGCAACATTACTTTTAAGCGATTCATTTTAGAACGTTTTTACTAAGTGCCATTTCCTTTTATGACCGTTATGTATTGTGACCGATTTGCATTGTGTCCGATTTGATTTTCGAACGATTGGTTTTTGACCGTTTTGACTTGCGAACAACTTATTTTATAAACGTTTCCAGTTGTGACCGGTTTATTTTCGACCGTTTCGACTTCCGACCGATTTACTTTGTGACCGTTATTACATTTTACTTATTTATTTTTTGACCGCTTTGACATGTACCCAATTGAGTTTGTGACCGTTTTCACTTGTACCAAGTTAAATGTGTGACCGTTTTGACTTTTGACCGATTTGTCTTTAGACCACTTACTTTTAACCGATTTTTTTGTGGACAGTTTTTTCTTAGAAACATTTTCTTCAATGACCGTTATGGCTTTTGACCGATTTGCATTGTGTCCGATTTGATTTACGACCTATTTGCGTTTTGACCATATTGTCTTTCGACCAATTTGTTTTTTGATCGCTTTCAGTTGTGCCCGGTTTATTTGTTTGCCGATTTCTGTTTGACCGTTTTGACTTAGGACCACTTTGTAGTGTGACCGATTTGTTTGTTGACCGTTTCGACTTTTGACCGATTTGTTTTGTGACCTATGGACAACTTGTTTTATGACCGTTTTCACATTTGACCCTTTTGTCTTGCGACTATTACTTTTAAGCGACTTTTTTTCCTTCTGATCGATTTGCATTGCGACTGATTTGTGTAGTGACCGTTTTGAGTTGTGACCGATTTTTTTGTTATCGTTTGACCGATTTGTTTTGGGACGACTATGACTTTTGTCAGATTTGTTTCATTTTTTGACCGTTTTGATGTGTGTCCGAATTGTGACCACTATAAATTTGGCCTTCATTTGGTATTCCCACAAATGGAATTATTCAACTGTACAACGAAACGAACGCAACTATGCAATGCTATTAGTAAATGTCCATGTAATAAACACCTTACGCTTGGGTTTTTTCGTATGATCGAGGGCAGAGTTTTTGATATATTTGTATGTACTGCGGCTATTTAATGGCAACGACACATCATCGCTATAAACAGTGACTGCTAGATACAGCATAATGCAATATAAAAAAAAGATCTTTATCGATACAGTGGTTTGTTGCAGATATCGCATGCGATTGACCCGTGTAAAGCACATGTTTATGCGGAACGAATAAATGACAGGGTCGATGCAGATATTTATGGTGAACAATAATGGAATAGTAATATAGTACTCCTGTTACAGTGAAAGACAAATTAATAGTGCTATAGAACTCCTGTTATATGAGTCGTTATTCAAATGTACGAACACGTAATCTTTGCAACTTGACAAAGAAAGGTACGTGATATAACATAAGATGTAACTGGAAAGTAACATACATCAGTGTTAACGTCCAAAACGCCTTACACTTGGTTTCTGATTGTATGATCATATACAGATTTATATATATTTGTTTTTATTGCGGCTATTCAATATCAACGACACATCGTCGCTACGTAATCTTCGCTAACTGATTAGGATAGGTACGTAGTATAACATAAGAAGTAACTGAAAATCATACAGTGAACACAGAATGTATTTCCTATTTTGATCGTATTTCCGAAAACATAAACAAAAGTTGCAACATAACGGTCACCCAAAACGTGCACAAGAGCTTGTACAAACTGAACCCAGGAGTTCAGCGACAAGGGGCATGAATACGCAAATGCCACATTCACATTGATTTAAATAACGAACAAAGATTATGCCGTGTGTTGTCTTGTTACCCCAACATATGACTGCACAATTTGCTACCATTGCAACCGAGCATTGACAGTGTGATCGCACCGAGCATTGAAAGTGTACTCGTTAGTATTAGTAGTATTTATATGCAAAGCACTAAAAAGCTTACCGTCACGTGCCCTCCTGAAGACGGTTTGCATGCAAGAAGAGTTGATTTCTGATACTAGGTTAAGAGTTTTTCATGTAGTGTTTGTTACAGAATGTTGTTTCAAACAATAGTCTGATTTGGAAATGAATTGCATTGTTGTTTGAATGTAGAGTAAAGATGTTCACTAAATTCTAACTTTCCAGCGAAATCCCAATCAGTGTTTTTGAAAGTGGGTTGATTTTCATACAAAGACCAAATCATTCCAAGTAATTCCAATGCATAAACACATCATTGCGTACGAAAGTCACAGGGATGAACATCTCTGTACCATTTATCGGAAAGTAATCTTACATCAAAATCTGAAAATAAACAACTAGGAAACTTTCAACAGTTGTATAGCCATATTTGATCGTGTTTGATCGTTTTTTACAAGAAATACAAATGTCATATTTGTTGCAGTGTCGTATGTATGAATTGCTTCATATCACTCCTCGAATGCAGCCATCAATGTGGAGTGTGTTCTGTGGAGTAGTGGGTTTTTATGTGACGGGTGTGGAAAATGTGACCGGTGTGAGATTTTAGTGTGTGAAGATGTGGGATTGGTGTCGATGTTGTGAGTGGACTTAGGACCAACTTGTTTTATGACCGTTATGGCTTATTTCCGGTATGTTTACTTCTGTTTGACTTGTGACCTGTTGGCTTTGTGACCGTAATGACTTGTAACCAATTCAGTGTGTGACCGTTTTGACTTGTACCCAATTTAGTTTCTGACCGATTTAGTAACTTGTGACCGATTTGTCTTGGGACCATTATTCGTTTTTAACGACTTGTTGTTTCAAGTTTTCTCTTACGAACATCTGTTATCGCCGTTACGGCTTGTGTCCAATTCGAATTGCTACCCATTCTTTTTGAGTTGTTACCGATTTTATTGTAGAACTTGTGACTTGTGACCGATTTGTGTTTTGACCGTTTTGACTTAGGACCATTTTGTTTTATTACCGTTATGTCTCGTGACAGATATGCATTGTGTCCGATTAGATTTGCGACCTATTTGTTGTTTTGACCATTTTGACTTGCGACCAACTTGTTTAATGATAGTGTTTAGTTGTGGCAGTTTTGTTTTATGACCGTTTTCGCTTGTGACCGATTTGTTTTTCACCGTTTTGACTTAGGACCACTGTGTTGTATGACCGATTTGCTATTGACCGATTTGCATTGTGTCCGATTTGATTTGCTACCGATTTGTTTAATTACCATTTGAGTTGTGACCGATTTCTTTCGTGACCGTTTTGACTTAGGACCAACTTGTTTTATGACCGTTACGGGATGTTTCCGGTATGTTTGCACTTGTGACCCATTGGCGTAAAGACTTGTACCCAGTTTAGTTATACACCGTTTTGACCGAATTAGGTATGCGACCGTTTTCACTTGTGACTGATTTGTGTTTTGTGACCACTATTACTCATAAACTATTTAATTTTGACCGTTTTGACTTGTGACCAACATGTTTTATCACCAATTTCAGTTGTGACCGGTTTTGTTTATGACCGTTGTGACTGAGAACGAATTTGTTTCCTGACCGTTATGTATTGTATCCGATTTGCTTTGAATCCGATTTGAATAGCACGCGATTTGTTATGTGACCGTTAAGAGTTCCGATCGGATTGTTTTCTGACCGATTGGACTTCTGACCGAATCGCTTTCTTACGGGAGATATAATCGGTTTGTTTTCTGACCTTCCTGACTTCTCACCGATTGACTTTGTGACCGTTATGACATGTACCCAATTTATTATGCGACAGTTTCGTTTTCAGTTGTTACCGGCTTGTTCTTTGACCGTTTTGACTTGTGACCGAATTGTTTTATCACCATTTTGTTTCCTGATCGTTGTGTATTTTGACCGTTTTGACTTGTGAACGATTTGTCTTGGGACCACCTATGCTTAAAAACTTATTTTTTGACCGTTTTGACTTCTGACCAACTTGTTTTATGGCCGTTTTCATTTGTGACCGACTTATTTTTTGACCGTTTTGACTTGTGACCGATTTGTCTTCTAATGGTTGTGACTTAGAACAATTTTTTTCCCTGACCGTTATGTCTTGCATTGTGTCCGATTTGATTTACCAGCGCTTATTTTTGTGACAGTTAAGAGCTTTGAAAAATTGTTTTCTGACCGTTTTTACATCTGACCGGTTCGCTTTGTTACCGCAGATGTGATCGCTTTGTTTTCTGACCGTTTTGACTTGCCACCGATTTTCTGTGTGACCGGTATGACTTGCAATTCATTTGTTTAATGATCGTTTTGACCAACATTTTTGTGACCGAGTTGAATTGTGACCGGTTTGGTTTTTTACTATTTTGACCTGTAACAAACTTGTTTTGTTACCGTTTTGACCGATGTCTTGTGACCGATTAGCATTGTGTCCGATTTGTTTGTTGGCCTTTTTGACTTTTGATCGATTTGTTTTTTTTTCAGTTGTGACCAGTTTATTTTGACCGTTTTGACTTCCGACCGATAACTTATACTGTTATTACTTTTATCAAATTTATTTTGTGACCGCTTTGACGTTTACCCAATTTAATTTGTGACCGTTTTGACTTGAGACCGAATTGTCTTCGGACCACTTTAACTTTTAAACGATTTGATTGTTGACCGTTTTTTCTTAGGATCGTTTTCTTTTATGTCCGTTAAGGGTTTTGTCCATTGTGTCCGATATGATTTGCAACTGATTTGTCTTTAGACCGTTTTGACTTTTGACCAACTTGATTTATGACCGTTTTCAGTTGTGATAGGTTTGTTTTTTTACCGTTTTGACCTGTGACTGATTTGTTGTTAGTGCGTTTTGATTTAGGACCATTTTTGCTTTATGGCCGTTATATCTTGTGACCGACTTGCATTGCGTCCGATTTGATGCGTTTAGTGACCGTTTTGACTGGAGACAAACTTGTTAAATGACCGTTATAGCTTGTTACCGGTATTTTACTGTTTTACTTTTACCGTTTGGCTTTGGGACCGTTAACACTTGTACACAGTTCAGTTTGTACCGTTTTCACTGGCACCCAATTTAGTTTGTGACCGTTTTGACTTTGTCATGGAAGCAATATTACTTTTAAGCGATTCATTTTAGAACGTTTTTACTAAGTGCCATTTCCTTTTTATGACCGTTATGTATTGTGACCGATTTGCATTGTGTCCGATTTGATTTTCGAACGATTGGTTTTTGACCGTTTTGACTTGCGAACAACTTATTTTATAAACGTTTCCAGTTGTGACCGGTTTATTTTCGACCGTTTCGACTTCCGACCGATTTACTTTGTGACCGTTATTACATTTTACTTATTTATTTTTTGACCGCTTTGACATGTACCCAATTGAGTTTGTGACCGTTTTCACTTGTACCAAGTTAAATGTGTGACCGTTTTGACTTTTGACCGATTTGTCTTTAGACCACTTACTTTTAACCGATTTTTTTGTGGACAGTTTTTTCTTAGAAACATTTTCTTCAATGACCGTTATGGCTTTTGACCGATTTGCATTGTGTCCGATTTGATTTACGACCTATTTGCGTTTTGATCGCTTTCAGTTGTGCCCGGTTTATTTGTTTGCCGATTTCTGTTTGACCGTTTTGACTTAGGACCACTTTGTAGTGTGACCGATTTGTTTGTTGACCGTTTCGACTTTTGACCGATTTGTTTTGTGACCTATGGACAACTTGTTTTATGACCGTTTTCACATTTGACCCTTTTGTCTTGCGACTATTACTTTTAAGCGACTTTTTTTTCCTTCTGATCGATTTGCATTGCGACTGATTTGTGTAGTGACCGTTTTGAGTTGTGACCGATTTTTTTGTTATCGTTTGACCGATTTGTTTTGGGACGACTATGACTTTTGTCAGATTTGTTTCATTTTTTGACCGTTTTGATGTGTGTCCGAATTGTGACCACTATAAATTTGGCCTTCATTTGGTATTCCCACAAATGGAATTATTCAACTGTACAACGAAACGAACGCAACTATGCAATGCTATTAGTAAATGTCCATGTAATAAACACCTTACGCTTGGTTTTTTTCGTATGATCGAGGGCATAGTTTTTGATATATTTGTATGTACTGCGGCTATTTAATAGCAACGACACATCATCGCTATAAACATTGACTGCTAGATACAGCATAATGCAATAAAAAAAAAAAGATCTTCACCGATACAGTGGTTTGTTGCAGATATCGCATGCGATTGACCCGTGTAAAGCACATGTTTATGCGGAACGAATAAATGACAGGGTCGATGCAGATATTTATGGTGAACAATAATGGAATAGTAATATAGTACTCCTGTTACAGTGAAAGACAAATGAATAGTGCGATAGAACTCCTGTTATATGAGTCGTTATTCAAATGTACGAACACGTAATCTTTGCAACTTGAAAAAGAAAGGTGGAAAATGTGACCGGTGTGAGATTTTAGTGTGTGAAGATGTGGGATTGGTGTCGATGTTGTGAGTGGACTTAGGACCAACTTGTTTTATGACCGTTATGGCTTATTACCGGTATGTTTACTTCTGTTTGACTTGTGACCTGTTGGCTTTGTGACCGTAATGACTTGTAACCAATTCAGTGTGTGACCGTTTTGACTTGTACCCAATTTAGTTTCTGACCGATTTAGTAACTTGTGACCGATTTGTCTTGGGACCATTATTCGTTTTTAACGACTTGTTGTTTCAAGTTTTCTCTTACGAACATCTGTTATCGCCGTTACGGCTTGTGTCTAATTCGAATTGCTACCCATTCTTTTTGAGTTGTTACCGATTTTATTGTAGAACTTCTGACTTGTGACCGATTTGTGTTTTGACCGTTTTGACTTAGGACCATTTTGTTTTATTACCGTTATGTCTCGTGACACATATGCATTGTGTCCGATTTGATTTGCGACCTATTTGTTTTTTTGACCATTTTGACTTGCGACCAACTTGTTTAATGATAGTGTTAAGTTGTGGCAGTTTTGTTTTATGACCGTTTTCGCTTGTGACCGATTTGTTTTTCACCGTTTTGACTTAGGACCACTTTGTAGTGTGACCGATTTGTTTGTTGACCGTTTCGACTTTTGACCGATTTGTTTTGTGACCTATGGACAACTTGTTTTATGACCGTTTTCACATTTGACCGTTTTGTCTTGCGACTATTACTTTTAAGCGACTTTTTTTTCCTTCTGATCGATTTGCATTGCGACTGATTTGTGTAGTGACCGTTTTGAGTTGTGACCGATTTTTTTGTTATCGTTTGACCGATTTGTTTTGGGACGACTATGACTTTTGTCAGATTTGTTTCATTTTGTGACCGTTTTGATGTGTGTCCGAATTGTGACCACTATAAATTTGGCCTTCATTTGGTATTCCCACAAATGGAATTATTCAACTGTACAACGAAACGAACGCAACTATGCAATGCCATTAGTAAATGTCCATGTAATAAACACCTTACGCTTGGTTTTTTTCGTATGATCGAGGGCAGAGTTTTTGATATATTTGTATGTACTGCGGCTATTTAATAGCAACGACACATCATCGCTATAAACAGTGACTGCTAGATACAGCATAATGCAATAAAAAAAAATCTTTACCGATACAGTGGTTTGTTGCAGATATCGCATGCGATTGACCCGTGTAAAGCGGAACGAATAAATGACAGGGTCGATGCAGATATTTATGGTGAACAATAATGGAATAGTAATATAGTACTCCTGTTACAGTGAAAGACAAATGAATAGTGCTATAGAACTCCTGTTATATGAATCGTTATTCAAATGTACGAACACGTAATCTTTGCAACTTGACAAAGAAAGGTACGTGATATAACATAAGATGTAACTGGAAAGTAACATACATCAGTGTTAACGTCCAAAACGCCTTACACTTGGTTTCTGATTGTATGATCATATACAGATTTATATATATTTGTTTTTATTGCGGCTATTCAATATCAACGACACATCGTCGCTACGTAATCTTCGCTAACTGATTAGGATAGGTACGTAGTATAACATAAGAAGTAACTGAAAATCATACAGTGAACACAGAATGTATTTCCTATTTTGATCGTATTTCCGAAAACATAAACAAAAGTTGCAACATAACGGTCACCCAAAACGTGCACAAGAGCTTGTACAAACTGAACCCAGGAGTTCAGCGACATGAATACACAAATGCCACATTCACATTGATTTAAATAACTAACAAAGATTATGCCGTGTGTTGTCTTGTTACCCCAACATATGACTGCACAATTTGCTACCATTGCAACCGAGCATTGACAGTGTGATCGCACCGAGCATTGAAAGTGTACTCGTTAGTATTAGTAGTATTTTATATGCAAAGCACTAAAAACCCTACCGTCACGTGCCCTCCTGAAGACGGTTTGCATGCTTTCTGATACTAGGTTAAGAGTTTTTCATGTAGTGTTTGTTACAGAATGTTGTTTCAAACAATAGTCTGATTTGGAAATGAATTGCATTGTTGTTTGAATGTAGAGAAAAGATGTTCACTAAATTCTAACTTTCCAGCGAAATCCCAATCAGTGTTTTTGAAATTGAAGTGGGTTGATTTTCATACAAAGACCAAATCATTCCAAGTAATTCCAATGCATAAACACATCATTGCGTACGAAAGTCACAGGGATGAACATCTCTGTACCATTTATCGGAAAGTAATCTTACATCAAATTCTGAAAATAAACAACTAGGAAACTTTCAACAGTTGTATAGCCATATTTGATCGTGTTTGATCGTTTTTTACAAGAAATACAAATGTCATATTTGTTGCAGTGTCGTATGTATGAATTGCTTCATATCACTCCTCGAATGCAGCCATCAATGTGGAGTGTGTTCTGTGGAGTAGTGGGTTTTTATGTGACGGGTGTGAAAAATGTGACCGGTGTGAGATTTTAGTGTGTGAAGATGTGGGATTGGTGTCGATGTTGTGAGTGGACTTAGGATCAACTTGTTTTATGACCGTTATGGCTTATTACCGGTATGTTTACTTCTGTTTGACTTGTGACCTGTTGGCTTTGTGACCGTAATGACTTGTAACCAATTCAGTGTGTGACCGTTTTGACTTGTACCCAAGTTAGTTTCTGACCGATTTAGTAACTTGTGACCGATTTGTCTTGGGACCATTATTCGATTTTAACGACTTGTTGTTTCAAGTTTTCTCTTACGAACATCTGTTATCGCCGTTACGGCTTGTGTCCAATTCGAATTGCTACCCATTCTTTTAGTGAACGTTTTGAGTTGTTACCGATTTTATTGTAGAACTTTTGACTTGTGACCGATTTGTGTTTTGACCGTTTTGACTTAGGACCATTTTGTTTTATTACCGTTATGTCTCGTGACAGATATGCATTGTGTCCGATTTGATTTGCGACCTATTTGTTTTTTTGACCATTTTGACTTGCGACCAACTTGTTTAATGATAGTGTTTAGTTGTGGCAGTTTTGTTTTATGACCGTTTTCGCTTGTGACCGATTTGTTTTTCACCGTTTTGACTTAGGACCACTGTGTTGTATGACCGATTTGCTATTGACCGACTTGCATTGTGTCCGATTTGATTTGCTACCGATTTGTTTAATTACCATTTGAGTTGTGACCGATTTCTTTCGTGACCGTTTTGACTTAGGACCAACTTGTTTTATGGCCGTTATGGGATGTTTCCGGTATGTTTGCACTTGTGACCCATTGGCGTAAAGACTTGTACCCAGTTTAGTTAGACACCGTTTTGACCGAATTAGGTATGCGACCGTTTTCACTTGTGACCGATTTGTGTTTTGTGACCACTATTACTCATAAACTATTTAATTTTGACCGTTTTGACTTGTGACCAACATGTTTTATCACCAATTTCAGTTGTGACCGGTTTTGTTTATGACTGTTGTGACTGAGAACGAATTTGTTTCCTGACCGTTATGTATTGTATCCGATTTGCTTTGAATCCGATTTGAATAGCACGCGATTTGTTATGTGACCGTTAAGAGTTCCGATCGGATTGTTTTCTAACCGATTGGACTTCTGACCGAATCGCTTTCTTACGGGAGATATAATCGGTTTGTTTTCTGACCTTTCTGACTTGTCACCGATTGGCTTTGTGACCGTTATGACGTGTTCCCAATTTATTATGCGACAGTTTCGTTTTCAGTTGTGACCGGCTTGTTCTTTGACCGTTTGGACTTGTGACCGAATTGTTTTCTCACCATTTTGACATCGCACAATTTTGTTTCCTGATCGTTGTGTATTTTGACCGTTTTGACTTGTGAACGATTTGTCTTGGGACCACCCATGCTTAAAAACTTATTTTTTGACCGTTTTGACTTCTGACCAACTTGTTTTATGGCCGTTTTCATTTGTGACCGACTTATTTTTTGACCGTTTTGACTTGTGACCGATTTGTCTTCTAATGGTTGTGACTTAGAACAATTTTTTTCCCTGACCGTTATGTCTTGCGGCCGATTTGCATTGTGTCCGATTTGATTTACCAGCGCTTATTTTTGTGACAGTTAAGAGCTTTGAAAAGATTGTTTTCTGACCGTTTTTACATTTGATCGGTTCGCTTTGTTACTGCAGATGTGATCGCTTTGTTTTCTGACCGTTTTGACTTGCCACCGATTTTCTGTGTGACCGGTATGACTTGCAATTCATTTGTTTAATGATCGTCTTGACCAACATTTTTGTGACCGATTTGAGTTGTGACCGGTTTGGTTTTTTACTATTTTGACCTCTAACAAACTTGTTTTGTGACCGTTTTGACCGATGTCTTGTGACCGATTAGCATTGTGTCCGATTTGTTTGTTGACCGTTTTGACTTCCGACCGATAACTTATACTGTTATTACTTTTATCAAATTTATTTTGTGACCGCTTTGACGTTTACCTAATTTAATTTGTGACCGTTTTGACTTGAGACCGAATTGTCTTCGGACCACTTTAACTTTTAAACGATTTGATTGTTGACCGTTTTTTCTTAGGATCGTTTTCTTTTATGTCCGTTAAGGGTTTTGACCATTGTGTCCGATATGATTTGCAACTGATTTGTCTTTAGACCGTTTTGACTTTTGACCAACTTGATTTATGACCGTTTTCAGTTGTGATAGGTTTGTTTTTTGACCGTTTTGACCCGTGACTGATTTGTTGTTAGTGCGTTTTGATTTAGGACCATTTTTGCTTTATGGCCGTTATATCTTGTGACCGACTTGCATTGCGTCCGATTTGATGCGTTTAGTGACCGTTTTGACTGGAGACAAACTTGTTATATGACCGTTATAGCTTGTTACCGGTATTTTACTGTTTTACTTTTACCGTTTGGCTTTGGGACCGTTAACACTTGTACACAGTTCAGTTTGTACCGTTTTCACTGGCACCCAATTTAGTTTGTGACCGTTTTGACTTTTTCATGGAAGCAATATTACTTTTAAGCGATTCATTTTAGAACGTTTTAACTAAGTGCCATTTCCTTTTATGACCGTTATGTATTGTGACCGATTTGCATTGTGTCCGATTTGATTTTCGAACGATTGGGCTTTGACCGTTTTGACTTGCGAACAACTTATTTTATAAACGTTTCCAGTTGTGACCGGTTTATTTTAGACCGTTTCGACTTCCGACCGATTTACTTTGTGACCGTTATTACTTTTTTCTTATTTATTTTTTGACCGCTTTGACATGTACCCAATTGAGTTTGTGACCGTTTTCACTTGTACCAAGTTAAATGTGTGTCCGTTTTGACTTTTGACCGATTTGTCTTTAGACCACTTTTACTTTTAAACGATTTTTTTGTGGACAGTTTTTTCTTAGAAACATTTTCTTCAATGACCGTTATGGCTTTTGACCGATTTGCATTGTGTCCGATTTGATTTACGACCTATTTGCGTTTTGACCATATTGTCTTTCGACCAATTTGTTTTTTGATCGCTTTCAGTTGTGCCCGGTTTATTTGTTTGCCGATTTCTCTTTGACCGTTTTGACTTAGGACCACTTTGTAGTGTGACCGATTTGTTTGTTGACCGTTTCGACTTTTGACCGATTTGTTTTGTGACCTATGGACAACTTGTTTTATGACCGTTTTCACATTTGACCGTTTTGTCTTGCGACTATTACTTTTAAGCGACTTTTTTTTCCTTCTGATCGATTTGCATTGCGACTGATTTGTGTAGTGACCGTTTTGAGTTGTGACCGATTTTTTTGTTATCGTTTGACCGATTTGTTTTGGGACGACTATGACTTTTGTCAGATTTGTTTAATTTTTTGACCGTTTTGATGTGTGTCCGAATTGTGACCACTATAAATTTGGCCTTCATTTGGTATTCCCACAAATGGAATTATTCAACTGTACAACGAAACGAACGCAACTATGCAATGATATTAGTAAATGTCCATGTAATAAACACCTTATGCTTGTTTTTTTTCGTATGATCGAGGGCAGAGTTTTTGATATATTTGTATGTACTGCGGCTATTTAATAGCAACGACACATCATCGCTATAAACAGTGACTGCTAGATACAGCATAATGCAATAAAAAAAAAATCTTTACCGATACAGTGGTTTGTTGCAGATATCGCATGCGATTGACCCGTGTAAAGCACATGTTTATGCGGAACGAATAAATGACAGGGTCGATGCAGATATTTATGGTGAACAATAATGGAATAGTAATATAGTACTCCTGTTACAGTGAAAGACAAATGAATAGTGCTATAGAACTCCTGTTATATGAATCGTTATTCAAATGTACGAACACGTAATCTTTGCAACTTGACAAAGAAAGGTACGTGATATAACATAAGATGTAACTGGAAAGTAACATACATCAGTGTTAACGTCCAAAACGCCTTACACTTGGTTTCTGATTGTATGATCATATACAGATTTATATATATTTGTTTTTATTGCGGCTATTCAATATCAACGACACATCGTCGCTACGTAATCTTCGCTAACTGATTAGGATAGGTACGTAGTATAACATAAGAAGTAACTGAAAATCATACAGTGAACACAGAATGTATTTCCTATTTTGATCGTATTTCCGAAAACATAAACAAAAGTTGCAACATAACGGTCACCCAAAACGTGCACAAGTGCTTGTACAAACTGAACCCAGGGGTTCAGCGACATGAATACACAAATACCACATTCACATTGATTTAAATAACTAACAAAGATTATGCCGTGTGTTGTCTTGTTACCCCAACATATGACTGCACAATTTGCTACCATTGCAACCGAGCATTGACAGTGTGATCGCACCGAGCATTGAAAGTGTACTCGTTAGTATTAGTAGTATTTTATATGCAAAGCACTAAAAACCCTACCGTCACGTGCCCTCCTGAAGACGGTTTGCATGCTTTCTGATACTAGGTTAAGAGTTTTTCATGTAGTGTTTGTTTCAGAATGTTGTTTCAAACAATAGTCTGATTTGGAAATGAATTGCATTGTTGTTTGAATGTAGAGAAAAGATGTTCACTAAATTCTAACTTTCCAGCGAAATCCCAATCAGTGTTTTTGAAATTGAAGTGGGTTGATTTTCATACAAAGACCAAATCATTCCAAGTAATTCCAATGCATAAACACATCATTGCGTACGAAAGTCACAGGGATGAACATCTCTGTACCATTTATCGGAAAGTAATCTAACATCAAATTCTGAAAATAAACAACTAGGAAACTTTCAACAGTTGTATAGCCATATTTGATCGTGTTTGATCGTTTTTTACAAGAAATACAAATGTCATATTTGTTGCAGTGTCGTATGTATGAATTGCTTCATATCACTCCTCGAATGCAGCCATCAATGTGGAGTGTGTTCTGTGGAATAGTGGGTTTTTATGTGACGGGTGTGGAAAATGTGACCGGTGTGAGATTTTAGTGTGTGAAGATGTGGGATTGGTGTCGATGTTGTGAGTGGACTTAGGACCAACTTGTTTTATGACCGTTATGGCTTATTACCGGTATGTTTACTTCTGTTTGACTTGTGACCTGTTGGCTTTGTGACCGTAATGACTTGTAACCAATTCAGTGTGTGACCGTTTTGACTTGTACCCAATTTAGTTTCTGACCGATTTAGTAACTTGTGACCGATTTGTCTTGGGACCATTATTGGTTTTTAACGACTTGTTGTTTCAAGTTTTCTCTTACGAACATCTGTTATCGCCGTTACGGCTTGTGTCCAATTCGAATTGCTACCCATTCTTTTAGTGAACGTTTTGAGTTGTTACCGATTTTATTGTAGAACTTTTGACTTGTGACCGATTTGTGTTTTGACCGTTTTGACTTAGGACCATTTTGTTTTATTACCGTTATGTCTCGTGACAGATATGCATTGTGTCCGATTTGATTTGCGACCTATTTGTTTTTTTGACCATTTTGACTTGCGACCAACTTGTTTAATGATAGTGTTTAGTTGTGGCAGTTTTGTTTTATGACCGTTTTCGCTTGTGACCGATTTGTTTTTCACCGTTTTGACTTAGGACCACTGTGTTGTATGACCGATTTGCTATTGACCGACTTGCATTGTGTCCGATTTGATTTGCTACCGATTTGTTTAATTACCATTTGAGTTGTGACCGATTTCTTTCGTGACCGTTTTGACTTAGGACCAACTTGTTTTATGACCGTTATGGGATGTTTCCGGTATGTTTGCACTTGTGACCCATTGGCGTAAAGACATGTACCCAGTTTAGTTAGACACCGTTTTGACCGAATTAGGTATGCGACCGTTTTCACTTGTGACCGATTTGTGTGTTGTGACCACTATTACTCATAAACTATTTAATTTTGACCGTTTTGACTTGTGACCAACATGTTTTATCACCAATTTCAGTTGTGACCGGTTTTGTTTATGACCGTTGTGACTGAGAACGAATTTGTTTCCTGACCGTTATGTATTGTATCCGATTTGCTTTGAATCCGATTTGAATAGCACGCGATTTGTTATGTGACCGTTAAGAGTTCCGATCGGATTGTTTTCTGACCGATTGGACTTCTGACCGAATCGCTTTCTTACGGGAGATATAATCGGTTTGTTTTCTGACCTTTCTGACTTGTCACCGATTGGCTTTGTGACCGTTATGACGTGTTCCCAATTTATTATGCGACAGTTTCGTTTTCAGTTGTGACCGGCTTGTTCTTTGACCGTTTGGACTTGTGACCGAATTGTTTTCTCACCATTTTGACATCGCACAATTGTGTTTCCTGATCGTTGTGTATTTTGACCGTTTTGACTTGTGAACGATTTGTCTTGGGACCACCTATGCTTAAAAACTTATTTTTTGACCGTTTTGACTTCTGACCAACTTGTTTTATGGCCGTTTTCGTTTGTGACCGACTTATTTTTTGACCGTTTTGACTTGTGACCGATTTGTCTTCTAATGGTTGTGACTTAGAACAATTTTTTCCCCTGACCGTTATGTCTTGCGGCCGATTTGCATTGTGTCCGATTTCATTTAACAGCGCTTATTTTTGTGACAGTTAAGAGCTTTGAAAAGATTGTTTACTGACCGTTTTCACATCTGACCGGTTCGCTTTGTTACCGCAGATGTGATCGCTTTGTTTTCTGACCGTTTTGATTTGCCACCGATTTTCTGCGTGACCGGTATGACTTGCAATTCATTTGTTTAATGATCGTTTTGACCAACATTTTTGTGACCGATTTGAGTTGTGACCGGTTTGGTTTTTTACTATTTTGACCTGTAACAAACTTGTTTTGTGACCGTTTTGACCGATGTCTTGTGACCGATTAGCATTGTGTCCGATTTGTTTGTTGACCGTTTTGACTTCCGACCGATAACTTATACTGTTATTACTTTTATCAAATTCATTTTGTGACCGCTTTGACGTTTACCCAATTTAATTTGTGACCGTTTTGACTTGAGACCGAATTGTCTTCGGACCACTTTAACTTTTAAACGATTTGATTGTTGACCGTTTTTTCTTAGGATCGTTTTCTTTTATGTCCGTTAAGGGTTTTGACCATTGTGTCCGATATGATTTGCAACTGATTTGTCTTTAGACCGTTTTGACTTTTGACCAACTTGATTTATGACCGTTTTCAGTTGTGATAGGTTTGTTTTTTGACCGTTTTGACCTGTGACTGATTTGTTGTTAGTGCGTTTTGATTTAGGACCATTTATGCTTTATGGCCGTTATATCTTGTGACCGACTTGCATTGCGTCCGATTTGATGCGTTTAGTGACCGTTTTGACTGGAGACAAACTTGTTATATGACCGTTATAGCTTGTTACCGGTATTTTACTGTTTTACCTTTACCGTTTGGCTTTGGGACCGTTAACACTTGTACACAGTTCAGTTTGTACCGTTTTCACTGGCACCCAATTTAGTTTGTGACCGTTTTGACTTTGTCATGGAAGCAATATTACTTTTAAGCGATTCATTTTATAACGTTTTTACTAAGTGCCATTTCCTTTTATGACCGTTATGTATTGTGACCGATTTGCATTGTGTCCGATTTGATTTTCGAACGATTGGTTTTTGACCGTTTTGACTTGCGAACAACTTATTTTATAAACGTTTCCAGTTGTGACCGGTTTATTTTCGACCGTTTCGACTTCCGACCGATTTACTTTGTCATCGTTATTACTTTTTTCTTATTTATTTTTTGACCGCTTTGACATGTACCCAATTGAGTTTGTGACCGTTTTCACTTGTACCAAGTTAAATGTGTGACCGTTTTGACTTTTGACCGATTTGTCTTTAGACCACTTTTACTTTTAAACGAATTTTTTGTGGACAGTTTTTTCTTAGAAACATTTTCTTCAATGACCGTTATGGCTTTTGACCGATTTGCATTGTGTCCGATTTGATTTACGACCTATTTGCGTTTTGACCATATTGTCTTTCGACCAATTTGTTTTTTGATCGCTTTCAGTTGTGCCCGGTTTATTTGTTTGCCGATTTCTGTTTGACCGTTTTGACTTAGGACCACTTTGTAGTGTGACCGATTTGTTTGTTGACCGTTTCGACTTTTGACCGATTTGTTTTGTGACCTATGGACAACTTGTTTTATGACCGTTTTCACATTTGACCGTTTTGTCTTGCGACTATTACTTTTAAGCGACTTTTTTTTCCTTCTGATCGATTTGCATTGCGACTGATTTGTGTAGTGACCGTTTTGAGTTGTGACCGATTTTTTTGTTATCGTTTGACCGATTTGTTTTGGGACGACTGTGACTTTTGTCAGATTTGTTTCATTTTGTGACCGTTTTGATGTGTGTCCGAATTGTGACCACTATAAATTTGGCCTTCATTTGGTATTCCCACAAATGGAATTATTCAACTGTACAACGAAACGAACGCAACTATGCAATGCTATTAGTAAATGTCCATGTAATAAACACCTTACGCTTGGTTTTGTTCGTATGATCGAGGGCAGAGTTTTTGATATATTTGTATGTACTGCGGCTATTTAATAGCAACGACACATCATCGCTATAAACAGTGACTGCTAGATACAGCATAATGCAAAAAAAAAAAATCTTTACCGATACAGTGGTTTGTTGCAGATATCGCATGCGATTGACCCGTGTAAAGCGGAACGAATAAATGACAGGGTCGATGCAGATATTTATGGTGAACAATAATGGAATAGTAATATAGTACTCCTGTTACAGTGAAAGACAAATGAATAGTGCTATAGAACTCCTGTTATATGAATCGTTATTCAAATGTACGAACACGTAATCTTTGCAACTTGACAAAGAAAGGTACGTGATATAACATAAGATGTAACTGGAAAGTAACATACATCAGTGTTAACGTCCAAAACGCCTTACACTTGGTTTCTGATTGTATGATCATATACAGATTTTTATATATTTGTTTTTATTGCGACTATTCAATATCAACGACACATCGTCGCTTCGTAATCTTCGCTAACTGATTAGGATAGGTACGTAGTATAACATAAGAAGTAACTGAAAATCATACAGTGAACACAGAATGTATTTCCTATTTTGATCGTATTTCCGAAAACATAAACAAAAGTTGCAACATAACGGTCACCCAAAACGTGCACAAGTGCTTGCAGCGACAAGGGGCATGAATACGCAAATGCCACATTCACATTGATTTAAATAACTAACAAAGATTATGCCGTGTGTTGTCTTGTTACCCCAACATATGACTGCACAATTTGCTACCATTGCAACCGAGCATTGACAGTGTGATCGCACCGAGCATTGAAAGTGTACTCGTTAGTATTAGTAGTATTTATATGCAAAGCACTAAAATGCTTACCGTCACGTGCCCTCCTGAAGACGGTTTGCATGCAAGAAGAGTTGCTTTCTGATACTAGGTTAAGAGTTTTTCATGTAGTGTTTGTTACAGAATGTTGTTTCAAACAATAGTCTGATTTGGAAATGAATTGCATTGTTGTTTGAATGTAGAGTAAAGATGTTCACTAAATTCTAACTTTCCAGCGAAATCCCAATCCCAATCAGTGTTTTTGAAATTGAAGTGGGTTGATTTTCATACAAAGACCAAATCATTCCAAGTAATTCCAATGCATAAACACATCATTGCGTACGAAAGTCACAGGGATGAACATCTCTGTACCATTTATCGGAAAGTAATCTTACATCAAAATCTGAAAATAAACAACTAGGAAACTTTCAACAGTTGTATAGCCATATTTGATCGTGTTTGATCGTTTTTTACAAGAAATACAAATGTCATATTTGTTGCAGTGTCGTATGTATGAATTGCTTCATATCACTCCTCGAATGTAGCCATCAATGTGGAGTGTGTTCTGTGGAGTAGTGGGTTTTTATGTGACGGGTGTGGAAAATGTGACCGGTGTGAGATTTTAGTGTGTGAAGATGTGGGATTGGTGTCGATGTTGTGAGTGGACTTAGGACCAACTTGTTTTATGACCGTTATGGCTTATTACCGGTATGTTTACTTCTGTTTGACTTGTGACCTGTTGGCTTTGTGACCGTAATGACTTGTAACCAATTCAGTGTGTGACCGTTTTGACTTGTACTCAAGTTAGTTTCTGACCGATTTAGTAACTTGTGACCGATTTGTCTTGGGACCATTATTCGATTTTAACGACTTGTTGTTTCAAGTTTTCTCTTACGAACATCTGTTATCGCCGTTACGGCTTGTGTCCAATTCGAATTGCTACCCATTCTTTTAGTGAACGTTTTGAGTTGTTACCGATTTTATTGTAGAACTTTTGACTTGTGACCGATTTGTGTTTTGACCGTTTTGACTTAGGACCATTTTGTTTTATTACCGTTATGTCTCGTGACAGATATGCATTGTGTCCGATTAGATTTGCGACCTATTTGTTTTTTTGACCATTTTGACTTGCGACCAACTTGTTTAATGATAGTGTTTAGTTGTGGCAGTTTTGTTTTATGACCGTTTTCGCTTGTGACCGATTTGTTTTTCACCGTTTTGACTTAGGACACTTTTGTTGTATGACCGATTTGCTATTGACCGACATGCATTGTGTCCGATTTGATTTGCTACCGATTTGTTTAATTACCATTTGAGTTGTGACCGATTTCTTTCGTGACCGTTTTGACTTAGGACCAACTTGTTTTATGACCGTTATGGGATGTTTCCGGTATGTTTGCACTTGTGACCCATTGGCGTAAAGACTTGTACCCAGTTTTGTTAGACACCGTTTTGATCGAATTAGGTATGCGACCGTTTTCACTTGTGACCGATTTGTGTTTTGTGACCACTATTACTCATAAACTATTTAATTTTGACCGTTTTGACTTGTGACCAACATGTTTTATCACCAATTTCAGTTGTGACCGGTTTTGTTTATGACCGTTGTGACTGAGAACGAATTTGTTTCCTGACCGTTATGTATTGTATCCGATTTGCTTTGAATCCGATTTGAATAGCACGCGATTTGTTATGTGACCGTTAAGAGTTCCGATCGGATTGTTTTCTGACCGATTGGACTTCTGACCGAATCGCTTTCTTACGGGAGATATAATCGGTTTGTTTTCTGACCTTCCTGACTTCTCACCGATTGACTTTGTGACCGTTATGACATGTACCCAATTTATTATGCGACAGTTTCGTTTTCAGCTGTGACCGGCTTGTTCTTTGACCGTTTTGACTTGTGACCGAATTGTTTTCTCACCATTTTGACATCGCACAATTTTGTTTCCTGATCGTTGTGTATTTTGACCGTTTTGACTTGTGAACGATTTGTCTTGGGACCACCTATGCTTAAAAACTTATTTTTTGACCGTTTTGACTTCTGACCAACTTGTTTTATGGCCGTTTTCATTTTTACTATTTTGACCTGTAACAAACTTGTTTTGTGACCGTTTTGACCGATGTCTTGTGACCGATTAGCATTGTGTCCGATTTGTTTGTTGGCCTTTTTGACTTTTCATCGATTTGTTTTTTTTTCAGTTGTGACCAGTTTATTTTGACCGTTTTGACTTCCGACCGATAACTTATACTGTTATTACTTTTATAAAATTTATTTTGTGACCGCTTTGACGATTACCCAATTTAATTTGTGACCGTTTTGACTTGAGACCGAATTGTCTTCGGACCACTTTAACTTTTAAACGATTTGATTGTTGACCGTTTTTTCTTAGGATCGTTTTCTTTTATGTCCGTTAAGGGTTTTGTCCATTGTGTCCGATATGATTTGCAACTGATTTGTCTTTAGACCGTTTTGACTTTTGACCAACTTGATTTATGACCGTTTTCAGTTGTGATAGGTTTGTTTTTTGACCGTTTTGACCTGTGACTGATTTGTTGTTAGTGCGTTTTGATTTAGGACCATTTTTGCTTTATGGCCGTTATATCTTGTGACCGACTTGCATTGCGTCCGATTTGATGCGTTTAGTGACCGTTTTGACTGGAGACAAACTTGTTATATGACCGTTATAGCTTGTTACCGGTATTTTACTGTTTTACTTTTACAGTTTGGCTTTGGGACCGTTAACACTTGCACACAGTTCAGTTTGTACCGTTTCCACTGGCACCCAATTTAGTTTGTGACCGTTTAGACTTTGTCATGGAAGCAATATTACTTTTAAGCGATTCATTTTAGAACGTTTTTACTAAGTGCCATTTCCTTTTATGACCGTTATGTATTGTGACCGATTTGCATTGTGTCCGATTTGATTTTCGCACGATTGGTTTTTGACCGTTTTGACTTGCGAACAACTTATTTTATAAACGTTTCCAGTTGTGACCGGTTTATTTTCGACCGTTTCGACTTCCGACCGATTTACTTTGTGACCGTTATTACATTTTTCTTATTTATTTTTTGACCGCTTTGACATGTACCCAATTGAGTTTGTGACCGTTTTCACTTGTACCAAGTTAAATGTGTGACCGTTTTGACTTTTGACCGATTTGTCTTTAGACCACTTACTTTTAACCGATTTTTTGTGGACAGTTTTTTCTTAGAAACATTTTCTTCAATGACCGTTATGGCTTTTGACCGATTTGCATTGTGTCCGATTTGATTTACGACCTATTTGCATTTTGACCATATAGTCTTTCGACCAATTTGTTTTTTGATCGCTTTCAGTTGTGCCCGGTTTATTTGTTTGCCGATTTCTGTTTGACCGTTTTGACTTAGGACCACTTTGTAGTGTGACCGATTTGTTTGTTGACCGTTTCGACTTTTGACCGATTTGTTTTGTGACCTATGGACAACTTGTTTTATGACCGTTTTCACATTTGACCGTTTTGTCTTGCGACTATTACTTTTAAGCGACTTTTTTTTCCTTCTGATCGATTTGCATTGCGACTGATTTGTGTAGTGACCGTTTTGAGTTGTGACCGATTTTTTTGTTATCGTTTGACCGATTGGTTTTGGGACGACAATGACTTTTGTCAGATTTGTTTCATTTTTTGACCGTTTTGATGTGTGTCCGAATTGTGACCACTATAAATTTGGCCTTCATTTGGTATTCCCACAAATGGAATTATTCAACTGTACAACGAAACGAACGCAACTATGCAATGCTATTAGTATATGTCCATGTAATAAACACCTTACGCTTGGTTTTTTTCGTATGATCGAGGGCAGAGTTTTTGATATATTTGTATGTACTGCGGCTATTTAATAGCAACGACACATCATCGCTATAAACATTGACTGCTAGATACAGCATAATGCAATAAAAAAAAAAGATCTTTACCGATACAGTGGTTTGTTGCAGATATCGCATGCGATTGACCCGTGTAAAGCACATGTTTATGCGGAACGAATAAATGACAGGGTCGATGCAGATATTTATGGTGAACAATAATGGAATAGTAATATAGTACTCCTGTTATAGTGAAAGACAAATTAATAGTGCTATAGAACTCCTGTTATATGAGTCGTTATTCAAATGTACGAACACGTAATCTTTGCAACTTGACAAAGAAAGGTACGTGATATAACATAAGATGTAACTGGAAAGTAACATACATCAGTGTTAACGTCCAAAACGCCTTACACTTGGTTTCTGATTGTATGATCATATACAGATTTATATATATTTGTTTTTATTGCGGCTATTCAATATCAACGACACATCGTCGCTACGTAATCTTCGCTAACTGATTAGGATAGGTACGTAGTATAACATAAGAAGTAACTGAAAATCATACAGTGAACACAGAATGTATTTCCTATTTTGATCGTATTTCCGAAAACATAAACAAAAGTTGCAACATAACGGTCACCCAAAACGTGCACAAGTGCTTGTACAAACTGAACCCAGGAGTTCAGCGACAAGGGGCATGAATACGCAAATGCCACATTCACATTGATTTAAATAACTAACAAAGATTATGCCGTGTGTTGTCTTGTTACCCCAACATATGACTGCACAATTTGCTACCATTGCAACCGAGCATTGACAGTGTGATCGCACCGAGCATTGAAAGTGTACTCGTTAGTATTAGTAGTATTTATATGCAAAGCACTAAAAAGCTTACCGTCACGTGCCCTCCTGAAGACGGTTTGCATGCAAGAAGAGTTGCTTTCTGATACTAGGTTAAGAGTTTTTCATGTAGTGTTTGTTACAGAATGTTGTTTCAAACAATAGTCTGATTTGGAAATGAATTGCATTGTTGTTTGAATGTAGAGTAAAGATGTTCACTAAATTCTAACTTTCCAGCGAAATCCCAATCAGTGTTTTTGAAATTGAAGTGGGTTGATTTTCATACAAAGACCAAATCATTCCAAGTAATTCCAATGCATAAACACATCATTGCGTACGAAAGTCACAGGGATGAACATCTCTGTACCATTTATCGGAAAGTAATCTTACATCAAAATCTGAAAATAAACAACTAGGAAACTTTCAACAGTTGTATAGCCATATTTGATCGTGTTTGATCGTTTTTTACAAGAAATACAAATGTCATATTTGTTGCAGTGTCGTATGTATGAATTGCTTCATATCACTCCTCGAATGCAGACATCAATGTGGAGTGTGTTCTGTGGAGTAGTGGGTTTTTATGTGACGGGTGTGGAAAATGTGACCGGTGTGAGATTTTAGTGTGTGAAGATGTGGGATTGGTGTCGATGTTGTGAGTGGACTTAGGACCAACTTGTTTTATGACCGTTATGGCTTATTACCGGTATGTTTACTTCTGTTTGACTTGTGACCTGTTGGCTTTGTGACCGTAATAACTTGTAACCAATTCAGTGTGTGACCGTTTTGACTTGTACCCAATTTAGTTTCTGACCGATTTAGTAACTTGTGACCGATTTGTCTTGGGACCATTATTCGTTTTTAACGACTTGTTGTTTCAAGTTTTCTCTTACGAACATCTGTTATCGCCGTTACGGCTTGTGTCCAATTCGAATTGCTACCCATTCTTTTTGAGTTGTTACCGATTTTATTGTAGAACTTTTGACTTGTGACCGATTTGTGTTTTGACCGTTTTGACTTAGGACCATTTTGTTTTATTACCGTTATGTCTCGTGACAGATATGCATTGTGTCCGATTTGATTTGCGACCTATTTGTTTTTTTGACCATTTTGACTTGCGACCAACTTGTTTAATGATAGTGTTTAGTTATGGCAGTTTTGTTTTATGACCGTTTTCGCTTGTGACCGATTTGTTTTTCACCGTTTTGACTTAGGACCACTTTGTTGTATGACCGATTTGCTATTGACCGATTTGCATTGTGTCCGATTTGATTTGCTACCGATTTGTTTAATTACCATTTGAGTTGTGACCGATTTCTTTCGTGACCGTTTTGACTTAGGACCAACTTGTTTTATGACCGTTATGGCTTATTACCGGTATGTTTACTTCTGTTTGACTTGTGACCTGTTGGCTTTGTGACCGTAATGACTTGTGACCAATTCAGTGTGTGACCGTTTTGACTTGTACCCAAGTTAGTTTCTGACCGATTTAGTAACTTGTGACCGATTTGTCTTGGGACCATTATTCGATTTTAACGACTTGTTGTTTCAAGTTTTCTCTTACGAACATCTGTTATCGCCGTTACGGCTTGTGTCCAATTCGAATTGCTACCCATTCTTTTAGTGAACGTTTTGAGTTGTTACCGATTTTATTGTAGAACTTTTGACTTGTGACCGATTTGTGTTTTGACCGTTTTGACTTAGGACCATTTTGTTTTATTACCGTTATGTCTCGTGACAGATATGCATTGTGTCCGATTTGATTTGCGACCTATTTGGTTTTTTGACCATTTTGACTTGCGACCAACTTGTTTAATGATAGTGTTTTGTTGTGGCAGTTTTGTTTTATGACCGTTTTCGCTTGTGACCGATTTGTTTTTCACCGTTTTGACTTAGGACACTTTTGTTGTATGACCGATTTGCTATTGACCGACATGCATTGTGTCCGATTTGATTTGCTACCGATTTGTTTAATTACCATTTGAGTTGTGACCGATTTCTTTCGTGACCGTTTTGACTTAGGACCAACTTGTTTTATGACCGTTATGGGATGTTTCCGGTATGTTTGCACTTGTGACCCATTGGCGTAAAGACTTGTACCCAGTTTAGTTAGACACCGTTTTGACCGAATTAGGTATGCGACCGTTTTCACTTGTGACCGATTTGTGTTTTGTGACCACTATTACTCATAAACTATTTAATTTTGACCGTTTTGACTTGTGACCAACATGTTTTATCACCAATTTCAGTTGTGACCGGTTTTGTTTATGACCGTTGTGACTGAGAACGAATTTGTTTCCTGACCGTTATGTATTGTATCCGATTTGCTTTGAATCCGATTTGAATAGCACGCGATTTGTTATGTGACCGTTAAGAGTTCCGATCGGATTGTTTTCTGACCGATTGGACTTCTGACCGAATCGCTTTCTTACGGGAGATATAATCGGTTTGTTTTCTGACCTTCCTGACTTCTCACCGATTGACTTTGTGACCGTTATGACATGTACCCAATTTATTATGCGACAGTTTCGTTTTCAGTTGTTACCGGCTTGTTCTTTGACCGTTTTGACTTGTGACCGAATTGTTTTCTCACCATTTTGACATCGCACAATTTTGTTTCCTGATCGTTGTGTATTTTGACCGTTTTGACTTGTGAACGATTTGTCTTGGGACCACCTATGCTTAAAAACTTATTTTTGACCGTTTTGACTTCTTACCAACTTGTTTTATGGCCGTTTTCATTTGTGACCGACTTATTTTTTGACCGTTTTGACTTGTGACCGATTTGTCTTCTAATGGTTGTGACTTAGAACAATTTTTTTCCCTGACCGTTATGTCTTGCATTGTGTCTGATTTGATTTACCAGCGCTTATTTTTGTGACAGTTAAGAGCTTTGAAAAGATTGTTTTCTGACCGTTTTTACATCTGACCGGTTCGCTTTGTTACCGCAGATGTGATCGCTTTGTTTTCTGACCGTTTTGACTTGCCACCGATTTTCTGTGTGACCGGTATGACTTGCAATTCATTTGTTTAATGATCGTTTTGACCAACATTTTTGTGACCGAGTTGAGTTGTGACCGGTTTGGTTTTTTACTATTTTGACCTGTAACAAACTTGTTTTGTGACCGTTTTGACCGATGTCTTGTGACCGATTAGCATTGTGTCCGATTTGTTTGTTGGCCTTTTTGACTTTTGATCGATTTGTTTTTTTTTCAGTTGTGACCAGTTTATTTTGACCGTTTTGACTTCCGACCGATAACCATTTGTGTTATATTAAAGACTAGATCTGAATAGCTTAATGACATTGGAAACAAACGGTTGATCATGACAACAAAATTCAACGGGCTATTATTAGTTGTAACATAAGCATCTTGTAATACCCAGTTACCATTCCAGCTGGTGTTTTTTTAAGATAGTGAATGAATGTTGAGCATCGAAATGTCTTATAAGTTTTTCAATAAAATCATCATCGACGTTTACGGCTTGAAGTTTGAATACCAAAAGGATTTGCCCCATGTGAACATTGTTATTTATGACACACGAGCCATCAATTCTGTTGAATCCAAAGGGACAAGTCACTAGCGTGCAATTCACTTTACCCTGAAATGCAACAAAAACATGTCCATTTAACCATTCAGTAAAACTGTAAACTTAATAAACTAGTAATTTCCCGAAAACATCATACAAATATTCGATTTCAAATCACCGAAGACTGCTATATGTGTATGCTAACTTAAATATCGTTTTTCTAATTGCTCATATTTTGTCTAATGATCAATATAAACCTACATTATATTCCAGTCCGTAACCTTAATAACCCTTAAATTAAAATTCAAGTGTTGTGTGCTTCGGGATAACATGATATTGCTTGAACATTTTCAGTATGTGGCATTTAACTTTGTTGTATTTAAAAAAATTGGAACTCTTTAATTGGTGCTAGACGAAATGGTAAAATCTAGTTAACCAAGAAACAGCCCATCTCAATTATTTTAAGTGCAAATTAGGTCAAGGTCAAAGTGAGGTTGGGTGATATGGGTGGATTTGGGAACGGTCATAAGTAACAACTGTGTAAATATCCAAGTGTTGTAGTAAGCGGTGTTGGTGCTAGACGAAACTGTAAAATCTACTTTACCTTATCACAGACGGAAGGACGGACGGACGAAAGGACGGAAGGGCGGAAAGGACGATCACTATATGCCTCCTGCATCAAGATGCTGGGGGCATAATGAAAACATATTTTATATGTATCAGACCATATCCCCGTCATTAGATAGGCATTTGTCGATCATGTAGAACGACGGCAGGTCGGTAATGACATTTCGTAAGGTTGTCGGCATCACCCAACTCATTGCATCTCCGCAGACGACATGCTTCTGGTCACAGCATACACAGCTACGTTCTTATTGTATATAGAGCGCGTTAAGACTATTGGAAACACTTTCAGGAGGAGGACCGTATTCACCAACCTATTCTTAGACTTAAGAATAAAGAAGAGACTTAGAAGAGACTTAGACTTATGAAAAAAGACGTGTGCATTTGCAAATACATGTATGCCCAATGCCAATGTCGCTAATTTCAATTTTTATTTAATCATTATAAATAAAAAATGCTAAAGTTTGCCAAGGTATACATCCCGTAAGATTCAAATTAACAGTGTTTGTAGAATATAACATTTTCAAGAATATTCTTTATTCTTAAGTCTTAGAATGGGTTGATAAATGCGGACCCGGAATAAACGTTGCAGTCAACAAAATGAACATTCTTCAATGGTAGAAATCGTGTACTTCAGGGTACATGCAGGTTTGAATTTGCGATGTGTATTTGGTTAGCTCTGCTCGTAAGCTCTCAAATTAATATTCATGCTTATACCTTTCCGACATCGGAAAATATTATTTTATGTAGTGTATATACATGTATAAGAACGTTTCTTATTTTCCATTGTTAAAGTAATGCAATTCATATCTTAATGCGCATATTAAACATGTCCTTAATAAAAGTGTAGACATTCTTACATTTCGATAATAATGTAATAACATATTTACCTGGGCAGCAGTATTTCGCATCTACCACCTATTGAATAAACTATCCGACTGTGTAAATTACCAGAAACACTCGAACAGACCACATTTTGGCAATTATTTGACTTTAATAAATATTTAATTTTGCATCAGTCGCTGATCAAGTTTTACATAATTATAAAGACATACTCTCATATTTATAAATACTGATAGCTTTTCGAAACGCTTTTATGAGTAATTTCCCGAACGCCAAATCAACGAGGCCAACCTCTTCGATAATGGTCGCAAGGCCGCACAGACATGCCCCAATTACACCACACACAAAAAATACGGAATCAAAAATTGTTAAAACAATTTTCAAATTGGGTTACAACGTGGTGAGTGACCTATTTAGCTAGAGGTGTTGCAAGGATTTCCCACCTTTGTTATGGTATTAAGTGCACACATTTAAAAACATCCAAAACTCTGAATAGCTGTACAATATGCTAATGACTTTTATGTATTCTGTATCACCGCCTCGATATAGAATGTTCATGATTCCTTGTTGTTATTCGCTATTGGGCAAATCGCTACATTATGACGCACAGCATTCTAGGTGCACACTACAGCTAGTTGCCTTAGAGGTGGTGTTATTAACATATGCACTTCCTTATACGTGTGTATTTGCATATATAAAACAGGCATATTATAATTGATGGTCTCGTAAACAACATAATTATGTGTCATCCAAATGTTCAGTGCCAGATAAATAGAAAATAACAGGTCACTGCCTGTTTTGATGTAAAATGTCAGGTGATGCTTAGAAAAGTACAGATGATTTAGTGTTCCATAGATGCCGTCATACATGTAACACTAACAGAGTGCGCGTTCGTGTAAATATTTTTTTTTAAAGTGTGTGTGATTTATGACGAGCACAAATAATAAACTATGTACGGTCTTGGTATAAAATTGTTTGTTTTGTAAAACCTGTTTCATTTTACTGAAAATAATGACTTTAGAGTTGATTCTGAGTAATATGACGCACATCCAATCATTTACTGATATAAATGCTACTGACCTGACATAAAAAATACATATCAGGCACCTTTGTATCAAGCTTATTTCAGCATAGTGGTATGATAAATAAGTCTCTATAAGGTATTGTATGTGTTCTTATCAGAAAGATTATAAGGCTTTACGAAGAAAACGTTTACAAGTCGATATCTACAGTGTATGTTAATAGAGATATGTTATACACATATGTATGTATTCTAATATTTGCTTGAAGACTATTTGCAAAATAGGCCAGTAGATATAGTCAATCCTTGTTGGACGTGTTGGCCCTGCCCGCTAGTAACCGTTTTGATAACACAGTCATTGAGCACCGAAACACACACAAAAACTCTCGGAAATATGGTATAATCAATATATCGCATCCCGGATCGCCTGTGTAAAACGCCGAGTACCGTGCAGTTGTGTGAACTTTCAACGCGTATCGTAAATGTGCACAAAAATGCCAAAACACAATACTGAGTAGACTGGACACACATTTTAGTGTTTACTACATATATAGTTAATAAGAAAAACAGACAACAAATAAAATAAATACCAAAAGAAACAATAATACATGACAAGCTTGCGCAATTTTGTTAAAACAACCAAATCTTTTAAGTTGGAAGCGGAACAAAATGTTTACTGTTTGAACATTCGCGCTCTTGTAAAACAAATTTGACAAACATTACAAACTAGTTAAATACATATCAGAGTAAAGTGATCAAATGTTACCTGAAATGATCCGGTAATCATTCTCAAATATTGTCCACACTTTATTAACATGGCTTAATAATTATTTTATTATTCTGGGGTCGTATTCCAGAAACTTCTTAAGTAAAATTTTTAATTCGTCATTTTTCTTAAGCAATTTATTCCATGTTAACATGAAAGTCTGCTTAGTGTTCACTAATTATAAACTTATTATTAACTACTATTTACTTAACTGATATTAGATTCACTAATTAAGTAGTAGTTTAAAAATATTACCTAACATAATTCGGAACTTAAGTCAAAATATTTTTAGTTGAACTTAAGATGTTTCTGGAATATGGCCCCAGTTGTGCTGTTGTATGCTGCAGAAAGGCTCCATAGTATATCTCGATCCCATTAAAATGCCAGTGTCAGTGTGTACCAAAAACAATACATAGAGCACAACATATGATGCTAATAGAATGTACATTCCTGGACGACTTTGAACTTTCATCATACATCAAAGATGACGCGTCACTAATGCAAACTCGGTACCCTAGGGTGTCAATCGTCGGCGATATATTTTCGAAACTCGTGCGTAGATAGCACTGTGTCACCTACCAAAATGACACTGCCAGGGACAAGGATGTCTATATCAGATTCGTCTAAGTCGATTTGCTCGCATAGCAGCACCTTTACAACAAACAAGGGTCGACTGGGGAACAATATAACCCCCCCGCTTCCAATTAACTCCATGTACGTGGTAGCTTGATAACAATGTCTGCAACATGTTGCACTTTGTTCGTCGGTTAAGTCCCATGCAGGAACATATATTTTGCTACTGTTGTATTTTAATTGGAAATGCCCGAAAGGATATAAGGAGCAATAAAATACTTGAGCTTTACCATTCGCATCATACATCACTAACGGATTTTTCAAAAGTTGTGTAATGTTAAACATTAGATTTGAATAGCTTAGGCCAGAAAACATACTATAGAAAGAGAGAACAAAATGCAACGAGTCCAGACTATCATTATTATCACTATTATTATCCGTTGAAAGATAAGCATCTGATAAACTCCAAGTGTCCATCCAACTGTTGTTCGGCATGCTCACGAATGCATACTGGGTTTTAATGTATGTAATAAGGTTTTTAATAAAGAGAATATCGACGTGTATTGCTTGAAGCTACCAACATCACAATGACGTTTCTTACATGAACGTTACTACGAATGACACACAATCCACCATATGTATCGAATCCAAAGGGACAAGTCAAGAGTTTGCAATTGGTGTTGCCCTGAAATCAATCCAAAACGCAACCATTTCACACTTTTATTGATGACTAAAGAAGTCAATTATTATAAATCACCAGATGGAATTTGACATAACGGGTCGATTAAAATATTGTTGCAATTGAAAATATGTCAATCCAGTTTTGATGTCAGTTACCTAAAGTTCTGATGAAAACCATTGTATTTGCCGGTATAAGTGAGTTTGTTTTTATTTTTATATAAAATATTGCAATATTGTCAATAGATAGTATTTTTACATTAATATAAACAAGACAAAAACCAAAAACTACTGTATACTGTAGTTTTTTATATTGCTCAATAGGTTTTGTTTTCAATTGTGTGGTTTTGTTGGATTACTCGCATTGGAACTATTCAAGAGACCTATTGACATATTGGCAAATTGACATTTTTGGCATAAATCCCCAAAAGAACTTTACATCATAAAGTATATGTAAACGAGCGAAGCAACATTCCTGATAAAGAAATATATTTGAAATAAAGTGTCGTTTCTGAAAAAATCACTAATTGAAATGGATAATATAATAATGCGTCTGTAGCGCTTTCCGCCAGTATTTTGGAAAACAGGTGTATCACTTCCATAGCCTAAAATACACCATGATGCTTTAATATTTTGGAAAACAGGTGTATCACTTCCATAGCCTAAAATACACCATGATGCTTTAATATTTTGGAAAACAGGTGTATCACTTCCATAGCCTAAAATACACCATGATGCTTCAATATTTTGGAAAACAGGTGTATCACTTCCACAGCCTAAAATACACCATGATGCTTCAATATTTTGGAAAACATGTGTATCACTTCCATAGCCTAAAATACACCATGATGCTTTAATATTTTGGAAAGCAGGTGTATCACTTCCATAGCCTAAAATACACCATGATGCTTTAATATTTTGGAAAACAGGTGTATCACTTCCATAGCCTAAAATACACCATGATGCTTTAATATTTTGGAAAACAGGTGTATCACTTCCATAGCCTAAAATACACCATGATGGTTTAATATTTTGGAAAACAGGTGTATCACTTCCATAGCCTAAAATACACCATGATGGTTTAATATTTTGGAAAACAGGTGTATCACTTCCATAGCCTAAAATACACCATGATGCTTTAATATTTTGGAAAACAGGTGTATCACTTCCATAGCCTAAAATACACCATGATGCTTTAATATTTTGGAAAACATGTGTATCACTTCCATAGCCTAAAATACACCATGATGCTTTAATATTTTGGAAAACAGGTGTATCACTTCCATAGCCTAAAATACACCATGATGCTTTAATATTTTGGAAAACAGGTGTATCACTTCCATAGCCTAAAATACACCATGATGCTTTAAAGACCAAATAGCAGAGTGGTTAGCGTGCCAGATTTGTGATCCAGAGACCGTTGGTTTCAGTCTCAGGGATGGCTAATCTCTTAAAAACAAATCTTTAGAATTACTTGTTTTTGGTTAGTCGTGATGCTTTAGTTTTTGCAATAACTACATAAACTGACATTTTTCACAAATACAAAATCTGTAAATAAGTCCTTTTCATATTCTTACCATTTTATCTTTTATGCAAACGAGAGTTTTATCCTCCGTCTCGTCTGTCTGTGATTGGCTAACGTCTTTGAAAGCTATAACCACTAGAAGACTGCCACTCGGCGATCTGCGAATAGGTGATGGAATGTCAGAACATGTGAGCGCGGTAGCGTTAATACGGTAAATAGCATTGCATCGGGCACAGCCAAGATTCCTGTAGTGATCAAAAGGTGCAATTTGTCCTTGTTCACAAAGCGCTCTATCGTTTGTATGGTTATAAAACTTCATCAACTGATTGTCTGAAAAATCGCAAGAGGCTTTTAGAGGAATGTTTGTATAGTCGAAGCACAGCCAAGGTTCCAAATCATTTAAGTCGCCAACGTACACAAAGATGGCATTACACTCGCTTTCGGGGTTAGTTACAAAAAACTTCTCGACGGATTTTCGAACACGGATTGTGGGGAATCGTATATTCGCCGTAGTCGACACGATATTGCCACAGACCATTGCTGGCCGTCCGACACATTGTGGCAATCACTGAAGTGTTTCGACTTGTATATTCTACGTCTACTCGGTGACCAGATGGGAACTTGGTCAGCTAAGGTTGCCTGCCCAGATGGAATTTCGCCATACGTCTGAAATTGGGATCATTCATTATCAAAACATTTTGATGATAATTATCATTGTTGTCAGTGTATTCAAACAATAATAGCTATTATTCAAGAGCAGACTTTTCTTGCGTTTATAAGAAGGTGAACTTTACGTCAAAATTAGGAAACGTGTCTAAAAATTAATAACACATGTTTCTGAGTGTCCATGTTAAGACAACACTTTTTCTCTTGATTACAATGGACATTTCGACAAATTGTCATTAATAAGTAAAATCGATAGATTGCGCAAAAAGTAAATTTACGACATAATTTGTGAAGTGTGTCGAAATGAAATACTGCAAAACCTTCTAAAATCCCACCGGACTTTGGCAATTCGCCCAATCTCTCAGTTATATCGAATCCTTCAAAGGAAACCCTTGACCCAGACGGCGATGCGTGTCACCACCAAATTTGATTAACTGGTACATAGAGGACATTTGTTTAATGCAGTGTAAGATCGTATTTTATTTCCTGAGTGGCCACATTACCACGAATGAAATAAAATACGATCTTACACTGTATTTAACACATTTTCTTTTTAGTTCATGCTTTTGAACGATATATTTTAAAAAAAAAATGCGCGAGATATGCTGAAGCGTCACAAGTTTTGCGTATTATGACGTCATAAATATGCAGTCATTATTATTCCAAAATTGTCGATCACTGTTGTAGTGGGAAAATAGTGCCACACGTATTGCGTCCTTGTCGCTTAATTATACTTTTCTGAGTTTTATTATGTGTTTGCTGTTGCTTAAAAAGGCCGATTAGTGTATTCACATACTTTCAAAAAATGAACACAAACACAAAGTTATAAGTAGAAATAGTTCCATATAACCAAGAGTGAAATAAATAAAACGCTATCATATTTTACTCGACCTAGAGTGAAACAATATGGTTATCATTCACTAGTATTATCCACTCATTCACCGCATATCGTGAAATAAATTGGCCATCACAAACATTCCCAGAAATCTTCATGCAAATCTTCATGAACATAACATTTTGCACAAAGTTGCCAACAATAACAGAAACAAAAACTGACAAACCGACAATGGCAAACGACAAGACTTGTAACCAACCTTGTCGTCCTGGCCTGGCCATGGACATGTATCGGTCATGTAAAACGACGTCGTCGCGACTTCGGAACCACTTTTGGTCTTCGGCATCACGCAACTCATTGTGTCGTCGTCAATGCTCAGATCAATATCGCAGCATGTTTCCGTAAATGCGCATCTCTTGTCTGCAAGCACATTAGACATACCCTGTGATCGTTTTCCAGAAACATCTTTTTTTTTAAATATTTTTACTTAAATACGTTCGCAACAATTTTTTTAATTTTTTTCCGACAGCTTTTCTTAAACATTTCCACAAAAATGCGTCAATGTATCCTATAACTTAAACAGTAAAAAAAAATGGGGGTCACTGGCCTTGTTCCGGCAATATTGGGTTTTAAATACGGTACATGTCGAAGCCTTTTAAAGTGTGTGTGATTAGCAATGTGAAATTATATAAAGCGTTCATATTCTAACAATGATGGATATTTGTAATCCATATTTTAAATGATTTGTATGCCAATATACAAGTGCAGTTTAATGATAAAACGCGCGTTATCGACAGTTACCATTTAAAAAAATTACTTTTAATGGACGCTTAAGTAGGTTAAGTGTGAATTTAATATGCCTGTGAAAACGACAATAAATAATCAATAAATAATCACGACAATAAATAATCAAATAACGAATATCTTTTGTTCCAAACAACAGATTTTATTAAAATATCCCATATACATGCGTCATTTTATACCGGAAATATTGGGGTTTGAAAACGGTTCCTGACGAAGCAACCTTTTTTCAGTAGTGGATTTTAATCAATGTTTTAAGTATATAGGAGAATTTTCTCAAACAAGGTTATGGTTCATTCAACTGATATGTTTTTACATGTTTTGTTTGGCAATATGCAAGAGTATTTTGATACTAAAAATGCTTCACCTACATTTACTGCTAAAATAATGAATTTGACTGGACATTGAAGTAGGTCAAATGGGTAGTAATAATGCTTTCTGAAACGTCATTTGCTATCTAATGCATATTTTGTTCCAACGACCGATGCATATTAGGCTCCGCCCCCAGTAGCCATTCTAATATCACAGTTACTGAATATCGGAAAACAAAGAAAGCTCCCTGAAATATGGTATAAGAGGGCGTTAGTGTAAAATATACGATTTTACTTAGCTTTAAAAAATGTGGGTTTGCGCTGTAAAACGGCAATTCAATAGTTAAATAGTAAACATTTTAGTACATGTGCCCAACCAGTTCATTCTGGCAATGACGACTTAAGGCCAGGCAATTGTTATTTTTAGTTTCTCTGGCCTTTTTGGAAAACTGCGCAATACACATGACAATAATAATACGTAGAATAAATAAACATGCATAAAACATCAACATGATTAGTGTTTCACTGTAGTTTTACATATAAATAACTGAGTTGAAAAAGTTTAAATACCCATAATAAATACGTAATCAGTGGAAATAAATTATTTTTTTACAAAAATACATTAATTATATTATTTTTACAACCATTGGTTTTGTTTCATTTTTGTAATGTAAAAAAAATATCGCGTCGGCCGATCCGAGAAACTGAACATCAACAAACACTGGCCTAAGCATTACGCTTATTTGGCCAAATGTAACGTTCATGGAGGACGAGTGATGACAATCAAGGACGATAACTCCTACGCTTATTAGGCCAAATGTAACGTTCGTGGAGGACGAGTGATGACAATCAAGGACGATAACTATTACGCTTATTTGGCCAAATGTAACGTTCATGTAGGACGAGTGATGACAATCAAGGACGATAACTCCTACGCTTATTAGGCCAAATGTAACGTTCATGGAGGACGAGTGATGACAATCAAGGACGATAACTCCTACGCTTATTAGGCCAAATGTAACGTTCATGGAGGACGAGTGATGACAATCAAGGACGATAACTCCTACGCTTATTAGGCCAAATGTAACGTTCATGGAGGAAGAGTGATGACAATCAAGGACGATAACTCCTACGCTTATTAGGCCAAATGTAACGTTCATGGAGGACGAGTGATGACAATCAAGGACGATAACTCCTACGCTTATTAGGCCAAATGTAACTTTCATGGAGGACGAGTGATGACAATCAATGTCGATAACTCCTTAAAAATAAGAACCAATATAAAAACAAGAATACTATTAACAAAATTTTATTTACAACATATGTACAATGATTTATGAATAATTACAAGAATAATTACAAATGAAATATTAGCTAAAGAAACTTCAGCGAACAGTTTATATAGTACTGACTAGACCTGTTCGCTGAAGCCAACCCCGTATCGAAAGTCAACCAGAGTCGTAACATATTTATGTCACGCCATAAATCCATGAATTGGCAATTTCTGGAGGAAATCATTACATATACAAGCAAGTCAATATAAACTTTTGACTTGTGTCGTGTTTTGAGGATCGAAATTGTCAAATGCATCGAATAGTACCTGAAAATAACTCTGATCAGCACACAGTGTACAATTACGCTGCCATTGTTGTTTTATCACGTGACTAAGAGATTTTTCATTTGGATATTTTCGGATCGACCTTGACCTTTTCGCGTGCTCAAATTGTAAACATGGTTTTCGTTTTCCGTAATGCATTATATCTGTTCAATTACTCAAATCTGATCAGCAAACATATTGTATTAATATTGATGTAAGTGATGTTTCATCTATTATTCTTTTGCTAGATATTAAAATTATACAGTGTTCACAGAACAATCACCAGTGAAGTAAAAATCAATTAAATGCCAGTTTCGTTTCAGGCTGTGTTTGACAACAGTCACAGCACATGTTATGTTACTAAAAATAGATAAAAAGTCATATGACCGTGACATCCTGTGAGATTCTCATTCGACAAATGTCTTCTATGTGACTGATTGTTTTAGACCTTATTTTGTCATATGTATGCTAACTAGATGTAAACATTATCCATCTATCTAATAATGCTGCCTATTTGGTTGCATGTAAACGCTGTTTTGGGCAGTTTTTTGGGTGACTGTTGATAAACTGTCAAATTCTTGAGAATTGCTGGTAGACTTTACTATGGGGGTTGCTCCATAACTTTTATGTCGCGCAAAGTCGAAAAATATATAAAGCGACATTTTAAGTTATGGAAGCCAGAACTAGAAATATTATATTAGTGTTAGTGGCCACTTGTCAACAGTCCGATGTCTCCAACGTTGATCTTATATGTTGTTGTGGATAAGTAGAAGTAGTGGTCACGACCCGGACCAGATGTCCAGCCGTCAGTGACTATGCCCGGAACTAAGTTGATCGCGCAAAGTAGTGATCCGAGCTGAATGACGCCCGGAAGTGTAGCATCAACCCGAGCTGAACGTAGCCCGGAAGTGTAGTATCAACCCGAGCTGAACAGAGCCCGGAACTGTAGTATCAACCCGAGCTGAACATAGCCCGGAAGTGTAGATTCAACGTAGAATCACGTGACCGACCGTATACCGGTGTTAAACGGCTCCTTAGTCGAGACGCTGTGCCCTGTACATTCTGTAACGTTGCTCTAGTAGCATTGGCGGAACGCGTTCTAGCGTTCTCTACTTGTAGTCTATACTGTCTACGTATCTCCAAGTAGGAACGGCCAAAAATATACAATATACATGTACCATTTATTTAATACGTGGCCATAAAAAGCTGTCGTATAAAGTGATAACATAAGCTACAATGCCCTCTGAGGCTTTTATCATATATATAAATGTAATTTAATGCATAAATTTATACAACACTTGGTGATACATAATAACTAACACCCTACCGATACATTATTACTATTTGCCTGGATCAATATAATTAATACACATACTTCATTACTACTTATTACACAAGTAAACATCTATTTAATATTCAGACACAATATATTAAGGTACGTTTATTAATTACACTTGTAAATACACATATGTAAATTAACAAATATTACACATCAACAATCCAACACACATGGCAAGTATACAAACTATTTACAAATATAACTAAGGCTACATATACAGTTTCGCCCATAAAAGATTACTTAAAGAAATTTCAATTTCTTGCAACATTAATTTCAGTCACAAAACTGCGAGTTTATTTAAAACAAAAATTTAAACAGAATAAGTTAGATTTATCTTTTTCATAAAAAAAACAGTCAACTAAAAAGAAAAAAATCAAGCAACAATTTAATTTCAATTTATAAAACTTGCTTGACAATATATCAAAAACATTTACATTTAATAATAAAGTCAATTGCCCTAATGCCGTTTAAACAAATCAACAGTCCCAGTCAATGTACTGTCCTCTTTTAGTCGTCCCATCTCCAATGTCTTGATGTCTACATATACATATATATAATCTATACAGTCCGCACCGCGCAATGCGACACGTTTGCGTCACAGCGTGATACGTGCTTACCACGGGTAGGAAAACTGAGCACAATGTAAATTATCCAATGTACAATAAGAGGCCCATCAGCTAAACAGTATTTACCTTTACAACAATTTCCAAAATAACACAATATTAACTTTCTTATTTCTGAACGAAAAAAAAATGAAATAACTTTCAAATCTTATATTTTAACACAATTAGTAATATACGTACCAATATCTTATCACAATCGTGCGTTTTTATCATAAACACGGTTCATGGCAAAAACTTACATAACTTCGTTATAGAAAATTACGTACAAATGAGGCCCTGCATAATCATTATATTTACAAAATTATGGGTTCTATCGTTACACCTAATGAACACGTAAGTTTAAAATCATGTTACTTTACCACCCGATATTGAATGAATATTAATTCCGTCTTTTAAAAATAATGTTTTTAATGTATACGGACCATTATCACTGATAATGTATGTATAACACACAACACAAAATAATTCTTACAAAGGCAAAACTGACCATGTATGTATAACATATAACATAACAATAAACTTACCAGGAACCATTGAAAATGTTTGTACAACGTATAACCTAAAAATATAAATTACCAGCGCAACACTTGATAATGTACGTATAACAAATAACCTAAATAATTCTTATCTAAGCAACACTGATAATGTACGTATAACATATCCCCTAAAAGATCATTCTTAATTAACAGGGCATTTATAATAAGGTACATATATGTATAACCTGAAAATAATACTTACCGGAGCAACACTGATAATGTACGTATAATATATAACGTTACATATTATTCACCAGGGAAACACTAATAAGGTACAATCGCGAATCGTGATACTACGAAATGACGGGATACTACGAATAAGGCTGCCGGTCAGGTCCGTTTTCCCATTTTTTAACTACAACAAGATGCGATACTACGATCAATTTTTCCGGTCCCATTATAATGTGACCAAATGTATGTATGTAAAACATTTTAGTGTTTAGACGATGTACACTGTACAAGTCTTAATGAATATTTGTCTTGTCTTGTCTTGCATAATGTTTGTACTGAACTGTTAATGCGATACTACTAATCATATTCATGTCAATGAGAATGTTCACACCTTCTCAACGAAGATTTCACACCTGTGCACACTCAGAAATCTAGCCAGTATGTTTGCACCGTGGACAAAGATAGTTGCTAACAAGTTTATTTACCATTTTCAGCCACTTTAAATGATCCAGTGTGAGATTTGCGTTGTCTAATGACCTTCGTATTTGCCATAATATGTCATTGCGAAATCGAAATCTGTGCGGGGATTGATTTTATACTTTTTTATTAATTGTTATAATGCGATACATACACAATTTAAAGGTAAGTGCAATACATAAGTATCCTGACGTTCATAAACGCTACGACATGACTTAAATTAACACGTAATGTAAGAATATTACGTTAATACCGCAATTTCCGAAAGATGCGATTCTACGAAAAACGCGATACTACGAAAAAATCAGTGTTTCCGGTGACATTTCGTAATACAAATGTACAACGCTGATAAAGTATCTATAACATATACTAGTAATCTTAAACAGCGTTTTTCCTATATATAAAGTCGGTACCGGAACACGGTATCATTTCCAATCGGATTGTCTGACTATTTTTCCCAATTTAACGTTAAAAATTCCCAAATGTAACAAAAAATCCAAAAAGTCTCTGAAAAGATCGACGATGTTCCTGTATTTTACTTTTGTTTTACCCAAGCGTAAACCTCCAGCGCCCAGGTGCCCGGGCGTTTAATTTTAACTTGAACATATCCGGGGCGCCTAAAATTAGTGTTGCGCTTATAAACATCGCCCGGGGCACGCGTATTTTATCAATTAATTAGCTGTTTTGACTGCAGCAGACTGACAATTCCTGCTGTGAAAGCTAATCTCTTACGTCACAGTGGCCTTTTTCACTCGAGAAACATATACACACACTCTATAAAGTCAGTGAATGATCAAAGCGAGTGTCACTTCGCCGAAAATTTTAACAATTAGCAGTTATTCCTAAGCCGCAATCAATCACCGTGAAGCACCGCCCTGTAGGCGGAGTTTCAACATGCAGTAAAATCGATATGAGCCAATAGAAACGCTCAGTTTATTTTCGCTTTGGAATGACGTTATGTCTGACCAATCAGCGCAGTTGGCATGCATCCACACACAAGTAACCTTATACGCGCGTCAAGCGTATTATCGACCTAAATAGTTAATGAGCTTTCGTATTTTATAATATACACACTTATTAATTTAATAATTTCATAACTTTAACAAATAAAGTGCGAAAAATAAATCTCAAATACGCTAATATGAAATCGTAATCGGAAAGCCTATCCAGTGTTACTGCTCAGTGTTGTAGTTTCGTAAACACAAGCGGTCTTGTTTATGTACATGTATGCCATGTAAAACCCGTGTTTTCTGCAAAAGAGCGCGAAATGTCTGCTGACAACCACGACGTCACGTTCCACGCATGAAAAGCATGCGTGTACCGACCAGGTGCTTTCTGACTACAGGTCTTAACATTTGACGCGCGTAGGCACAACGTGCACGGGGAAATTCTCCCGCCGTTTTTGTAAGAACAAAGCATGTATAATATACACGTATTTTAAATCATGATTCTTACAATGACGCTTTTTGCCTTTAAAAGGCTAGAGGTATACCGTTTAAACGGTGATGTTTCGTTTATTTCATTTCGTTTAAACGTTTACATAAAATTGAACATGTGTTAGCCTTAATTTTAAGACCTAAAACGCACCAGATAACGTCATATGACACATGTCGCAAAAACGTTTCGACGTAGGGACCGGGGCGCCGGAGAAAAATCCTGTGTTACTCGTAACAGCTAGAGGAAGTAACTTACTGTTTTTACATCTTTTATGACATTTTTTCAGGAAATTTATAAAATTCCCAATTTGGCTGAAAACAACGCTAATTTTCCCAATTTGACCGGTACCGGTACCATTCCCAAAGTGGTGAGGAAAAACGCTGTTAAACTATTATTAAGCAGGGCAAATCTGAAAATGTACGTTCAATATATGACCTAAAAATAATACTCATCTGAGCAAAACTGAACATGTATGGACGGACACCATATAAAATAAACATATTCTTACCAGGGCAACAATACTTTGTGTACTCATCCTGCTGAAATGAACCTCCAACCGCGCAAAATGCCAGAATCAGATGTGCAAAACGCATGTCTGCTGTCTCTTGGATATCCGACTAGGCTAGTACAGGAATGACAAGGTTCAATACAAAGATTTATATCTATTAGCAATTCTGTTTCGCTTTCCTCACTGGTAATAAACGCATTTAATTTCTTTCAATAATGTTCACGACTTATGATAAATAATTCATTGTAAAAAATATATATGGTTTCTTTCCATTATTATACAACCAATATGTGTATATTTTTATTATACTTTTCACCTTTCTGATCGCCGTTGTATTCAATGTCTAAAACTATTTCGCTCCTCTTTTATAGAAAGATGTCATCTTCGCGTTAAAAAACAAAACGAAGCCCATTTATTGGACGCGTGGTTGTGGACAGTCTGCCAATTTTAGCAGGGTTGCTCGAAACCTGTAGCTGCCTATAACAAAGGTAATTGTAACAAGAACAATAAGAAAGAACCCCCCCCCCAAAAAAAAAAATAAACAAAAAAAAAAAATTAAAAATTAAATTCGTTATTTAGAACGAACGCTTCGGTTGCCATGTTGGTCATCTTTATTTTTTTTGTATTTTTTTTAAACGTCTTCTAGAACTGTGTTTGTGTTCTTCATAAAAGTGTGTACATCATTGTTCTTAAGGTGTGTACATGTGAATCCAGAGCTGCTTTATGTTAACTTAAACGTTCATTAATACTCTTGAATTGTGCGCATAAGAAAGTGTGTTTATGTGTGTGTGTGTGTGTGTGTGTGTGTGTGTGTGTGTGTGTGTGTGTGTGTGTGTGTGTGTGTGTGTGTGTGTGTGTGTGTGTGTGTGTGTGTGTGTGTGTGTGTGTGTGTGTGTGTGTGTGTGTGTGTGTGTGTGTGTGTGTGTGTGTTACCTTTTATGACTCATCGAAAGTTGGGACGAATTTTGAATCATAGCTGCAATTTCCAGTAATTTATATTTTAACTGAACATTTTAAATTTTAGTGTGGTCTTTTGCTGTGTGGGGTGGGGGTGGGGGTGGGAGGAACCGGAGTACACGGAGGAAACCCCGCCTGTCCTTGCGCCGAGTGGAGAGCGAATCCGGGCAGCCTAGGTGAGAAGCGAGTGTAACAACCACCTAGCTAGCCGAACAGCCGCGCATAAGAAAGTAATGAACTCTTCTTATAATACTAGCATATGCTGAGAAGTTAAGTGCATGATGCACGAAAATACTTTTTGTGAAGTTCAATACATGCTACTCTTGCTGCTAATACGAAAACAAAAATTAAACACCCGTACGGAAGCAATACCGTTCTATAAATTGCGGCAACATATGTTTAATCTTCCTTTCAATAGAAATATACCGCCAATGTACGCATGTAAGATTTCGAGACAAAAGTCTTGTCAGTCGACAGAAATATGCCGTCAATGTGTCCATGTAGGCAACCGAGTCATAAGTATTGTCAATAAACATATATGCCGTCGGTGTACGCATTTAGGATTTCGATACATAAATATTGTCAGTCCACAGAAATATGCCGTGAAAGGATGAATTTAGGTTTTCGAGACATAATTCGTGTCAATCAATAGAAATATGCCACTAAAATATGACTTTTAGCATTCGAGACATAAGTATGCTTCCTACATATAAACTGCTCATGAGGCAAATTGGTCAGCAATCATGGTTGCTGTTATGCTGAACAGCGTAGTTATCCAACTATTTTCCACTGTTCTTATTTAGATTGATATATGTATATATTTCGTTCACATTAACCAATACAATGACATTAATCATAATAAATATAAATCTTTCTTATATTGCAAGTCATGACTCATAAATAGATCTACGCAAAAACAAGCCTGAATAAAGGGAAAATCAATCGAATCGAAATATTCAACTAAATGATATTTTGAAATCGAAATCGAATGGAATCGAGCCATTGCTAAATCGTTGCAGTTCTATCCTACACATCACAAAAATCTAGATTTCTCTTTTACACGTTGAACCGTAATGTACGCGTACATGGCCATTGCGGATTTGGTGACAGCTTGCGTATGTCTGTTCAAACCTGATGGCGAGATCAATTAATAAGTCGCTACCTCTACAGTCCTAATTAAATTATTTGCTGGAATAAGGTGATGGAAATTATGTGATGAATGTCTGAAAGCATTTTAACGACTATGAAAAGACGCTCAGAATCATTTTACTGGGTTTTATATCAATTAATTTTCCGTACATGCATGTGCGATTGCATTGTTCAGTTTAAAGGACGGGTGAATAACGTTTTCATACACTTTGTAGATCTGTGTGGATTTATTTCTTTTAAAGTTAAAATGATGTGAACAGTGGGTACAATGGTAAAAGTTGTGTACAATGTAAAGAGCTTTGTGAATCGGCGGGCTAATATCACCAAAGCTCCTGAAGTAAAACTTAAGTGTTTTTAAAATACATAAAAATCCAATGTCTTTGTCTGGTTCATGTAAACGTCTTTTTTAACATTCCAATGTTTTTATACAGTGAATATTGCTTACATTTAAACTATGGTAAACACAAATCATTGGATTTCAATAGAATAATCATTGGAATTGGATTTCAAATAGAACAATCATTGGATTTTAAATAAAACCATCAATGGATTTCAAATAGAACAATCATTGGATTTCAAATAGAACAATCATTGGATTAAAAAAAAAAAAAATCATTGGATTTCAAATAGAACAATCATTGCATTTCAAATAGAACGATCGTTGGATTTCAAATACAACAATCATTGAACAATCATTGGATTTTAAACAGAACAATCATTGGAATTGGATTATAAATAAAACATTCATTGGATTTCAAATATAACAATCATTGGATTTCAAATAGAACAATCATTGGATTACAAATAGAACAATCATTGGATTTCAAAAAGAACCATCGTTGGATTTCAAATAGAACAATCATTGGATTTCAAATAGAACAATCATTGGATTTCAAATAGAACAATAATTGGATTTCAAATAGAACATTGGCCTGCTATGTTCACTTAAGTATACCTTATGTTAAGATTACTCCTAGGACCGTTGTGACTACGGGCCCTGTTCTTAATGGCAAAACTACTCGATGTATATGTGTAATACTAGTCTTACATATAACGCATTTAGTGCCAAGTTCACGCCTCCAGAGTTGACCTCTTACTTGGAAATTCTATATTTGGTTACACGTAAGACTGTATGTGATAACTGAGTTCTATTCGTTGGGTGCAAAGAGTCTGCCAAGCTGTCTATGTAAACATGGGAGAATATCGCTTATCATATGTTTGGATGCATATTAATTCAATCATTTGTGCATAAAAAGAGTTTTAAAGTAACCAACGTTTACTTGATTGAAGTGTATTTCCGTGTGAATTTGTGAGATCATTTGATGTACTACAGCAATGCTGTACTGATTTATTTGATTGCAAACATCTACAGCACACTCTTTTGTCTTTGGTTGTGATACATTTGGAATTTCGGATTTAATTCTCTGATTTTTGCAGTTAAAATGTATCGCAAATCGCAATGAATTAAACGTGTAATTATTTTAACAACATTTATAAGCTGTATCTGATGTTTCAGTAGATATAATTTGAACGTGAACCCGTACACATAAACATTTGTTTATATTTTGCAACAAAAAGCGCTGCATAAAATTACTCTAAAATGGATGACAATGACATTGAAATAATCGAACCGGAAGATGAATTAAAACTAGGCCGAAAGCGCATGCGCGAACTTTACCGGATGTCAGTGGTATCACTCTCTAAACCGGAACGACTAATACTGTACAAAATTCTCAAGGATTATCGCTTCAAACGAGATCTCGTGCGTCTCGTGCTGGGATTGAACGTCCTCATCCGGACTTACAGCAAATTGGAACTGCTAAAGCACGTGCGCTACTTCATTTGGGCAGGTCATCTGCGAGACTTCGACAGACTCACGAAGTTCCAAGAGAAATTTCGCTTGAAACACCACTATGCTAAATCCGACACCAATACATCGAGAACTTCGAAATATTCCACTCTGAATTCCAACTTCAACCTGAAATATGGTTCCCTGACCTCTAGGGGTTCAAACCGGAAGTACCAAGCCTCTAGTTCCCCTCTTCCGTCGAGGTCCGGCAATACGCTCCAGGTGCCCCTATTCAACGGTAATAAACATTTCATCCCATAAATAAACTAACTTAAAAGTTTTCCTGTCCTTTTTCATGACACTGTTTAAGTAAGCACATTGTCAACAATAGTTCTATACTACTTTTGCATGTGTTACACTCAATGCAATTTGTCTTATAATAGACTGTTTCTGAACCACAAAATGACCAAAGTGCTGCTCGTATTTGTGTTTGTGTTTTATGTGTTATATTCTGATTGTTTGAATTTATTTTTCGTCATTGTTATTTGTTTCAGTTTGCTATGTTGTTCCTTTAGTTCGCAATTCAATTCTGTTGCTGTTTCGCTGTTGTTGCATGTTTCTCTTGTTGTTGTTGTTGTTGTTTCTTTCATCCTCCAATTTACTGTTTCTTGCCTGTACCATATTATCTGACCTACAATTAAATGCACAAAGTGTAAGATTGTTCGATTGTTCATTTATCATTCGGCAAATAGATATATTGGATTCAACCGCATACGTACAGCATTACCTGTACATGTTTATTGTAAATTATTGATGTAATTATACCATACAGGACCCTGTTGATGAGTTATTGATTCCACGATTTTTATCTAAGAAAAGATACTTCCCCTTCATCAATAATGCATTATGCATGCAGGGAGTTCACTAAGGAAAGAAACAGATTGTACATTGTATTTGTTTGGACAATCGTGTATTCAGTTGATGTACAGTTCGTTTAGGAACACAACATTACTTTTGGATATTTTTATTAAACGATTATGGATAAAATCAGAGTTCAGAAAAGAAAGTCAAATCATGCAGGTATTTAAAATGTTAAATTATATCTGATTCACAAAAGTAACAGTTTGATGGTGTTGCTGATGTTATTATTTGTTTTTTTGTGAATGACGATGCTGTTGTTTTTTTTGTTCATTGACGTTATTTGTTGTTGCTGTTGTTGTTGTTGCTATTTATGATGGTGTTATCTTTATCTAAATCATTCGATGTTGTTGGTGACAAATGCCAGATGGCAAGTTTGAACTAATCAACATCAATAAATTAATTCATTGAGTATCACAATCATTATTTCATTATTTCATATCTCAAACAAAGCCATTGTGAGGCAACGTGAAATGAATGTTTGTACATGTATGTTAAATTTAAGTAATAAACGTGTGGATGTTTTTGTTTATACCGACACGTTGGAACATAGCTTCCTAAGTAAAGAAATAGCCATCTGTCACAAATTACTCATGGATTTTGTCACAAATTACTAATGGATTCTATCACAAATTACTAATGGATTTTCATTCCCACGATCAACAAGAATGCAACACGTGTTATGGTAAGCCATTTACATTTGACGCAAAATCGATCCAATTTTCGCAATCGTTCGGACTATTATCAATAATGAACCAGGCGAACTGTGAACGAGGCCTAACTGTTGATATAACAAAATTATACCAATTATGCGAGGCAGGGAAATGTCCTAAACCTGTCTTATTTAAGGAATTCAAAATATTAGAAAATGAGAACCAAAGGCGTAAAAAAGTTGCTTTTTTCCAATAATTAAATGTGAAAATTATAATTATTAACCTGTCTAAACCTCCAATGCATTGCATTGACCGTTCCAAAGCGGTGACGCCAGTTTCATTTATATTTGAGTTTTGTGTTTGTTAACGTGTTTTTGTATTGTGCTGGGTTGGTTTTGGCAGTTGGATACTTGCCATAAATAAAGGACTGTGTGTGGCTTATAAGAGTTTTCATCCAGTCATCCCAGTCATCCAGGACGGGGCGGGGGGGGGGGGGAGGGGCGCAAACAGGTTTTAATCAACAAAATGTGGGAAAAAGAGGCTTTAATCATCCTAAGGGGGAAACAAAGATGTTTTAAATCATCCTAAGGGGTAAACAAAGAGGTTTTAAATCATCCTAAGGGGTAAACAAAGAGGTTTTAAATCATCCTAAGGGGGAAACAAAGATGTTTTAAATCATCCTAAGGGGGAAACAAAGATGTTTTAAATCACCAAAAGGTGGGAAGAAGTGGTTTTAATCATCTTAAGGGAGGTTTTAATCAGAGGCTTTAAGGGGGAGACAAAGTGTAAAGCATATACGGACGTCTGTTTCAGGAGATCGCGGGTCGCTAGCCAGTGGAGCTACCACCGCTAACAGTACATGTAGAGCGGTCAAAGACGTGCGGGTCTTCAAGATCGTGAAGAGCCCCAGCAAGCCCAGTCTGGGCTTCGCCGTGAGAGGGGGCTCCGAACACGGGCTCGGGGTGTACGTCAGCGAGATAGACCCGGATAGCGCGGCCGGTAGGGACGATGGGGAAATTCTCGAATTGTCTTAAAGCCGCAGTCCATAGAATATTATATAAATAGCACATGGCTGAGAGGGTGATATAAAATAATATCAACCCGAGAAATGTTATATCAAACTCGGCTACCGCCTCGGTTGATATGACTTTTCAAGGGTTGATATTATTTATATCACCCTCTCACGCATGTGTTATTTATTTTATTACACCGAACAATCCATATACCACCTTGAAATGATAAGCTTCGTGATTTGTTTCACCATTACTTTAATGTAGACTTTGTATTAAATGCTTCGTAAGCCGAGGCTTGACATAACCATTTCACAATACAATAGTTATCTAGTTAAAACGTTGCCAAAACAGCCTTCCGTACTTTCCAATGGTTCGCAGACATGACCTTAACCTTTTACCGGCATGACCATTGAGTGTGTATGTAGCATATTTAGACGTGTCAGTTTTAAAGATGGCGTGACCGATTTGAAGTTTCTACAGCGCCTTAGATTAAATCGGTTATAAACATGGCGAAATACAAGCGAACGTTATCTTGTGATTAAAAAAAGAATAATATACAGTTGATGGAAAGTGTTTAATGAATTTTCAGATCACATAACGGATAAATGTGTGGCATAATCTGTAAACAAATTGTGCAGTGACGACACAAACAAGTTTTCAATGGACTGATCCCAGCCAGCAAGGCTACATTGGTCCGATATCTATCCGATATGTTCTGACGTTTCAACGTTTTGCCCATCGGCATTTGATCGGGCAGTCATCGAAGCATTGCATATCGGATACATATCGGATAGACATCGGGCCAATATCGTCCCAGAAAGCGAGCCTACATCGGTCCAATATCTATCCGATATGTTTTCAACAATATCGGATAGCTATCGTGAGCGATATCATCCGATCAACGTTTTGCCCATCGGCATTTGATCGGATAGATATCGGAGCATTGTTTATCGGACGTATATCGGATAGACATTGGGCCAATATCGTACCAGCTAGCAAGCCTACATTGGTCCGATATCTATTCGACGATGTTGTCAATTTCTTTGGAATTGATAACCACACTTGCTGTGATAAATATAACAGAAGCAATAGAAAATCATCAAAGGAGTGTATACACTATTTATTTAAAAAAGGTTTATATGATCTTTCAACGTCTTCATTTTTAATTAATATTTAAATCAGTTACGAGTTTATAGCTAAAAACATTAAAGGACATGTCACATTGAAATCGTATAGGTTTGTATAAAATGTCACGTACAACATGTCAGTGATCAATGTGACAGTAACCAAGGAAAAGCTAAGAAATGCAATCATTATTGTAAGTTGAATTGCCACTGAAAACAATTACAAATGCTTTCTATCAATATATAAGTTATTAATGAATATTAACACCATCCACCATCATACATGCTATAAAAGCCGTGCAACAAAATTGAAAAAGTTAATAATTCAGCAATACTTAACCGACAAATAATTGTATTAGACATTTAGAATCAAATTGAAATTTCCACATTTCAATGGCCTTAATTTAGATCAAACTAAATATTTAAAAATCATATAAACAAATGGAAATCTAATTTGAATCCAAACTGGAAATGAAAACAAAATCAAAGACACTTCCAGTAAAAAGTGTAAACACACTGAAATATCCTGATGTTTCTTTGTTATCCTCACAAAAATTTTACATTTAATTTTGCAAATAAAAGAAAACTATGGTTCAGTCAAGATTATATATATTAATTACATGTTATGTGTTAGCATCATATATAAGTGCATTACATCTTTAAAAAGAATCAGAATTCTAAGACCTTTGCATGTCTTCACAAAAACATGAAAAATGTAAAACAATTAAGTAACACTAAACAGTGTGTGTCATTAAATTGTTTTTTGTTTAATAAACCACATAGTACACTTGTTATTAAAAATTGTGGTTATAGTAATTAAAAATAACTTCATAATTTGGAACTTCCCAGTCCCTATCACACATTTAAGAGTGTTTACTTTAGAAGTCTTCATAATATTATTGATGTGTAGAATGTTCTTTATCCACTGTTCTTTATCTCAGTCAAATTCCTTAGCCAGTGTTTCATGCAACACTCCGACCGATAATGATAATGGTGTTGTTCAAAGCAGACACTGTATGCCACTGGCAGCTGGAATGTATGTTAATTTAACTTACTATTATTGTGTGTGTGAGAAGTTTAGATCACAGAAAGTAGTTCAATTAATAATTGTAGTCATATTATGCAATAATTTTTTTACTATACACTCCAATTTTACATAACTGTAACAATATTACACAGAAAATGTTGAGTCATAATAATAATTATTAAATCAGAGTTGGAGAAATTGTACTTGATCTCTGTAATGATGTTATGCAGAAACTGCTTAAAGTTTAAGCCCTTAACAGTGTGTTACTAACTTGTCACATCAATAGAAGTGAACTGAATATTCTGACCAAGTATTACTACATCCAATGTATATTTGATTACCTTCATTTGTCCAAATGACAAATTCAAATTAGATGAATCTGTCCATATTAATATGCAGCCGGTTAGTCAGTGATGAACGTTATCAAGTCCAAGACCTTATTGTCATCGAAAGAGGCCCAAGAGCCTCAATTGCGAAGCAGGTAATTCGTCTGAAAACAAAATTGTGTTCAGTATAATTTGTTTTAATTGTGGGTCCATTAGTTTAGAGTATTCATTTATTTAAAGGGACCAGTTCACGGATTGGCCAACTTACAATTTTCCAACGTTTTGTCACAGATTCCCACAATGAAAGAATAGCATATATAAAGGAGTGAAATAACACAAAGGACATAGAAATATACTATAAATACCGTTTTGTCAATGAGTAATCATCAGTGGAAATTTAGAAAATCATAAAGCGTTTGTAACGCTAACCGATGGAATAATTTGGAGTGTTTCTGTTGTTTTCGTTAAAATTGCTGACAACACGTGGATCGCTTACATAAATTATACAATCATATAATAAAATATATAATGCATTCAATTATATATCAGTTGGAATGGCCGAGTGGTAAAAGCGGTAGCCTTTCGATCTAGAGGTCTGAGGTTCGAATCCCGTTAGGAGCAACTTCTTTTTTTTTCTTTTTTTTCTCGTCATTATACTTGAGCTTTTTAGTTTCGATGCTGAAATCTGTAAAGTTAAGACAATGAATGGCATACTACAAAAAATACAAAAATCTGTGAACAAGTCCCTTTAAATATAATGTATACACTACTGTTAAAATTAAAATAAATTGAAACGGTAAGCCTTTAAAATACAAATATTTGAAGTATATTGAACCTGTATCATGTAAAAAAAAACTTATCTCGCTGTAAATACTTACATTCGTAGATATGACAAAACAGTATCGTAATATACTAATAATAATAAACAATACTCGCGCAAATACGTTACATTTCAATAACCTGGATTTTTCTACGCCTACAAGACTTAATAAATTTTGAATAGCCAGTGTTGTTTTAGGGCCAATTTGGGGCCGAAATTCGGCGCCATTCCCCTGCTTAAAAAGTATATATTTTTCCCCTATATTTACCTTAAAATTCCCCTCAGAATGTAAGCTTTATTTTGAAAAAAAACTTGACCAAAATCGGACAAAAACTGACAAAGATAGAGGAATTTGCGTAAACAATCTCAGCAATTTTTTATTAAACCAAGTTTGTGAATAATCTAAGTTATCAGTTGTAGCAAAACAATTGTTTAATATTTTATAACAAAGTAGACTATAAAAATTTGATAATGCATTTCTGCAAAAACAATTCCTCCTTTGCCGTTAAATTCCCCGTCTGAAGGGCCCCGCCCCCTTTCCCCAAAAGGTGAAAAAAACACGATGTCTACAAATAATCATAAGTACTTACTCCTTGTTTTTTTCTGCGTTGAAGGGGAAACTAAACATTTTAATGTTACTTTTACTTTCTGGAGATCAACGGGTCAAGTTTAAACGAACAAGACATTTGCGCCAACCGAAAACGATTTTGTTCGACGAAAATAATTTCGAAGCAATTTCAATTAAGATTTGTGGAGTCATAGAACGCACATTCATTTCAATAAAACACTCTTTAGTACTGCCGGATTGATACACATAAATAATTTTACGAAAATAAAGAGAAATTAATGCTCGCCATGAACGATATCGGCCCTACATCGATCCGACATCGTTACTTAAAATGACGGCAACGTAACATATATTGAAGAAATGCCACTCATAGATGGATTTTTTAAACATATATCACATACATTAAATGTATACATCTACTTTTTATTTTTCACCATAACTATATCGGATAGAGAACGGATAGATATCGAACTATTATATCGATAGCCGACAACTGGCCGATATCTATCCGATATGTACAGTAGGCCTATATGCTTGCTAGCGATAACGGATAGATATCGGGCCGTTTTGTCAATGCGATATTGATATACCGATATCTATCCGATATATGCTTGCTGGCTGGGAACCCGGATATTATTACATAGGTGTTGTGTCGTATTTAAACACAGATTTAAAGTCTAAAGAAACCATCCAGCGGTGATGTCTAAATTATTTTGGACGCCAATATTGATCAGCTTTGTGTATACAAAAAGGATTTGCAAATGCTTGCAGCTGGATATTAATTGTATAAATACCGTGGATCGACGTCAGCACTTTGGAGGTAAACGTTGCATAGTCGTTCAATTTTGTTTTGTTTTGAAAAACAAATCGCTGTTCTATTTTTAGCTCCGCGCGAGGGTGATATGAACAAATATTACCCTGGGATATAACTTTTGGTCTATGGACAAAATACACAGAGTGGTCACGTGAGGTGTAATACAATTTAATACATCTTAAATTGTCATTAGTTCTCACGAACGTTAATGACGTTTATTCGACTGAAAACTGTTTCTGAATTACGAAAGGCGTGTTATAATGACTATGTTCGAAAACGCTTGGTACGAACGGAACATATACTAATGTACATGCTGATTTACTCTCGAGGCATCACCAGCTACCGCATACAGATAATTTTACGATGAAAAGTAACCAAGACGTTATTATTTTACCGATTTCAATGCGGTGTTTTGTATTTTGATCGGTAGGGTTAATCCGGGTAAGTACGGACAGTCGGGTAACTTCGGACAAATGCGTTTGTAGATCGACTTTTCTACCTGTTTTCATGTTTTAGTCGGCATCTGTATTCTCGCGGTATCTCTATTTCCGCGGTAATTGTTTATCTGATTGTAATGCTTAATTGACAAAATCAAACCTGTTTTTGGTTTTCTTAAAGAAAATAATAAGTTACACATGATTTTATTTGGAAACAATCAAGTTCAGTGGGGTTTTTTATCCATTGCGGGAAAGGTGGCGGGGCCCTTCAGATGTGGAATTTTACGGCAATAGGGGATTTTTTTTTCATAAAAGCATTATTAGTAAATTTACATGTTTATATTCTTCTTTGGTATAAAACATAAATAAATCAATTGTTTTGCAACCAATGAAAACTTCTTTAATTTGGTTTGATGAAAAATTGCTGGGATATTTTACGAAAATTCCTCTATCTTAGTCAATTTTTGTCCGATTTTGGTCTTTTTTTTCAAAATAAGGATTACATTCTGAGGGGAATTTTAAGGTAAATATAGGGGAAAAATACATACCTTTTAAGCAGGGGAATGGGGTCGAATTTCGGCCCCAAATTGGCCATTAAAAACACTGAAGTTATATGACTTTAAATCATAAATCTTAATAACTTTCGTACCATCTTGCAGCCATCAGTAGACATTAGACGGTCAATGTATACACTTTCGTCTGCTTAAGGTCACAATACACTAAATAAATAAGAGATGTAGAGCTGTACTCTCTAAATAAATCAACAAGTTTAACTCGAAGACATGTTTTAAGGTTTAGACACTTGCTTTGATATTCTTTTTTGGAGATGTTGGTAGGGTAAGCATTGGTATGCACAAATAAATCCCTGATATGTTTTAAGATTGGAGACTACAGTATGACACTTGCGCTTAGGCGGGTTACATTCAACTAGAAAGTAGCCACTAAAAAGATGTAGATAAAACAGTCAACTTTGTTTTGCGTCGAGTTCTTTCTTACATAGCACATGACATGCCCTTTTTATTGCTTAAATCAATTCAGCTTAGAATGCTCTTTTAGAAAAGGTATGGTTATGAGGGTCCCTATGTGCAAAATGTTGCATTTATTTTTGGTCAAAGTTATCGCTTTTACATTAAATTACATACGGATTGATTGTAACCTTAAGTTAATGTGTAGGAAAACGCAAAATTTTGTTTCGTAATATTTATAAAAGGTTACAGTCCAACAATTGTTAGTCAATTTATGTTTGTTTACAGACTAACCAAAAACTCATTTCAAAACAAAAGTTTTACCGCCCGCGATATTACCGATGACGTAATTTTTAAAGATGGCCGCATAATGCATGTCAATAAGACAATAATTTAAGAACAAATAATGTGTTTTGTCGGCGTAGCTGTCTAAGATCACTTTTGAACCAGATTTTCTTGCGATAATTATGCAGCGGGAAAATTGAATGCCAATAGAATTGGGCAAATTTTCAAATTCTAGGGAATGCAAACTTCAAACAATGGTTTAACGTATACCAATAACTGTTGCATACTTTTGGGGAATAACAATTTACATAATTGTTTACATAAACGGTTAAAATGAAGTTATAAACATATCCTCGCGTATACTCTAGAACTGAGGCTAATTATGAACGTATTTTCTCATTGTATGCCGCAAACAGTATGATATATTCATTCACGTAACGAAATAACTATTTTGTTTAGCCTACATTTATATAAGCGTTACGCTCTATAAATAGCAATTGTGCAATGTTCCCATGCATAAATCTCACTCACAGAGTTGCCGTTCCATGTAGCCATTGATTCTAGCGAGTTCATCGCATTCCACAAAAAGTAGTGGCATTCTAAAAATAGCGCGCGTAGCTAGCAACGGCTGTATAACTGTGTTAATATACTCGTACATGCATAAATAATAGCGTTCAGAGAATCATAAACCTAAAATTTTTAATAAATGTGGAATTTATATTATAAACTTACTGTTAATTTGATTTAAAATTGTGGTTACGATTTATTAACGATTATTTATAATTGCATCTTTCTATCAACTTCGCCAGTAGATGTTATTTAATCCGTAAAAAGATGCTACATTTTCTATAGATAAAATGTTATGAAAGAAGATTCGGAATATGTCGATTTGTTATTCGCGTAGCATGAATACACAATTTGCAATACTAATTATACACAGGAACCCTTGATATATCATATTTCTACTGATATAATTTAAAATCGTCATAGTCTAATGAATTTTTATGTTTGCGTTATCAAAAATAAAGTCTTAACATTTCAAAAATCGCTGAATGTTCCCTGACTATTGCATTTTATTGGGATACTCAGGGTACATGCTTATTTGACTTCAAATCGTTATTATATTAGATAACTAACAAGAATGGTATATTACCGGTACTATAAATAACTATATAGACTCGTCTACATATAAGTTTAATTCATTCCCGAAAGAATTTTCTTACATTGTTAATTTGTTAAATTGGCTTGACAAATTCAGATAACAATTATGTTAACCTAAATTATTTTGGTTATTCATATATCACTGGTGGAAACATGGAGTTGTATGATTGGTTTATTCACGGCATAGATATTAATTATAATTCTGTTTAATTTTTAAATTTATAAATTTATCTCAAATTAACTTTTGGGTCCGAGAAGTTTTCTTATAGTGTCCGAAAAATCTGGAGGCCAATAAGTCCCCTAATATTGGTGGGGACCAAAAAATCTGGGATCTGAGAAGTCACGTAACCGATCATCCTGGCCGTCTGTTTAGGTAATTTTTAAATGACATCTCAATATTAATTTCAACGCCGATTGTCTTTTTTAAAGACATTTCTTGTTATTTTTATTAACATATTTCTAGACCGCTGCTTTAATAATATCAGGCTTAAATGTCCCATTTCAACAACAAAAAAATCATTATTATTATCAGCAGCATCAGCATCATAATTATCATTATTATTATTATTATTATTATTATTAGCAGCAGCAGCATTATTAGCTTATTCATTATATATTATAAATTCGCATTTCAATGAAATCACGATCTACTTTGGTATCTTTAATGAAACACATATTCAATTATGCATGCATTATTTTGCATGCAAACTGAAAAAAACTACTCGATTTTTGTACAAATTTGTTCAGAGAAGTCCGGACTCCAAGTAGGGGATAAGATTCTGGAGGTGAACAACATTACCATGCGTGGCGTCGCCAGCAGCACCGCCGTCAAGGTGCTCATCGGAAGTAAGCGACTCAAGCTCGTGGTGCAGCGCACCCGGAAGGTCCCGGAGTGGCGCCTTTCGCGTGAGAAGACGTCATGGTGGGTACCACTCTGTTATTTTCGTAACGTACGTAATAGTTCAAGTTGATGGGGCTCTGAAAATTGGCAGAAGTCATTTGGGACCGAATTTTAGACTTCGAAATATTGATAATTCGATTTAAAAAAAGTTCCAATTAAATGAGTTTATTTTAGTTAAATAAAGAAGAAATAAATTTGGGACCAGAAAAATACGACGAAATAACGCTGACTTCGAATTAACATAGTTCGAAATAACGATGTTGAAATGTAGTAGTCGTATTAGTTGTAGTGGATAGGGTGATGGTGGTGGTGGTACGAGTTGTAGCGGTAGTTAATGTGGTGGAAGTAGTAGTAGTAGTGGAAGTAGTGGTGGTGGAAGTAGTAGTAGTAGTGGCGGTGGTAGTGGCGGTAGTAGTACTGGTGGTGGTGGTGATGGTGGTGGTGGTGGTAGTGGTGCTGTTGTTTCTGTAGTAGTTTAGAAATAGTAGAACTAGTTGAAAAACTAGTTAGAGTACTTGTTGTAGTTTCATATGTTGTTGCGGCTGCTACTGCTATATAGCAAGATAGTAGTAGTGATCGTACTAGTATAGTCGTGGTAGTAGTAATAGTAGTAGTTGCTGTTGTCGGTGGTGTTTCTATGCCAAGAAGCACAAGCCAAATCATAAGTTTGTGATCATTTCAGGTACGATGTGCACGATCGGCGCATTATTTCCGGGGATTTCGAGGAGTGCGGCATCAGTAACCACATCCGAGGCCTCGACGTGGACGTCCCGGAGCGCCGGATCAACCTGAAGTTCGGACGCGGCGACAGGACGCTTGGGTTCAACATCCGGGGTGGCCGGGAGTACGGGTTGGGGATATATGTGTCAAAGTGAGTGCATGTGATAGGGCTAAACATTTTTATATTCACGGTAAACATTTATGGGCACCAGTATCACCCCCCTGTACTCGAGTAAAGCTACAGTAATTTATAAGGTCAATAGCGGTGTACAGATTATGGGAAGAAAAGACAACTAGGTCGTATATTAGATATTTAAACACATCTAAAGTGCCGAAAGATACCTAACTTTGAAAAAGTTTTATGGCGAGAACATGTGACCTCACTTTGCCGTATGCGAAGAAACGTTACTGTTTAAAAAACATTAATATTGCTTTACTTTAAACATGTATTAACACAATACAAATTCAGACGTGTTTTAACTCAAACGTATACAATGTTAGTGGCTTCTGAGGTATTGTTGAGCCAGTTTCCGCACGGTTGAGAACCAGTCTTCGGTGTCTTGGTATGGTCGCTATATACGACGCCATTTCTTCATAGACTTGGGGCGAATCCGTGTTCTAGTGCTAATGCACTGACTTCACCACACAGGTATCGCAGGTTCGAGCCCCCGCTACACCTTAACCTGCGAACCCGTCTTTCGCATTACACGTTAAACCGAGGTGCAGTGTACTAGGTGCTTCACACCGGGCACTTAAAGAACCAGGGTCGCTTCCTGTATCTTGCACTATCCCCCGTATTAACCCAACTAACAAGTCGTTGGGGTTCGATGGCCATATGGGAGAGAATCCCGGTGCACTCGATAACAATATACTACACACACACACGCACACACACACACACGCACGCACGCACGCACGCACGCACACACACACACACACACACACACACGCACGCACGCACACACACACACACACACACACACACACACATAGACTTGTATGTCTCGACATTTTGGTGAATTAGTAACTTTCTGTAGCGCACACGAGACTGCGCGAATTGCACAAACTGTTGAAGAAACAAATAGTATTGCGACGGGACGAAAAACTTACTTTTTGAAATGTATGAATACACTTACAAATAGCAATTACTTCAGCGTGTTTGTCTTAGTGAGTTAATTATTCTTGTCGAGAAATCGCTTATTAAAAGGCGTTGACTGAGTTTATAATGATGTCCTGTCGTCCACGCGAGGTTGCCGTTAGTTTTTTGGATTTATTATATGAACACGCGGTGGTAACTGGTAACTAATGTGATAAGGGTTTTTACGCCGGTCAAAGACATGTCAACTGTTTCAGATAGTTTTACGTATTTGGCTGTTTTCATCGAAAAATATGTTTTTAACGGACGAAGTCACTTTTGTCACATAAAACAAATATAAAAGAATATTCAATTTAAACAATAAAATAACACTCCTGACACAAAAAGCACATTTGAACAATACAATTTTTATATTGTATATAAACTGTTATTTTAACAATCTTGGAGTTATTTTGTTCGATGGCAGCTTTCGAAACTAATGGTAGGCTTTTTTCTAGAGTTTGCCACTAATTTAAACTCACCCTCAGCTATTGTTATAGGTTAACTTTTCATTCATCGATAAAATCACAAACACATCACAAGCTTGATCACATGCTCTTTTGGGTAAAATAGGTTAAACGTTAAACACGTGTTATTCGAGTACAATGTAGGGGATACAATACTAGATTGATTTGCATATGATTGCCAGTTGTGGAAACATCTACTGTACTCAAACAGGGTTGACCGGGACGGTCTGGCGGACAAGAACGGAGTGCGGACGGGCGACCAGATCATCGACGTCAACGGCATACCGTTCGACAACATCACGCACGAGCACGCCGTCGAGGTGCTGAAGGGAAAACGTCACCTGATCCTCACGCTGCGGGTAAGTATGGAAGGGGGAGGAAAACGTCACCTGATCCTCACGCTGCGGGTAAGTATGGAGGGGGAGGAAAACGTCGCCTGATCCTCACGCTGCGGGTAGGTTGGGAGGGGGAGGAAAACGTCACCTGATCTTCACGCTGCGGGCAAGTATGGAAGGGTGAGGAAAACGTCACCTGATCCTCACGCTGCGGGTAGGTTGGGAGGGGGAGGAAAACGTCACCTGATCCACACGCTGCGGGTAGGTTGGTAGGGGGAGGAAAACGTCGCCTGATCCTCACGCTGCGGGTATGGAAAGGGGAGGAAAACGTCACATGATCCTCGCGCTGCGGGTGAGTATGGAGAGGGGAGGAAATCGTCACCTGATCGTCACGCTGCGGGTAGTTTGGGAGGGGGAGGAAAACGTCACCTGATCCTCACGCTGCGGGTAATTATGGAGAAGGGAGGAAAACATCACCTGATCCTCACGCAGCGGGTTGATTGGGAGTGGGGAGGGGAACGTCACCTGATCCTCACGCTGCGGGTAAGTATGGAGAGGGGAGGAAAACGTCACCTGATCGTCACGCTGTGGGTAGGTTGGGAGGGGGAGGAAAACGTTACCGATCCTCACGCTGACGGGTAAGTATGGAGAGGTGAGGAAAACGTCACCGGATCCTTACGCTGCGGTTTGGTTGGGAGGGGGAAGGGGAACGTCACCTGATCCTCACGCTGCGGGTAGGTTGGGAGGGGGGAGGTGAACGTCACCTGATTCTCACGCTGCGGCTGGGTTTGGAGTGATGAGGGGAACGTCACCTGATCCTCACGCTGCGGGTAGGTTTGGAGTGGTGAGGGGAACGCCACCTGATCCTCACGCTGCAGGTAGGTTGGGAAAGGGGTGAACGTCATATGATTCTCACGCTGCGGGTAGGTTGGGAGGGGGGAGGGGAATGTCACCTGATCCTCACGCTGCGGGTAGGTTTGGAAGGGGAGAACGTCACCTGGTCCTCACGCTGCGGGTAGGTTGGGAGAGGGAAGGGGAACGTCACCTGATCATCACACTACGGGTAGGTTGGGAGGGTGGAGGGGACGTCACCGGATCCTCAAACTGCGGGTAGGTTGGAAGGGGGAGGGGAACGTCACCTGATCCTCACGCTGCGGGTTGTTTGGGAGTGGGGAACGTCACCTGATCCTCACACTGCGGGTAGGTTGGGAGGGGGAGGGGAACGTCACCTGATCCTCACGCTGCGGATTGGTTGGGAGGGGGAAGGGAACGTCACCTGATCCTCACGCAGCGAGTAGGTTGGGGGGGGAGGGAGGGGAACGTCACCTGATCCTCACGCTCCGGGTAGGTTGGGAGGGGGGAATGGAACGTCACCTGATCCTAACACTGCGGGTAGGTTGGAAGGGGGGACGTCAGCTGATCCTCACACTGCGGGTAGGTTGGGAAGGGGGAACGTCACCTGATCCTCACGCTGCGGGTTGGTTGGGAGTGGGGAACGTCACCTGATCCTCACACTGCGGGTATGTTGGGAGGGGGGAGGGGAACGTCACCTGATCCTCACACTGCGGGTATGTTGGGGGGGAACGTCACCTGATCCTCACGCTGCGGGTTGGTTGGGAGTGGGGAACGCCACCTGATCCTCACGCTGCAGGTAGGTTGGGAGTGGGGAGGAGAACGTCACCTGATCCTCACGCTGCGGGTAGGTTTGGAGAGGGAACATCACCTGATCCTTACGATGTGGGTAGGTTGGGAGTGGGGAACGTCACCTGATCCTCAAACACCGGGGGTTGGTTGGGAGGGGAGGGGTAACGTCACCTGATCCTCACGCTGCGGCTTGGTTTGGAGGGGGGAGGGGTACGTCACCTGATCCTCACGCTGCGGGTTGGTTGGGAGTGGGGAACGTCACCTGATCCTCACGCTGCGGGTATGTTGGGAGGGGGGAGGGGAGCGTCACCTAATCCTCACGCTGCGGGTAGGTTGGTAGTGGGGAACGTCACCTAATCCTCACGCTGCGGGTAGGTTGGGAGGGGGGAGGGGAACGTCACCTAATCCTCATGCTCCGGGTAGGTTGGGAGGGGGGAATGGAACGTCACCTGATCCTCACACTGCGGGTAGGTTGGGAGGGGGGAACGTCACCTGATCCTCACGCTGCGGGTTGGTTGGGAGTGGGGAACGTCACCTGATCCTCACACTGCGGGTATGTTGGGAGGGGGGAGGGGAACGTCACCTGATCCTCACACTGCGGGTATGTTGGGAGGGGGGGAACGTCACCTGATCCTCACGCTGCGGGTTGGTTGGGAGTGGGGTATGCCACCTGATCTCACGCTGCGGGTAGGTTGGGAGTGGGGAGGAGAACGTCACCTGATCCTCACGCTGCGGGTAGGTTTGGAGGGGGAACATCACCTGATCCTTACGATGTGGGTAGGTTGGGAGTGGGGAGCGTCACCTGATCCTCAAACACCGGGGGTTGGTTGGGAGGGGAGGGGTAACGTCACCTGATCCTCACGCTGCGGCTTGGTTTGGAGGGGGGAGGGGAACGTCACCTGATCCTCACGCTGCGGGTTGGTTGGGAGTGGGGAACGTCACCTGATCCTCACGCTGCCGGTATGTTGGGAGGGGGGAGGGGAGCGTCACCTAATCCTCACGCTGCGGGTAGGTTGGTAGTGGGGAACGTCACCTAATCCTCACGCTGCGGGTAAGTTGGGAGGGGGAGGGGAACGTCACCTAATCCTCATGCTGCGGGTAGGTTTGGAGGGGGAACGTCACCTGATCCTCACGATGCGGGTAGGTTTGGGTGGGGTCTAGGAAAACGTCACCTGATCCTCACGCTGCGGGTAGGTTGCGGGTGGGGGACTGGGCAACCACCATGCTGTGTCCAAGTCTTAAAAAATGCTCTTCCTAATGCGTATTTCTTTCTTTGTTGTTGTTGTTGTTTTGATTTGTATTTTGTTTTTTTTAGGGGGGGGGGGGGGAGGGGCGGCTCAAATTGACTCTCTACATTGATGTTTTCTTTTCTTTTAATTATTCAAAAGTTCAAAACTAATATATTACAAATACGAAATACATTATGTAATAATCATACAAAACTATTTAAAATAATTATGATGGTGCATATAGCATTGAAAATGATTCATATTTCTCCTGGGGTAAATAGATCGTTTCAAGGAGCAACCTTCTCGGACAATTAAAACTGCTCATAGTGATTCTAAAATCCATTACTTTTTTCCGCAGGATGTAGGGCGTTTCCCGGTGTTCAAGGAACTGTACGCCGAGTACACATGGAGCGACGGACAGCTGAAAACAGGTGCAAGAAACATGTTATTAACATGGTGTCAACCTTATAGCGCTTTGCACTGAAACAGATGTGGCGAATACAAATTTAGTTTAGATTGAACGAACCTGATAACGTATAAAACTATTTCGCTTCAGTTTTGACGCGTTTTTTTTTTAAGTCTAAGCGAGTGTTATTGTATCTAGTATTCTCTATACGCGTTTGTGGCCAGAGGTACGCCACTAGAAAAAATATAGACGTGGCTACTAAACCTTTGGCAGGAATTTTGGGACAGAAAAAATAGTTTTAATTATTGATAATTCATTATGATTGTTTTTTTTTCTTATATCAACATAACGTGTTTTATTACACATGCATATTGGACGGGTGTTTTTATTGTATTTGATACTTTTTCATAACTGAAAGGCATTATTTAAACGAACTCTTTAAATGGACCTGTTCACAGATTGACGAATTGGCAATTTCCAACTTTTTGTCACAGATTCCAAAAATAAACTACGGACATAGAAATATACTGTTAATACCGTTTCGTTTATGATTAATCATCAGTTGAAATTAATAAATTTATAAAGCGTGTGAAACTCGAAATGAAGGAATAATTTGTTAATACTGTGTTTCTGTTGTTTTCGTTAAAATTGTTGACAACATGTGAATCACTAACATAAAGTAAAAATGCAGCGATATTGATAGTAATCGGAATGGTCGAGTGGTTAAGGCGATAGCCTCTTAATGCAGAGATCCCGAATTCGAATTCCGGTGGGACGTTTTTTTTCTTTAAAAAATATCCATTTCTTGTTATTATACTTAAGCTTTTTCAATTCCGATGCTTTAATCTGTCAGGCTAGAACATTTACTGATTCAAAAATTGCAAAAATCTGTGAACAAGTCCCTTTTATGGATCGCCCAACATTTTACAAATAATTCCATTTCGTTTTTGGATAGACTACATGTCAAAAGCCTGAAGTATGTATGAATAATACAACGAAGACCAAACTTTTTTTCTTCGCGTCATATTCACCAGACAGTTGAGGTATATTGGACATGGAGAGTAAGTTGGTTCCTTGTTCCTTGTTCCGTATTCGAACAAGGAACAAGGAACAGTTCCTTATTCCTTATTCAAACTAAATATATTTGATACAAACTATTTAATAAAGAAAATACACACAATTGTTGAGTATATAAAAACAAAGCCAAATATAAAATAATTCATTATATAATTCACGAATAAGGAATAAGGAACCAGTTCCTTATTCCTTATTCAAACCGAATGAGGAACTGGCATTTTCTAAATTAAAATACATTTATAGTGAACCAAAGTGGCAACATACATATGAAAAATCATTGTATATATATTGAGAATGATCAAATATTTATTATAACAAATTTCAGCTTAGTTTAGTAATTGAAAACCCCAGTTCCTTTTTCGCGGCCGAATCAGGAACAAGGAACCAGTTCCTTATTCCTTATTCAAAACCGAATAAGGAACTGGCATTTTTTTTAACTTAAAACAATATTTATAATGAACCAAAGAGGGCCACATACATATGAAAGTCATTGTAAATATATAAATAATTATAAAATAGTCATTGTAACACATTTCAGCTTACAACAATAATTGAAAACCCAGTTCCTTTTTGCTGCCGAATCAGGAACAAGGAACCAGTTCCTTGTTCCTGATTCAAACTGAATAAGGAACTGGCTTTTTTACATTAAAACATATTTAAAATGAACCAAATTGGGCCACATACATACGAAAATCTTTGTGTATACATGTAGAATAATAAATTATATATTACAAAACATTTCTATTTACTTCAGTAATTGAAAACCCAGTTCCTTTTTCGCGGCCGAATCAGGAACAAGGAACCAGTTCATTGTTTCTGATTCAAACTGAATAAGGAACTGGCTTTTTTTACATTAAAACATATTTAAAATGAACCAAATTGGGCCACACACATATGAAAATCGTTGTGTAGACATGTAGAATAATAAATTATATATTACAAAACATTTATATTAACTTCAGTCATTGAAAGCCCATTTCCTTTTTGGCGGCCGAATCAGGAACAAGGAACCAGTTCCTTATTCCTTATTCAATTGAATAAGGAACTGGCATTTTTTAACTTAAAAAATGTCTATAATGAACCAAAGAGGGCCACATGCATATGAAAGTCATTGTAAATATATAAATAATTATAAAATAGTCATTGTAACACATTTCAGCTTACAACAGTAATTGAAAACCCAGTTCATTTTTGCTGCCGAATCAGGAACAAGGAACCAGTTCCTTGTTCCTGATTCAAACTGAATAAGGAACTGGCTTTTTTTTACATTAAAACATATTTAAAATGAACCAAATTGGGCCACATACATATGAAAATCGTTGTGTAGACATGTAGAATAATAAATTATATATTACAAAACATTTCTATTAACTTCTACACAACGATTTTCATATGTATGTGGCCCAATTTGGTTCATTTTAAATATGTTTTAATGTAAAAAAAGCCAGTTCCTTATTCAGTTTGAATCAGGAACAAGGAACTGGTTCCTTGTTCCTGATTCGGCCGCGAAAAAGGAACTGGGTTTTCAATTACTGAAGTTAATAGAAATGTTTTGTAATATATAATTTATTATTCTACATGTCTACACAACGATTATCATATGTATGTGGCCCAATTTGGTTCATTTTAAATATGTTTTAATGTAAAAAAGCCAGTTCCTTATTCAGTTTGAATCAGGAACAAGGAACTGGTTCCTTGTTCCTGATTCGGCCGCGAAAAAGGAACTGGGTTTTCAATTACTGAAGTAAGTAGAAATGTGTTGTAATATATAATTTATTATTCTCCATGTATACACAACGATTTTATATGTATGTGGCCCAATTTGGTTCATTTTAAATATGTTTTAATGTAAAAAAGCCAGTTCCTTATTCAGTTTGAATCAGGAACAAGGAACTAGTTCCTTGTTCCTGATTCGGCCGCGAAAAAGGAACTGGGTTTTCAATGACTGAAGTTAATAGAAATGTTTTGTAATATATAAATTATTATTCTACATGTCTACACAACGATTTTCATATGTATGTGGCCCAATTTGGTTCATTTTAAATATGTTTTAATGTAAAAAAAGCCAGTTCCTTATTCAGTTTGAATCAGGAACAAGGAACTGGTTCCTTGTTCCTGATTCGGCAGCAAAAAGGAACTGGGGTTTCAATTACTGTTCTAAGCTGAAATGTGTTAGAATGACTATTTTATAATTATTTATATATTTACAATGACTTTCATATGTATGTGGCCCTCTTTGGTTCATTATAGACATTTTTTAAGTTAAAAAATGCCAGTTCCTTATTCAATTTGAATAAGGAATAAGGAACTGGTTCCTTGTTCCTGATTCGGCCGCCAAAAAGGAACTGGGTTTTCAATTACTGTACTAAGCTGAAATGTGTTACAATGACTTTTTTTATAATTATTTATATATTTACAATGACTTTCATATGTATGTGGCCCTCTTTGGTTCATTATAAATATTGTTTTAAGTTAAAAAAAATGCCAGTTCCTTATTCGGTTTTGAATAAGGAATAAGGAACTGGTTCCTTGTTCCTGATTCGGCTGCGAAAAAGGAACTGGGTTTTCAATTACTAAACTAAGCTGAAATGTGTTATAATAAATATTTTATCATTCTCAATATATATACAATGATTTTTCATATGTATGTTGCCACTTTGGTTCATTATAAATGTATTTTAATTAAGAAAATGCCAGTTCCTTATTCGGTTTGAATAAGGAATAAGGAACTGGTTCCTTATTCCTTATTCGTGAATTATATAATGAATTATATTTTATTTGTCTTTGTTTTTATATACTCAATAATTGTGTGTATTTTCTTTATTAAATAGTTTGTACCAAATATATTTAGTTTGAATAAGGAATAAGGAACTGTTCCTTGTTCCTTGTTCGAATACGGAACAAGGAACAAGGAACCAACTTACTCTTCTTATATTGGACTGCATATAAAATGTTTAAACGCCTCCCATCAAAGAAACTGTACCTTACCACGAGCGCCAGTCTCACCCAGGCTAATTGGAAATGTTTGCTAATTACCTAAAAGCCGCACTTTAGCGAAAACTGCTATTTTCACCAAGTCAGGAAAAAATAATGATCGATAGGCCAAATTTTTTTTAGGGTCAGCAAAAAAAAGGGGGTGGGGGAGCGGGGTGGTCGGCTAGGCGGAAACCAACAACTTGTTTAAGCCTAAAATGTTATCAGTACACACCACTGAAATATATTAAAAACCCACTGAAAACCGCACTTAATTAAATAAACAATACAACTAAACACCCGCGACGTTGTAATTTTAAAACTAAACATGACATTTGCTTTGCTCACATGGTGTATATGTTTCCGGGTACGTTTTTCAACTCTCCATATTTTATTGTGCAAATAGGGAGATTGTTATGTTCATTTTTCCACACTACCAATCATACTCATTTGCAAAACAAACCCCATCAAACAATTTACAGAAAACAAACCCCATCAAACAATTTACAGAAAACAAACGCCATCCAACAATTTACAGAAAACCACTGGCCTAAACGTCCCATATCATGATGTATGACATTGTTTTCTTAGTCTGGTTTCACATTTTATGATTGCAGCCACCAGCACAACCAGTCTACGGGACATCCACGTGGTGCACATGAACATGTCACATAAATCCGCGAGTGTGGCCGACCTGTTCTCCTCGTCAAAACTTCCCAGTGCCTTACAGGTCAGCCGCTACTTTTTACAACTCTGCCAACGTCAACTTAATTTTCATGAAATAGATCATTTCGTTCTTCAACGTCAGTGAAAGACTATAATACAATTGCGTTACGACACTTACCGCTTTTATGTTATTTTCTGTTTCAAAGAAGTCTCTCCTAAACATAAATCCACTGTAGGCGGAAAGTGCCGTCTTGGACCAGCCTGTGCGGACTGCACTGGCTAATCCGGGACGACACTTGCATTTAGCCCGGTTTTCTCACGACATATAATACATGTACATATGCGGCTTTAGAGGGAGCGGAAGCGGCGTACGCCCCGCCCCCTCTAAAATTGTCTGGCACATTCGATTTAAAAACCTTACAATATCTTAAACCATTTACATTTCGTTGTCATTATTGTGTTCTTTAATCAATTTATTGTAATTATTAAAATCCATTATTCGGTATTTTCGTCAAATTGTTTCTTTTTGTAAATTTCATACTATTCCGATATCCAAGAAAGACCAAAATCAGGTTAATTGGCAGCATTTGTCAGTTACTGAATATGCCCGCCCCCTCTAAATAAAACCCGCGCCTGATGTACATTTGAGGCGTGTCGTGGGAGAACCGGACTTGCTGCATGTGCGTAAAGTGTCTTCCCGCATTAGCCTGTGCAATCCGCACAGGCTAATCCGGGACGGCACTTTCCGCCTACAGTAGATTTATGTTTAGAAGAGTCTTCCTTGAAACAGAAAGTACCATAAAAGCGGAAAGTGCCGTCCTGGATTAGCCTGTGCGCACTGCATAGGCTAATCCGGGACCACACTTTACGCACATGCATTAAGACCGATTTTCACACGACGCGACTCATTTGAACTTTTAGACCGAGATCTTCCTCCCGTCCGGTCGACGCACTTCCCGGAGATTGTTAGAAGATGATGCGGACGACGCCATGGACGAGACAGACAGGCAAAGTGACAGTGAGAGTCTGATAGATCTAGACCAGTGGGCAAACGATTTGCATAACAATGCTAATGAGGACCATGCGGTTAATCGAGTGACGGTGACAGTCCATCGGGAGGACTTTAACACAAGTCGATCGGACTTCGACACGTCGAGTCGAAGATCAGACAGTTTTAATAGAGACACTACACACAGAAAGGTGTTAGCAACTGGTTCCGGTGAACCGGAATATGAGAAACGCGAATATAGCAGTAATGTTAATCATGAAATAAAAGATTACGACGACAGTACCAGTGCAGCGGAAAGCATCTACGAAAGTCCTGATACAATTTACGCTAAGATAAACAAAAGGGACGAGCGTTATTCAAGTACATGTAATCTTAGTATAAAGCCTCAAAATGGAGACACTCTTGAATCGAAAGGAAACAAAGTCTACAATATCAACATAAGTTTAGAGCATATTGGATCACCCACTCACTCGGGATCGCAGAATTCCGTAAGCACCAATAAATCCTCCGAGAACAGAGTGGCTGTAAGATCTGATGAACACTTAGAACCGGTCACGGCAAGCGTTGATGGTGCGCTGTACGCTAAGGTGCGAAGGCTAAGCGTAGGCTCGTTAAGGAATGTCACAGACAGTCCAGAATTAAGTCTCTACAATAAAAGGAAAAGCATGGCCGATCCGTACAACGACGACAATGAAACTCCCTCTTTGCTGTCAGCAAGGTTTGACGCAGGGAAAGGCGGGGAAGCGCAGTCGCTTGACATTCGACGCCGCAGTGTGTCTTTCCAAGATTTTGACAACGTTATTAACGACGCCGAAGACGCGAGAGAAGATATGGAAAAAGAGACGGAATCCGAGGAGAACGAGTTTCGCGAATACGACACCCCCGATGCAGTTACGAGAACTAGGGAGATACGCGCCGAGAGTGGGAGTGTAAGTGGGATGTTGGATTTAGAAACACTGGAAAAAAAGTTGCACGAGCTTCAGGCGAGGCAAGAGAAGATCAGCCATCAGGAGCTGGGTAATATTGCACCTAGTAAGTGTTGTGTGTAACCCTGTATATTTTCAGCAGACGAATCCGTAACTAAATCGGGAGCTAGTTATTAGACTTGCATGTAATGGTGTTGTACTTACGCATGTACGTTTTTCTTACAGCTTTTAAATGAGAAATTATAACTGCATGTTTAACAAGCAATATTTTGTAATTGATTGGCAAGAGGTCTGATTCAAACTATGTCGCTGTAAGTCTACGTTGTCTTTGTATCAACAGAACTGAAAGTAGCACATGAAACGTAATGTTTGATTGTCAAAATGCTTTGATTTTCGCTATTAGTTGTCGCGTGTTATTTTTCACATCACAATTATAATGTGATGTTTTAAGGACATATTTTACATTATCTGCGCAGCAGCTTTTCTTGACCTTGAAGTATAGTATGATATTTGTATTGTATTGTATGCTATTGTATTGTGTTGTATCGTATCGTATTGTATTGTATTATTTCGTATCGTATCGTAGTGTATTGTATTGTATTGTAAATTGCATTACATTGCATTGCATTGTATCGTTTCAGAGTCGGATAACCAGAAAACTGGTACGTGGCGGGCCATTAAGAAAAAGATCAAGGGCAGTTTAGGACTCAAGTCACCAAGTAAGGCGTCATTCTTAGAGTCAAAAGAGCTATATGTCTTTAAGTTACAATATACTAATTCCAGTCCTTATGTAATTTAATGTAAAAGCGATAACTTTAACCAAAAATAAATGCAACATTTTGCAAATAGGGACCCTCATAACCATACATTTTCTTAAAGAGCATTCTAAGCTGAATTGATTTAAGCAATAAAAAGGGTATGTCATATGTTATGTAAGAAAGAACTCGACACTTAACAAAGTTGACTGTTTTATCACCATCGTTTAAGCGGCTACTTTCTAGTTGAATGTAACCCGCCTCAGCGCAAGTGTCATACTGTAGTCTCCAATCTTAAAACATATAAGTGATTTATTTGTGCATACCAAGGCTTACCCTACCAACATCTCCAATAAAGAATATCAAAGCAAGTGTTTAAACCTAAAAACATGTCTTCGAGTTAAACTTGTTGATTTATTTAGAGAGTACAGCCCTACATCTCTTATTTATTTAGTGTATTGTGACCTATAAGACAACTTAAAGTTTTGATATCGCGAAAAAAAAAAAATTCTACATCATTATTAACGTATTCCTAATGTGCATGCAAAATTTCAGACCGATCCACAAAGCAGAAATGCTTGAAAACGCATGTGAGAATGATGCCTGATAACCACTCTGGGTGGCGTTTTCAGTGCTTTGATTATATGGGGTGCCTGAGTCAAATTGTGTACTTAATTCATAGAAAACAGTCAAAATACTAGCATATGTTTACATACTTTAACGCAGTAGAGATAAATATTGTATAAAACGTGTTCATTTTTGGTTTTAGCATGATTTAGTGTGCTGCAAGATTCACAAGACGGGTTTCCGTACTATTTTTCTTTTTTTTTACTTGAAAAAGCGGTTTTCGCTGTAAAAATCGTCATGCACATTAAAATCATGATATTTATCGCATGTTTTCCATGAAAATTATTACAGCCAATAAAACCACACAGTAACATGGTGATTTTATGTACACATTGCCCCTTTAGCGCCGCTCCCTGTTTTGTGTTTAGGGGTTACAATATACTAATTCCAATCCTTATGTAATTTAATGTAAAAAGCGATAACTTTAACCAAAAATAAATGCAACATTTTGCACATAGGGACCCTCATAACCATACTTTTCTTAAAGAGCATTGTAAGCTGAATTGATTTAAGCAATAAAAAGGGTATGTCATGTGTTATGTAAGAAAGAACTCGACACTAAACAAAGTTGACTGTTTTATCACCATCTTTTTAGCGGCTACTTTCTAGTTGAATGTAACCCGCCTCAGCGCAAGTGTCTTAAGGTAGTCTCCAATCTTAAAACATATCAGTGATTTATTTGTGCATACCAAGGCTTACCCTACCAACATCTCCAAAAAAGAATATCAAAGCAAGTGTCTAAACCTAAAAACATGTCTTCGAGTTAAACTTGTTGATTTATTTAGAGAACACAGCCCTACATCTCTTATTTATTTAGTGTATTGTGACCTTTATGAAAACGTTTTTCTTGATTTTTTCGACAGAAGTACAAACTGTCAAATTCTTAGTGTATGTTTTAATAAAGCAAGATATTTAGTTTAAATGAAGTAAGTTTGCATGCTTGATGTTGTTTTGTTGTTGATGCTGCTGTTGTTTCATTATAATCAGTCTTAGGAACTTTAAGTATTAAGTGTACAACCATACCGTAGTCTTTACAGAACTTCGTTGGAAAATTACTTCATTTTCTCTGTTCTACGTGTGCCTGGATAAAAAACTACACATGTATTTAATAAAATTAAATACATCAATAAAATGTTAAAGCTCGACACTTTGTCTTGTATTTACAAGTATGTGATAACCATTGATACAAGCTTCGGATTGTTCAATATGCCTTGATGGTATGAGTGTTGAAATACGCGTCAAGCCTTTTGGTTTCGATATACCGACATATTCTTGTTAATTTCAGAACGTTCCTCGGTATCCAGCACGAATCAAATCGAAGGTAAGAATGGGGCTTTCTAAATGTGTATTTACAAATGTGGCGTGTCGTGGGAGACCCGGGCTTAATGCATGTGCGTAAAGTGTCGTCCCGGATCAGCCTGTGCAGTCCGCACAGGCTACTCTAGGACGGCACTTTCCGCCTGCAGTGGATTTATGTATAGAACATACTTCCCTGAAACAGAAAATACAATATAAGCGGAAAGTGCCGTACTGAATTAGCCTGTGCGGACACTTTACGCTCATGCATTAAGCCCGGGTCTCCCACGACACGCCTCAACTGTTTTTATGTAGTTCATTAGAAAGAGACAACCAAAGGACAGAAAAGTTAGTTAGCAATATAACCACGAATGTATAACGGCTGGCTCACTCTTTAAATGCTTCTTCCGCGACCAAACATATGTTTGTGCCTGTATAAACTATTATGTCTTTTATTAAAACAAAGTATATTGTGAATATTGCATGGTATTATAAAGACTAGTGTTATGTTTTTTTTTTGTGGTTTTAATTTTATCGTTTAACAGTCCAAAGGAGCCAGCAGCTAGTTCTCGTAAGAAAACATTGGTACATTGGTATCAATTAATACATACACATATGCTACTGCAGATTCAATGAAGCCCGCTACAGGCGTGTTCCGGTCGCCCGTGAAGTCGAAGATCGACCCCGTGAACATGACGTCACTAGAGGAGGCCGCCTGTCACCTCCTGAACGAGGACGAGTTCAACGCTGTGTTCAGACACATCAAAACCGTAAGTGTCATAGCTGTGTTCAGACACATCAAAACCGTAAGTGTCATAGCTGTATTCAGGCACATCAAATCCGTGAGTGTCATAGGTGTGTTCAGGCACATCAAAACCGTAAGTGTCATAGCTGTGTTCATAGACATCAACAGTAGGTGCCATAGCTGTGTTCAGACACACGCACGAAAACCCTAAAAGGCATGTCAGTGTTCAGGCACATCAAAACCCAAAGTGTCATAGCTGTGTTCAGGAACATCAAAACAGTAAATATCGTATCTATCACATCAGGCACACAATAACAGTAGGTGTCATAGCTGTGTTCAGACACATCAAAATCGGAAGTAAAATAGCTGTGTTCAGGCACATCCAAACAGTAAGTGGCAAAGCTGTGTTCTGGCACATCAAAACTGTAAGTATTATGGCGTGTTTCGGTCGCCCTTGAGGTCGAAGAACATGATGTCACTAGAGGAGGCTGCCTGCCACCTCCTGAACGCGACGAGTTGTGTTCAGACTCATCAAAACCGTAAGTGACATAGCTGTGTTCAGACACATCCAAACTGTAAGTGTCATAGCTGAGTTCAGGAACATCAAAACAGTAAGTGTCATGGCTGTGTTCAGGCACATCAAAACAGTAAGCGGCAAAACTGTGATTAGACACATCCAAACTGTAAGTGTCATAGCTGTGTTCAGGAACATCAAAACAGTAAGTATCGTATCTACGATTTGGGACATCAAAACAGAAAGCGTCATTGCTGTGTTCAGGCATATCAAAACAGTAAGCGGCATAGCTGTGTTTGGGCTCATAAAAACACTTAGTGCCATAGCTGTGGACAGGCACATCAAAAAAGTAAGCGGCATATCTGCGTTCAGGCATATCTAAACAGTAAGTGTTTTAGCTGCCCAAGAACATCAAAACAGTAAGTATCATAGCTGTGTTCAGGCACATCAAAACAGTAAGTGTAATAGCTGCCCAGGCACATCAAAACAGCAAGTATCATAGCTTCGTTTAGGCACATCAAAACAGTAAACGCCATGCTTTGTTCAGGCACATCAAAACAGTAAATGTAATAGCTGTCCAGGCACATCAAAATAGTAAGTGTAAGCTGCCCAGGCACATCAAAACAGTAAGTGTAATAGCTGCCCAGGCACATCAAAACAGTAAGCGCCTTTGCTGTATTCAGGAACATCAAAACAGTAAGTGTAATAGCTGCCCAGGCACATCAAAACAGTAAGTGTAATAGCTGTGTTCAGGAACATCAAAACAGTAAGTGTAATAGCTGCCCAGGCACATCAAAACAGTAAGCGCCATAGCTGTGTTCAGGAACATCAAAACAGTAAGTGTAATAGCTGCCCAGGCACATCAAAACAGTAAGTGTAATAGCTGTGTTCAGGAACATCAAAACAGTAAGTGTAATAGCTGCCCAGGCACATCAAAACAGTAAGTGTAATAGCTGTGTTCAGGAACATCAAAACAGTAAGTGTAATAGCTGCCCAGGCACATCAAAACAGTAAGCGCCATAGCTGTGTTCAGGAACATCAAAACAGTAATTATCATAGCTGCGTTCAGGCACATCAAAACAGTAAGCGCCGTAGCTGTGTTTCGGCACATCAAAACAGTATATTTCTTTACTGGGTTCATTATTTTTCAATGAGATCATTATTAAATATTCTGAAGCATATACACAACATAGACATGTGTTAACTTACTCAACAAAAACGCTGCCTCAAAAATTCACTTAAATTGCGTATGATGCTTTTGTGAATACTGCCCCTGGTGTACTATGTATGACCACGTGCTTTCAGTACCACAACACGGGGCACCTCGAGCGGCTCGTGGAGGTCTTGCTGACCATACTGGACAAACCGGAGAAGCTTCTACTGCTGAAGGACATCAGGTAAGGGCATTGAGCAGGGCATTAAATAGGGTTTAGGCCAGAGATTTATTTTATTATTAGTTTCTCGGCCATTTTTGGAAAAAAACGTCAGGTGTACGGCGGAAATAAAACATTTAAAAAATAAATCACCCCCTAAGATACAGGGTGAATTGCTGCCCCGTATGGGAGAATACGGGGCAGTCAGGAGATTCATATTGGGCCGTATTGGGCAGCAATTCACCCTGTATCGTTTCTATCACATCGACAAACGTTTAGTAAGATTTTAAAGTAAGATGATAAAACACAAGTTTAACTTTTTTTTTTAATGACCTAATATATTCTTAAGACTTCAAAGTATTTTCTGAGTGAAGTTTTAGCCTCTTCCTCTCAATTTATTCATTTGAAGTACCTGCAAATCTTTTTGACAGCGACATTTTGACCCAACGAAAAAGCGTAAACAAATCAAATAAGTCCAATGAAAATTCAACGGCAAGGAAGCTTATGTCAGACAGCAGTGAGTATATGAACCAAATCTGTACCAGTTACACCCCTCTTATACGTTCATGTAGTTAGTATTGAAATTTGCCAACTTATCAAGTTAAAGTTAACACAAAATTGACAAAGAAAACCATTTTAATCGACAGGCGGACATTTTGATTTTTTTTACTAACCTAATATTTTCTGGAGATGCCCTGTATGGGAAAATACAGGGCAGTCGAGTGACCTCTTTTAGCCAATGGAAATGTTGGAAATTTGTTGAAGGTGTAATATAGGACGACACTTTACGCACATGCATTAAGCCCGGGTTTCCCACGACACGCCTGATATAAATATGGACGAAACAATTGTAATTCACGTATATTAGATTTCCGTCAATTGTAAGAATCTCTTCAAATTCAGTATGTGTTTTTATTAAAAGCATTTATGGTTTCTGTCAAGATTTTCAACGGTGACGTGGTATTCTCACTCCTATTGTAGTGTAGGCTCCGAATTCTGCACAATAAGGTGTCATTTATTAATAAACATCAATTGAATTTGACAACAAATATAAAAGTGAAAACGCGAATAAATTTGTAACAATAATAGTTCGTAAAATTTCTGAAAACGGTAATCTACAATATAGATAAAATCTGATATGTTCAGTAATTGACCCTTGATCAAAACTGATGTAGGTTTTTTTACAATATATTTAAACTAGATGCCTGTTGGCAACATGCCGAGCCCGTTGTCAAGAAAGCAACTTGTATTGTAATTATTTCAAAATCACAGTTTTAGCAAGCAAATCTGCTCCTTTGACCTCTCAGTGAATGATAAAGTTCTAGTCCGGACAAGCTGAATTATGCCAATGTTTGACCTTTGACCTCCAAGTGTGACCTTGACCTTTGAGCTAGGGACACAGGTCTTTCGCGCGACACGCCGTCTACGCATGGTGAACATTTGTTGCATGTTATTTTACAATTCGCAAATGAATGATGAAGTTACAGTCAGGACAAGCTGTTTTATGTCCGAATTCGACCTTGACCTCTAAATGTGACATTGACCATTGAGATAGAGACACAGGTCTTGCGCGCCATTCGCCGTCTCCACATGGTGAACATTTGTGGCAAGTTATTTTAAAATTGCCTGATGAATGACGAAGTTTCAGTCCGGACTAAATCGGACGGACTCACGCACGCACGCAGGGACGGGCGCACTCACGGACGGACGCACTCAAGCACATACACAGAACCGCCTTTGTGACAACTAACAAAACGTTCAAAATTACTCCTAATATCGACCACAGCTTTTAAGGTAGTTGAGAGCTTGGTTTATTTCTAAGTATAAAGGTGAACATCTGTCAACGACCGAGTATAATAATACGTAACAGTGGCAATTTCATTTCTGCAATTAACGAAGCTTATACAGAAGGTGTTAAATTACAAATAAACAAGAAATGTCTTTAAAAGACAATCGGCGTTGACATTAATATTGCGATATCTTTTTACCCTAAACATAATACAAAAGGGCCAAGATGCTTGATTACTTGGCTTCTCGGACCCCAGATTTTTCGGACACCATAAGAAAACTTCTCCGATCCCAACATTAATTTGTGATTAATTCAAGAATTATTAATATTTGTACCGTCAATAAACCGATCATACCGCCCCATATTTCCACCAGTGATACACGAATAACCTAAATATTTTACGTTAACATTATTATTATATAAATGTGTAAGCCAAATTAAACTAATTAACAATGTACGAAAATAATTGCTGGAATGAATGAAAATTATTTTGTATCAGACGTGTATAGTTATTTTTAAGTACCGGCAATATACCCTACCTTCATCTTGGAAGTTATCTATTCATAATACATAAAGATTTCGACGTCAATTAATCATTTATACTGTATATCCTAATGAAAAGCAATCTCCACAGAACATTCAGCGCATCTGAAATAATGATGGCTTCCATTTTTCATAACACAACCATAAAATTTAATTAGACTATGGTGATTGAAAATTATATTCGGTAGGAATATGATGTATCAAGGGTTTCTGTGTATGATTGGTATTGCAAATAATGTATTAATGCTACGCTAATGAAGTAAAAGTAACACGAAGAACATTTCGACGTATTCCGAGACTTATTTCACCAAATTTTATTTATTCAAAGATATATTTTTATAGGCTGATTAACATCTACTGGAGAAGTTGATAGAAATGTGCTATTCTAATTAATTCTTAACAGAACGCAATTGCAATTCAATTTCAATTAACATGCACACAACCTTTATAAACGTAAATTCCCCATTTATTGAAATATTTGCTCTCATGATTCTTTGAACACTAATTGATGCATAACAGCTATACACTGGCAGCTAAACGCACGCTATTTTCATTTTCAGAATGATCGTGAGTGTGTTGAACTCGCTAGGATCAATTGCTCTTTAAAGGCTAAACAATGTAGTGGATTAATTCTGGGAATGAATATAATATTCTGTTCATGACATACAATGAGAAAATATGTTCAAACTTACGCTCTGTTCTAGAGTGTATATCGAGAATATGTTTAAAATTTTGTTTTAACCACTTATGTAAACAATTATGTACATATTACTAATGTAATCCCCAAAAGTATGCAACAGTTGTTGGTATACATCAAACCATTGTTGTAAGTTTGCATTCCCTAAAATGAGAAAATTTGACCAATTCTATTCGCATTAAATTTTCCCGCTGCATAATTATCGCAAGATATCTAGGTCAAAAGTAATCTTAGACAGCTACGCCGAAAAAAACGGCATGACCAGTAACACTCAGTCTGGACAATGACCGTACTGTAAACGTTCGCGCCTAGTGCGTGTGCACTGCGCTATGTTCTTGTTAACATGTGTTATTAAAAGACTTTGAAAATTGTCGATGCATTACACCTGAAAAGGTCGTTTTTAATTGGATTTGCTCAATATGGTTCAAGCTATTATTATATGTGCCTCTCATTTTGAAAGATAAAGTGGAAACGTGTTGGCGTTTTAAATTGTGTGCCTATATGTATTAATGAATGTATTGGCGTAACTGCCTCCGTTGTTGGACATTGCATTCCCTTAAATACAGGGCAAATTCTGTAAGGGCAATGTAGGAAACTGCTATCAAGTACAATATTTGTAAGTTGTGTACAATGTACAATCCAATTTAATGCAAGATGCAGTACACTGCGCACAATGCAGCGTATTATCCAATGCATCCAGTAAAAAGTTGAAGATATATATTTAGATCTATTTACGTGGTTCCCTCCAGGGGTGTGATCTACGCACACGACGTGGTGCAGTACGACAACCTGGTGAACCGGTACGAGATCGAGGCCTACCAAACGTTGTCAATGAAGCTGCACCTGCCGCTCAACCACAGGCTCAAGCAGAAACCCAAGAGGACCCTCATCACCACGGAAATGGGTGAGTGGAGACGTGGGGTCATGTTCTCCGTTGTTAGTCAGGGAAATGAGTGAGTGGAGACGTGGAGTCATGATCACTTTTGTTAGTCAGGGAGATGGGTGAGTGGAAATGTGGAGTCATGTTCTCTGTTGTTTTTCAGGGAGATGGGTGAGTGGAGACGTGGAGTCATGATCACTGTTGTTAGTCAGGGAGATGGGTAAGTGGAAATGTGGAGTCATGATCTCTGTTGTTAGTCAGGGAGATGGGTGAGTGGAAGAGTCATGATTACTGTTGATAACCAGGGAGATATGTGAGTGGAGACGTGGAGTCATGATCTCTGTTAGTCAGGGAGATGGGTGAGTGAAATGTGGAGTCATGATCTCTGTTGTTATTCAGGGAGATGAGTGAGTCGAATGTGGAGTCATGATTACTGTTGATAACCAGGGAGATGGGCGAGTGAGGACGTGGAGTCATGATCTCTGTTGTTAGTGAGCGAGATAGGTGAGTGGAGACATGGAGTCATGATCACTGTTGATAACCAGGGAGATGGGTGAGTGGAGACGTGGAGTCATGATTACTGTTGATAACCAGGGATATGGGTGAGTGGAGACGTGGAGTCATGATCTCTGTTGTTAGTGAGGGAGATGGGTGAGTGGAGACGTGGATTCATGATTACTGTTGATAACCAGGGAGATGGGTGAGTGGAAATGTGGAGTCATGATCTCTGTTGTTAGTCATGGAGATGGGTGAGTGGAGACGTGGAGTCATGATTACTGTTGATAACCAGTGAGATGGGTGAGTGGAAATGTGGAGTCATTATCTCTGTTGTTAGTCAGGGAGATGGGTGAGTGGAAATGTGGAGTCATGATCTCTGTTGTTAGTCAGGTAGATGGGTGTGTGAAATGTGGAGTCATGATTTCTGTTGATAACGAGGGAGATGGGTGAGTGAAAAAAAATGTGGAGTCATGATCACTGTTGTTAGTCAGGGTGATAGGTGAGTGGAGACGTGAAGTCGTGACTACTGTTGATAACCAGGGAGGTGGGTGAATGAAAATGTGGAGTCATGCTCACTGTTGTTAGTCTGGGTGATAGGTGAGTGGAGACGTGAAGTCGTGATTACTGTTGATAACCAGGGAGGTGGGTGAGTGAAAATGTGGAGTCATGCTCACTGTTGTTAGTCTGGGTGATAGGTGAGTGGAGACGTGGAGTCATGATTACTGTTGATAACCAGGGAGATGGGTGAGTGGAGACGTGGAGTCATAATCACTGTTGTTAGTCAGGGAGATGGGTGAGTGGAAATGTGGAGTCATGTTCTCTGTTGTTATTCAGGGAGATGGGTGAGTGGAGACGTGGAGTCATGATCACTGTTGTTAGTCAGGGAGATGGGTAAGTGGAAATGTGGAGTCATGATCTCTGTTGTTAGTCAGGGAGATGGGTGAGTGGAAGAGTCATGATTACTGTTGATATCCAGGGAGATATGTGAGTGCAGACGTGGAGTCATGATCTCTGTTAGTCAGGGAGATGGGTGAGTGAAATGTGGAGTCATGATCTCTGTTGTTATTCAGGGAGATGAGTGAGTCGAATGTGGAGTCATGATTACTGTTGATAACCAGGGAGATGGGCGAGTGGGGACGTGGAGTCATGATCTCTGTTGTTAGTGAGCGAGATAGGTGAGTGGAGACATGGAGTCATGATCACTGTTGATAACCAGGGAGATGGGTGAGTGGAGACGTGGAGTCATGATTACTGTTGATAACCAGGGATATGGGTGAGTGGAGACGTGGAGTCATGATCTCTGTTGTTAGTGAGGGAGATGGGTGAGTGGAGACGTGGATTCATGATTACTGTTGATAACCAGGGAGATGGGTGAGTGGAAATGTGGAGTCATGATCTCTGTTGTTAGTCATGGAGATGGGTGAGTGGAGACGTGGAGTCATGATTACTGTTGATAACCAGTGAGATGGGTGAGTGGAAATGTGGAGTCATTATCTCTGTTGTTAGTCAGGGAGATGGGTGAGTGGAAATGTGGAGTCATGATCTCTGTTGTTAGTCAGGTAGATGGGTGTGTGAAATGTGGAGTCATGATTTCTGTTGATAACGAGGGAGATGGGTGAGTGAAAATAAATGTGGAGTCATGATCACTGTTGTTAGTCAGGGTGATAGGTGAGTGGAGACGTGAAGTCGTGATTACTGTTGATAACCAGGGAGGTGGGTGAATGAAAATGTGGAGTCATGCTCACTGTTGTTAGTCTGGGTGATAGGTGAGTGGAGACGTGAAGTCGTGATTACTGTTGATAACCAGGGAGGTGGGTGAGTGAAAATGTGGAGTCATAATCACTGTTGTTAGTCAGGGAGATGGATGAGTGAAATGTGGAGTCATGATCACTGTTGATAACCAGGGAGATGGGTGAGTGGAAATTTGGAGTCATGATCACTGTTGTTAGTCAGAGAGATGGGTGAGTGGAAATGTGGAGTCATGATCTCTGTTGATAACCAGGGAGATGGGTGAGTGGAAATGTGGAGTCATTATCACTGTTGTTAGTCCGGGAGATGAGTGAGTGGAGTTGTGGAGTCATGACTACTGTTGATAACCAGGGAGATGGGTGAGTGGAAATGTTGAGTCATGATTACTGTTGTTAGTCAGGGAGATGGGTGAGTGAAAATGTGGAGTCATGATTACTGTTGATAACCAGGGAGATGGGTGAGTGGAAATGTTGAGTCATGATTACTGTTGTTAGTCAGGGAGATGGGTGAGTGAAAATGTGGAGTCATGATTACTGTTGATAACCAGGGAGATGGGTGAGTGGAGACGTGGAGTCATGATCTCTGTTGTTAGTCAGGGGGATGGGTGAGTGAAAATGTGGAGTCATGATCACTGTTGATAACCAGGGAGATGGGTGAGTGAAAATGTGGAGTCATGATTACTGTTGATAACCAGGGAGATGGGTGAGTGGAGACGTGGAGTCATTATTTATGTTGTTAGTCAGGGAGATGGGTGAGTGAAATGTGGAGTCATGATTACTGTTGATAACCAGGCAGATAGGTGAGTGAAAATGTGGAGTCCTGATCACTTTATTTAGTCAGGGTGATAGGTGAGTAGAGACGTGGAGTCATGATTACTGTTGATAACCAGGGAGATGGGTGAGTGGAGACGTGGAGTCATGATCACTGTTGTTAGTCAGGGAGATGGGTGAGTGGAAATTTGGAGTCATGATAACTGTTGATAACCAGGGGCATGGGTGAGTGGCAACATAGAGTCATGATCTCTGTTGTTATTCAGGGAGATGGGTGAGTGGAGACGTGGAGTCATGATTACTGTTGATAACCAGGGAGATGGGTGAGTGGAAATGTGGAGTCATGATCACTGTTGTTGGTCAGGGAGATGGGTGAGTGAAATGTGGAGTCATGATCATTGTTGTTAGTCAGGGAGATGGGTGAGTGGAAATGTGGAGTCATGATTACTGTTGATAACCAGGGAGATGGGTGAGTGGAAATGTGGAGTTATGATCTCTGTTCTTAGTCAGGGAGATGGGTGAGTGAAATGTGGAGTCATGATCACTGTTGTTAGTCAGGGTGATAGGTGAGTGAAATGTGGAGTCATTATCACTGTTGTTAGTCAGGGAGATGGGTGAGTGAAAATGTGGAGTCATGATTACTGTTGATAACCAGGGAGATGGGTGAGTGGAAATGAGGGAGTCATGATCACTGTTGTTAGTCAGGGAAATGGGTGAGTGGAGACGTGGAGTCATGATCTCTGTTGTTAGTCAGAAAGATGGGTGAGTGGAAATGTGGAGTCATGATCACTGTTGTTAATCAGGGAAATGGGTGAGTGAAATGTGGAGTCGTGATCACTGTTGTTAGTCGGGGGGATGGGTGAGTGAAAATGTGGAGTCGTGATCACTGTTGTTAGTCAGGGAGATGGGTGAGTGGAAATGTGGAGTCATGATCACCGTTGATAACCAGGGTGATGGGTGAGTAAAATGTGGAGTCATGATTACTGTTGATAACCAGGGAGATGGGTGCGTGGAGATGAGGGAGTCATGATCACTGTTGTTAGTCAAGGAAATGGGTGAGTGGAGACGTGGAGTCATGATCTCTGTTGTTAGTCAGGGTGATAGGTGAGTGGAAATGTGGAGTCATGATTACTGTTGATCACCGGGGAAATGGTTTAGTAGAGAAGTGGAGTCATGATCACTGTTGTTAGTCAGGGAGATGGGTGAGTGGAAATGTGGAGTCATGATTACTGTTGATAACCAGGGAGATGGGTGAGTGGAAATGAGGGAGTCATGATCACTGTTGTTAGTCAGGGAAATGGGTGAGTGGAGACGTATAGTCATGATCTCTGTTGTTAGTCAGGGTGGTAGGTGAGTGGAAATGAGGGAGTCATAATCACTGTTGTTAGTCAGGGAGATGGGTAAGTGGAAATGTGGAGTTATGACCACTGTTGTTAGTCAGGGAGATGGGTGAGTGGAGACGTGGAGTCATGATTACTGTTGATAACCAACTTTGTTAGTCAGGAAAATAGGGTAAGTGGAAATATGGTCGTTGAGATAACTAGGGAAATGGGCAAGTGGAAATATGGTCGTTGAAATAACCAGGGAAATGGTAAGGGGAAATATGGCCGTTAAAATAACCAGGGAAATGGAAAGGGGAAACATTGTCGTTGAAAATAACCAGTGAAATAATAAGGGGAAATATTGTCGTTAAAATAACCAGGGGAATGGTAAGGGGAAATATGGTCGTTAAAAGTAACTACAGAAATGGTAAGGGGAAATATGGTCGTTGAAAGTAACTACGGAAATAGGTGAGTGAATATATGGCCGTTAAAATAACCAGGAAAAAAGGATGAGTGGAAATATGATCATTGTAACAACCAGGGAAATGGGTGAGTGGAAATATGGTCGTTGATAATAATCATGAAATCTGTAAGAAGAAACATGGTCATGGAAAGTACCCACGGAAATGGGTAAGTGGAAACATGGTCATGGAAAATACTAGTAGCCAGTGCAATTGTTAAGTGGAAACATAGAACTATGATCACTGCAGTTAATCACGAAAATATGAAAGAATGAACATATAAACATTGCAGCTTTGGGTGACCAAGAAATTGGTGAGGAAGATGTAATAACCACGGAATTGTGTTATTGGAAACAGAGACACTTTTAGCTCAGGCTGCGTTTAAATAAAAGTCTAACCTAAGCATCAGGATCAGTCTTCGCAAAACTTTCTATCTCAGATATAATCGAGTGTTTAATTGTTAACTAACAGCAAATAATTATAGTAGTCGTATTAATTGTAATATGTTGATATAATTATAAATGTATACGTATATTAGAAGCATTATGAATACGTTGTACAAGGTTAGGTTCTTTACTCAGTTAAAGTGACGTGTCCAGAACCTTTTTTTAATATAATCTGGCAGAAAAATACTAAACTTGTCATTATGTTATTTGCTGAGATGTTTGATATTTATTATTGTTGCAGAGAATAATGACACATCAAAATCGATTGAGGAAAAAATTGATTATGGTGAAGGTACTTGATACATGTTGTTCATTTACTGTGTTCGCTTTCCCTGCATGCGGTGCCCAGTTTGTTTTGGCCATTTTGCACAAAGTCATGTCATTCCGTAGTGCACCTATCAATATTTTTCCGCAGGGAATGCGGGTGTGTGTGTGTGGGGGGGGGGGGGGGGGACGCTGACGCAAGGAAATTATTTTTTTGGTGTCAATTTCCCCACCATACAGCCAAGCATTTCTGTATAAATCCCCTCAGTGGGAGATGCTTAATTGGTGTGTCAAATTGCTGGTATTCACAAAACATCTTAAGTAATTTCTGAAATATTTTCACTTAAGTGCACAATTTGAATGTATTAAAATTCTTTACTTAATAAACATATGCATATGTTGTTGATATTCCTCAAATAACACTTTCATAATGATGTTATTTAAAGTGTTACTTAGTGCTTAGTTGTTTCTTTATGGAAATATACAGTTGAGAAACTTTTCAAATTCAAGGATAAGGATAAAATGTAACTTAAGATGTTTTGTGAATACCGCCCCAGGTGCCAATATTGCCGGGATCTAAAAACCAAAGTCGAATTGCCGGGACCCGCAATCATTCGGCGTGTCGTGTATCACGTTCAGTCTTAAGTATCGCCGCTCACCTGGGGAAAATATTGATAGGTGCATAGTATGTTATCAAATACATTTTTGTTCTGTGGAGTACATTTTTTAGAAAATATTTGTTATGTAACGGAGGTTACTCCAACGCCGTTCACGTGAACAGACACTGGATTAATTAATATAATTTTATTTTTGCAGAATATGCGGGGTTTTTTTTATTAACGCGCCATATGTTCTGACATTACCATAATTATGGTATTCATGTAACAAGCACATGGGCGAAACAAAACACTTCAATAAACATGATGTGTTGTTGCTTTTGTCCTTCTTTTTTCTTCGTCTTCTTCTTTTATATTGTTTTCACATGTGTCATGTTATCGAAATAAAGTTTGTTATAAATATTCCATCGGCCATTGCACTGTTATAATAATTAGGTCAAACATATAACCGTTGGTTTCCGCTTACGTCTCCAAAACATCTAGAGGGGGGGGGGGGGGTATACAATAAGAAAAAATTTGCCTTAAAAAGCCGCATATTAGTGAAAACTGCTCTTTTTACCGAAAGTCAGAAGAAGTTAATGATCGATAGGCAATAACAAACTTCCGTGGTCGGCGGAAAAAAGCGGTGGGGTGGTTGGGTTAAGCGGAAGAGAACAACTTTTTTACGCCTTTTGTCTGTAAATATCTTTGATTTTTCAATATTATAATAGCAAGCTATATACTTATGAAGTGTGGATTGCTTTCATATATATAACAACGTATTTTTTATCTTTAAAACTGTGTGCATGCACGATCTTTCATATACATGTTGTTGTTGCTGTTTTTCAAAATAAGCAGATGAAAGTGACAAAATAACTTAAAATCAGATAGGAAAAAAAACAACATAAAAATCTCGAAGGAAACGCAAAGCAATCAATAAACACGAGTGTCGACCTTGCACTGTTTATTTATGTTGTGTAATCTAAACCACGCCGAGTCAATGTACCGGTATATCGGAGTTTTCGGCTGTACAGGCAAAACCGTTTTGTGATTATTCACAATTAATTTAATTAACATTAACATACACATTTTAAAATTGTAAATCCATCATACTTCTTTAGTACCCGGTTATATATTATACTTCTTCAACTTGTCTACAGTAAATGCTTTGTATTTATATACTTTGTGTTAGACAAACATGTTTAGCAAATAGCCTCATTCATCAAAATATTAACAGAAACAGTTCAATTACAGATCCTTGCTACACATTTTCAGCCGACGGTGGTCATTTTCACATCAAGTCCATGAACCAAAGCCGCAAAGAGGCCGAAATCGTGGACATTATGAAAGCGTCGCATGACGGCGACAAAGGCGGTCGTCTGAAGTCGCCCGTCCGGAGTGTCAACAGCGGTCAAACGGAAGTGAAGTCCGCGCTTGACCACTTTGAGTACCTGGACATGGAGCATTCCGAGGAAGGTTCCAGCATTGCCACATTCAGGTATCAATTACGCCAATCTGACTAAAGTTAACGATCTTTCTGCAGGAAGATCTGATGACGGCCTGTTGAATTACTTTTTCTCGCAAACCTAGAAGTTTCAAAAAGCTATTTATATCTCAACCAATAGAATTGATCCTTTCGAGAAGCATTACCTTGTTTGTTTTTGTTGTAATGTACTATTAGATTTATTATTTTCCACGGAATGTTGCATCGCATATAAATATATATTTCTGCCACAAGTTGTTCTTATTTGGCGTACCGGTATATCCCACAACTTGATTCTTAATTGTGTTTACATGGTACAAATATGAATGTTAAATAACTAAACGTATCCCAGCTAATTTCACTTTCACTTTTCAAAACCATGAAAGCAAGGCTCTGATTGGCTGACTGAAAAGTTGTCAAAAGATGACCTTCTACTGGTCGTCCTCAGATCCTAATGCGAAGCGTATTTTAGGACTTGATTTTAATCAGATTGCAGTTACGCGTTATTAAAATTATTACGATTAATAAACTGGTTCTTAATATGGAAACTTATTGCTATTTTTGGCTGTTAGTCCATCGGACTGTTCAATATATTTAAGCGAAGTTATTTAATTTTGGCTATGTGTTTGAAAGTACGTGTTCTGTTAGACTAGTGTTAACGGATTACTTATGACCCAGTGATCGGGGGGTAAATGTGAAAGTCGGCTGAAGATGTATATCAATATCAGACTATAAACCTATCCTTTACCTTTACCTTTTTACTGCGGACTCAGTTTCGTCGGTTTAGCTCTTTTGTTCTGGGTATTTCTCTTGTCTGACAAGTCTGTGTGCAACAAATTATTAGAAAAAATCTGTGTATGTTTCAGTTTGTTTCTGAGATTTCCGTAAGTATTCAAGTGTCCGAGAATTCCGCGTGCTTCGTTGTTAAAGAATTCTGGGTACTTCGGTGTCGGAGCATTTCACATAATTTGGTATTAGAGTATTTTGTGTCTTTTGGTGTCTGAGCATTACACATAATTTGGTATTTGAGCTTTATGTGTGTTTTGGTGTCAGAGCATTGCGCATAATTTGGTATTAGATCATTTTGTGTATTTTGGTGTCTGAGCATTCAACATAATTTGGTATTAGAGCATTTTGTGTATTTCGGTGTCTGAGAATTCTTGGTATTTTGGTGTCAGAGTATTCCAGGCAATTTGGTATTAGAGAATTTTGGGAATTTTGGTGTTTAAAAATTCTGGGTATTTTGGTGTCAGAGTATTCCAAGCAATTTGGTATTAGAGAATTTTGGGTATTTTGGTGGCTAAGAAAGATCTTACGGACACTACGGGTGTTAGTGTTTTATTACGATGGCTGCATCGACTTATGACACTAACAGACTGACCATAATGAATGTATATGTAGTATACAATAAACACGTTTCGTTGCAGTGACTTCAGCTCCCACGATTCAGGACAAATCGAAAAAATCCCGGGCAGTGTCGTGGTGCACCTGTCAAAAACAAAACCTTCAATAGGTAGTATATCTGTGTCCCAAGAATTTGTTTTTGTTGTTTTAGCTCGACCATTCTTATGCCCCCACTTTAGAGGGGGGGGGGGGGGCGGCATATAGATTTGCCCTTGTTTTAGCTCGACCATTCGAAGAATAGGTGAACTTTCCAACTCGTGCCGGCGTCGGCGTCCGCGTCTGATCTTGGTTAAAGTTTACATTCAAAAGTCCTGTAACTTCAAAACTACATAAGTTATTCACTTGAAACTTGGAATATACCTCTGTCATCAACTCCAGCATCAGGAGCAACATTCCCCATAACTCAGTTTTGTATTTTGATAAATGTATGCCTCTTTTTATGCCCCCACTTTAGATGGGGGTGGGGCATATAGATTTGCCCTTGTCCGTCCGTCTGTCCGTCCGTCCGTCTGTCCGTCCGTCCGTCGGATATTTGTGTCGCGCATAACTCAAAAAGTATAACTGCTAGAGTAATGAAACTTTATAAGCATATTTATCGGCATCGGGGCTTGTGCACCTGGGTATTTTGGTGCATTTTTTTCCGACATCAGCGGAGTTATGGCCATTTTTTAGCAAAAACTGACATTGTTGGACTTGTGTCGCGCATAACTCAAAAAGTATTGCTGCTAGAGTGATGTAACTTTATAAACATATTAATCAGCAGATGAACTTGTGCGCCTGTGTGTGTTTTTTTATACATCAGCGGAGTTATAGCCCATTTGTTATCAAAACATGACATTTTTGGACTTGTGTCACGTGTAACTCAAAAAGTATTATTGCTAGAGTGATTAAACTTTATAAAAATATTAATCAGCATGTCAACTTGTGCACCTGGGGATTTCGGTGCATTTTTTCCGACATCATTAAAGTTTTGTAACAACAAACGGAATGTGGGGGCATCCGTGTCCTACGGTTGTCTATATAACATATATTTTTCTGGTTAAAGTTTATATTCAACAGTCTTGTAACTTGAAAACTACATAAGTTATTCACTTGAAGCTTTGAATATACCTTTGGCATCAACTTCAACACCAAGTGCAGCATTCCCCATAACTTTGTTTTGTATTTTGACAGAGTTATGCCAATTTTTCACATACTTTTCTGGTTAAAGTAACTTCAAAACTACATCAGTTATTCACTTGAAACTTAGACTATACCTTTGTCGTCAACTCCAACACCAAGTGCAACATTCCCCATTACTCTGTTTTGTGTTATTCCTCCTTTTCATATTGATTTTCAGTGAAGTGTTTATTCAGTCTTATAATTTTTAAACTTCATAAGGTATTCACTTGAAACTTGGAATACATATTTGTAATCAACTCCAGCATCATGCAAGTGCAATAATCCCCATAACTCTATGTTGTATTTTGACAGAGGTATGCCCACTTTTCACATATATTTGGGATTAAAGTTTATGTACCAAAGTATTATTTCTAAACTACATAAGGTATTCGCTTGAAACTTCGAATACATTGGTAAAAAATTGCTATACCTCAGCTTTGTGTTTCAACCAATTTATGTCCCGTCCAATTTCCAGAATATGTACGAACTGAAATACTTCGAATAGTTGAGCGCGCTGTTCTCTGACAGCTCTCGCTGTTGTAGGTGTTGTTGTTAAACTTTGTATTATTCCTATATTGTCATGAACTTACATATAACTTAATTTCGTTGTTATATATGAACTATTAAATCAGAAGTACTTAGAATCCGCCAATGCTCCCTTTATGTTTTCAGGTATCGAGTTTGCAGAGGAGGTGAATAACGGTGAACGAGAGGTTAAGATAGCGAGGATAGACAAACACGGGGCGGCGCACGACGACAGTACTATAGAGGTATTGTGGAGTGGAGAGTTATGGGGTTTGAGTATTGACTCGATTAGAAACCGTTTTTGATTAAGAAATAAGTTTCGATTTATCGTTGTTTATCGGCCAATAAACAACGAATTGGAGTTCTGATGTGTAGGAATTAAACTACGAGGACGTTAGCACGAGTGGTTTAATAGCCACGCATCAGAACGACAAAGAGTTGTTTATTGGCCGATAGATAACAATAATGCGATTTTGTTTTCGTTTCTAACATGATTTGACATGTTAAAGGGACTTGTTCACAGATTGTCAAAATGACATTTTCCCAACTTTTTGTCACAGATTCCAAAAATAAAAGAACACTGTACACCAGGGAGCGAAATGACACTAATGGCGTAGACTCATTATGAAAATACAGTTTCGTTTATGAATAGTGATCATTTGAAATTGATAAAATTATAAAGCGTTACAAACGCGATACGATTGAATAATTTGGAATGTTTCTGTCGTTTCCGTTAAATTTTGTAACAACACGTGGATCACTTATATCAAGTATTAAACGCAGGCTTCTTATAACAGTCCGGATGGCCGAGTGGTTACGGCGATAACCTTTTAATCCAAAGGGCACTGGTTCGAACCCCGATAGGGACAAACTTTTTTCTTTTAATTTCTCTTTTTAATTCTATTCTTGTTATTATAATGGAGCTCTAGAGTTCCGATGTTTAAATCTAACAATTTAAGGCATTTAATGACACACTTCAAAAAATGTCCCAATCTGTGAACAAGTCCCTTTAAATGAATACATTTCAGTAAACTTTGTCGGAATACGAGAAGTTCCATTACCAGTATATCTAGCAGACTTACTTATTTGTGATGTTTGATGTTTAGGGATTATGAGCAGAGGCTGGTGGCCCTTACTGTTTTTGTTGTTTTTTCGGCGTAGCTGTCTAAGATCACTTTTGACCTAGATTTCTTGCGATAATTATGCAGCGGGAAATTGAATGCTAATAACATAATTATGAACATATTTTCTCATTGTATGTCAAGAACAGAATATTATATTCGTTCTCAGAATTAATCCACTGTTTTGTTTAGCCTTGCGGTACGCTCTATAAATAACAATTGATTCTCTCGAGTTCAACACACTCAAGGTCATTATAAAATTAACGCGCGTTTAGCTGCCGGTGTATAGCTGTTATAATATACATGCATCAATTAGCGTCTAGAGAATCATAAGAGCGAATATTTCAATATATGGGGAAAAAAATTAAACTTTAAATATTGTGCATGTTAATTAGGGCCCCGCAAATTTTTTGAGGGTGCCCGATAGTAATCACCCTGTCTGTCCGTCCGTCCGTCCACATTTTCATGTTTTTCTTTCATAACTTCAAAACCGTTTAAGCTATTAATTTGAAACTTCATGGGTGGATAGATGTAATTAAGGAGAAGTGCAATGCACAAGAACCATTACTCTGCATTTCATGGTTCTGGAGTTATTGCCCTTTGTTAATTTTTCATACTTCATTTTTGCCTGGAGCATAACTCTTAGACTATAAGAGGTATAAACTTGAAACTTCATAGGTGGACAGATCTCATTGAGGAGAAGTGCAGTGCACAAGAACCGTTACTCTGCACTTCATAATTCTGGAGTTATTGCCCTTTGTTAATTTTTCATTTTCAGGCGGAGTAAACTTTTGGTTTCAGCTCTCTAACTTGAGAATGAATTGAAATATTTTAATGAAACTTCATCTATAGATACCTTATATCGAGACCTGGCTTGGGATTACATGGGGGTGGATGGGGTCACTGTCAAGGTCACCGTTACAAAAAATAAAAAACCGGTTTCCGCTCAATTACTTGAGAATGAATTGAGCTATTATAATTCAACTTCAAACATAGATACATTTTATCAAGACATCGCTTGGGATTGCATAGGGGGTGGATGGGATCAAGGTCAAGGTCACCGTTACTAAAAATAGAAAAACGTTTTCTTCTCAATTACTCAATAACAGATCGAGCTATTGTAATGAATATAGAGGGAAAATTCCTTGTGAATGCAACTCCTCCTACAATTTCCAACAGACTTTCTTGAAACTTGTCTTCATTGTTGAGGGTAATATGTGGTTGTGCGTAAAGATGGTAAATTTGTCTCCCACATTCGGAAGTTTTGTTTATATTGCATTAGGTATTGTGTTTCTCAGATATTCTACACTTATTGGTTATCAATGTAAACATGCATGTACTAATATATATTCCACGAAGCTTTAGGTAATCTTTGACATAGATGGAATTGCTGACATGAACTAGTTAACTGGATGACCCCTACCTTCAAAAATGCTATCAATCGGGGCCCGCTGTCACCCATGTGACAAAGTTCTAGTTTGAAATTGAATCGTGGTTGCGTTCTATTAAGAATTAAATATAATTGCACATTTCTATCAACTTCTCGTGTAGATGTTAATCAACCTGTAAAAAGATATATGTCAATAAATAAAATGTGGCGGAATACGTCGAAATGTTATTCATGTTAATTTTACTTCATTTGCGTAGCATTAATACATTATTTGCAATACCAATTATAAGCAGAAACCCTTGAGATACATCATATTCCTACCGAATATAATTTTAAATCGTCATAGTCTAATGAAATTTTATGTTTGTGTTATCAAAAATGGAAGTCATCATTATTTCAAATGCGCCTAATGTTCTCTGAAGATTGCTTTTCATTAGGATACACGGTATAAATGATAAGTTGACTTTGAAATGTGTATGTATTATGCATAGATAACTTCAAGATGAAGGTATGGTATAGTAATTAAGATCTGAATAACTATACGCGTCTGATACAAAATAATTTTCATTCATTCCCGCAATTATTTTCGTACATTGTTAATTTGTTAAATTTGACTGACAAATTTATATAATAATGATGTTAACGTAAATTATTTAGGCTATTCATGTATCATTGGTGAAAACCTGGGCGGTATGATCGCTTTATTCACGGTACACATATTATTGAATTAAGCAAACATTAATTTTGGGATCTGATAAGTTTTCTTATGGTGCTCAAAAAATCTGGGGTCCGAGAAGTCGCCTTGTCTAAGTGGGGACCGAAACATCTGGGGTCTGAGAAGCCACGTAACCGATCATCTTGGCCCTCTTATATTATGTTTAGGGTAAAAATGATATCTCAATATTGATGTCAACGCCGATTGTCGTTTTTTAAAGACATTTCTTGTTTTATTTAAACTACATGATAACGTCTTATGGCTTAATCACCACGAAAACAAAGCATATTTTGAGAAATACATTTACAAATTATTTAACAATTACTTATAAAACTACATTGTAGCAACAACTGCTCAAGATAAGTCTGCCATTGTTTGTGTTGTGCAATGAAAGCAGAAAATATATTATACATGTAATAACTTTGTGTAAAGTGAATATTTTAAATTCAATATAATGTTCAAATATGTAGATATAAGAACGTACAAAACATGTACATATAAGAACTTGGTTAACTTCGCGTCATGCTCCGCGACGTACGTGTTTTAGGTTCTATTGCTGGTGGGTATGGCCATTTATACGGGTTAATTTAGAAAATAATTGCAATCAAATATCTATAATGCAGTCACTTTATAGTTAAGAAAATAATTGAGATGAAAAACCGTATGTACTGATTTTCAGGTAATATAAGAGACGCATTCATGTTTGTGGTTGTATTTTATTGCAGGTTGGCATGGTGATACTAGGCGTGGACCGCCACAGGGTGGAGGGGTTCACCAGGGACGAGGTGATGGCCGTCGTGGACAAAGTATACGCAGAGAAACATCGTGTCAGCATGAAATTGCTGCTGCATAAACCACAGACCACGCATTTCTGAACAAAACATTGCGTCACCTGCATAAACCACAGACCACACACTTCTGAACAAAATATCGCGTCTCCTGCATAAACTACGGACCACGCACAGCTGAACGAAATATCGCGTCTCCTGCATAAACCCCAGACCACGCACTTCTGAACGAAATATCACGTCTCTTGCATAAACTACAGACCACACACTTCTGAACGAAATATCGCGTCTCCTGCATAAACTGCAGACCACACACTTCTGAACGAAATATCGCGTCTCCTGCATAAACCACAGAGACGCACTTCTGAACGAAACATCGCGTCTCATGCATAAACCACAGACCACGCTCTATTGAATGAAACATCGCATAAACCACATACCACGCACTTCTGAATGAAACATCGCGTGTCATGCATAAACTACAGACCTCGCACTACTGAATGAAACATCGCATAAATCACAGACCACGCACTTTTAAACGTAGACATGGTACTCCTTAAGCAGTACGTGCATTTCATAGACGGTTGGAAAACCGTCAAAACTGGTATTCCGGTGTTGGCTTCTGGACATTCGGACTAGTTCTAGAAAATATTTTTGTGCACATAGACCTTTGTCAAGGTGTTAAGTTTATTGACATTTTACCTGTTGTAATTATTATGTATGTTTTGCAAATTGTATTGGTTTGAATACTAAGCGGTTATTAATAAATACGTAATGTACAGGTTAAAAGTTTGTTTGTTGTTGTTGTTTTTTCTATAAATTTAGTAGATCTATCTAACTGGGCTACATGACCATGTGACGGGAAATAATGCAAAAAGAATACAATGGCGGATTCAGCGACCGCCCTCTAAAAATACTTAAAATACATATACACTGTACAAGTATATCCGTAGTGCTGGAGATACAAAGGATTTTAGAAAGCATTGACCAAATTAATGCTTTGTTCGGTCTTCAATGTTATAGATCTAGCTGTTTTGAACAATTTATATATGACGATTCACTATGCATAAATGTTACTTACACAACCGTTTTATTTTTTTCCGCATAATTCACTTTCTGTAAAATAATTCCTGCTCTTGTAAATATTATTTGAATACATGTAGCTAATTATATCTTCCGCCCGCTCTAGTTTGAAATGAAGTTTTATTTCATGCTATGCGGTGAATGAGTGGGAAATACCAGTGAATGATAACCCGATCATTTCACTCTAGGTCGAGTGAAATTATAACGCTTGATCATTTCACTCTTGGTTATATGGAACTACTTCTAACTTTGTTTTAATGTTTATTTTTTGAAAGTATGTGAATACCCTAATCGTCAGTGTAAACATCGGCCTTTTTAAACAACACAAAACACATAATAAAATTCAATACAGATATAATTAAGCGACAACGACGCAGTAAGGAGTGGCACTATTTTTGCACCACAACAGTGATCGACAATTTCGAATCATAATGACGTCATATGTATGACGTTATAGTACAGAAAACATGTGACGCTTCAACATATATCGCGCATTTTTTTAATTTATCGTTCAAAAGCATGAAAAAAAAAGAAAATTTGTTTAATACTTTGTAAGATCGTATTTTATTTCATTCGTGGTCATACAAACTAGATATTTTCACACGTGGCTGCGCCACTCGTGAAAATATAGTTTCTATGGCCACTCATGAAATTAAATACGATCTTACACTGCATTAAACAAATATCCTCTATACTGAGTATCCCTTTTACTGTGAATTTTGCTTGTAATTTGGATAAAATTGATGGACATCGAAATTGACTGCTAATGTTTTTTGCTCTCTTTTCACATGTTCATACTATGAATTTTGCTCTTTATTAAAAAGAAAATGTTTATTGGAAAATACCCTAAAGCTCCACGTTCGTGTTATGTTTTTAAAAACATTTTGGGGGTGTCGAAATTCGGAACACTCTGTCAAAAGACGAACTCTTTCAAGTCATAACATATTTATATAGTATTAATAAATTATCACTCTTCTATTTTCAAAATTTTAGTTTTGATGTGGCTTTCTTTTTTTCAATTGACTTAAAATTTGATGGTTGGAAAAATGATGATGATTTTAATCTGATAATGCTGATGATAAGGATGATAATGACGACGACAATGATGATGAAAATGATGATGATGGTGATGATCTGATGATGATTATTATAATTTGATAAAATAATAATGATCTGATGATGATGACGCTGATGATAATGATGATTATCTGATGATGATAATCCGATGATAATGGTGCTGTTGGTGATGATCAGATGATAATAAATATGATCTGATGATGATGATGATAATAATGAATTTTGATATCGTCTGAAATTGTCAAAATGTGGATGTAAAAAATATTACCAAAGTGCGTTCCGTTTCACCAATTATATGTACCACTACAATGTACTTTGGTGTTGACCCAAAAGCTTTAATTTGAGTTGTTAAGTCCAATGCTTTAGTTTATGCATTTTAAACGTTCAGCGACATTTAAAAAATCCGAAAATCTGTGAAAAACTCTGGTCTAAAAATGCACACATGGACATAAGCCCCTTGGTATATTTGACAGAGTGGACATAAACCCCTTGGTAGATTGAACAATGTGGGCTTTTGAGCAAGGGGCTTTTCTCCGGATACCGTGATGTAATTATGCATGCTTATCTTGATAAAAGTCTACCATGTGTAATTTGGGGTGGATCGCCACTGGGTGATATGTAATATTATCAGTATTGGTGACAAAATGCATCAATAATTATTTGTAAAAGTTCTTACACATGAATGTCAAGTCCATACATAACTATATAAATGATATAACAGAAAAGCCACACAATGATACAGTTTAATTATTTAATTACATGATAACTATAATTAATATGAACTTGCATCAAAGCGCACATTAAATTCATTTGCATATGTGCAAACAACGAACATGGAAATAAGAAACATATTATAGAAATGTGCTCATCTTTAAGTGCTCATTAATGCATTTGATAAACGAATTTAAATGCATAAATTAATTAATCCATTTTCCATAAAAACCAGCTATTAGAACCTAACTTTATCAACATTTGATTTAACCGCTTTAAAGACAAAGTCCAGGGTGGAAATGTCTTGGGGACGAAATGCCCTGTCTCCGTTTAGTCTGACGTCAACCAATCCATGGCCGATTACTCATGGACAATACAATATGGCAGACAAACGGTATGCCATACATAAAAACATAGTTTTTTTTAAATTGTTTGCGTTCGTTTTGCCTGATCTTTTAGTGATTTAAATCTCGTTGAATGTATATCAATTGAATAACCTGTCTGAACATTCATACGTATATTTCGGATATTCGAACGTGTTGTTTACTATTGATAAAAAAATACACCAGAAATTTAGTAATGCTTATTTATAGATCTTAAAATACACTGTTCTATTATTTTAAATAATTTACAATAAATAATACATTTCAATCTTATGTTAATAAAGACCATTATCCTTATTTAAATAATATGAATTGGTCTAACAAACTATAAATAAATACATGATTAATTTATTAATATTAATAATTTATTTAAACTGTTATATTGTTTCAGTGTGAAGTTTCCACTCCAAAGCATCAGTACAACAGTAAGAAAGAACAGAAAAAAGCCCCAACATGTGTTATACTGTTCTCTTCCAACTGCACAAGACAAGAAAGTTCATAAACAAAAATTTCGCTATTCATCTGTGTGATTACTATGGTATCTAGCGGATTTATCATGAGATTATAAAATGTCAAATGTAAAAAAACAACTTTCTACAATAAAAATTATATATGAGTAAGTTATAAAATTTGAATATTAACAGTGTGTGGCAAACAAAGGAATAATGAGGACATCTTACATACTTTGTAACATACCCCAAGAATCTGTTGTACATTTGCAAGGTGAAAGGAAACTTATATGTTTAAAATGATAATTTAATTACTTTTATCTGTAGCTTTAGAGAACATTGAGCAATTAAATTTAAATATGTTCAATTATGTAGTACTGATTTGTTTGATGGTGTGCATTGCCTGAGCCTGCATCAAATTATTTCAGTGAAGATTTTAATGTAGATAGTTTACTTTAGGAATATGCCCATTATTTGTATACAGTTGAAATGGTTGATTTGCAAATATATATAAATAATATTTTACATGTATACATTTATTCTGAAAGTAAACATGTTCAGTCTTTAAAATATATTGTATGCAATAAATTGACAATTGTATTTCACTGGAGAACATTTATTGCACTTATGTACATTACCATTGTGTTATTATTAACCAGAAATATATATGTAGATGTTTGGTTTAGAATATGTGTGAATTAACTGTGTTATTATTTGTTTGATTTGAAACTATATATCAAATAAAGGTTTAAACAGTGTAATTAAAATTTGTTAATTATATGTATGCCCAAATAATATCACTTATACGCTGGCATAAGTGTTATACATCAAATGATTTAGTCAATATTTCCAGTCATATCACAGTAATAAGAGTGACATGTACAGTGTTTCAGCTATAAGTTTCAAGGCATTTTCATTAATTGTATAAATTAATTGCAATTTCCTTTCTCTGTAAGGCACGCCAACTTTTCAACCTTAATCATAATACCTAAGGTGTATATGATTTGTTAATTAATACTGGTAATAATGAAACATAAATAAAAAACAACACTTGTGCAGAAGAACTTTTTTTTTTTTTTTAAATATATATAACAGTCAATTTCAAGATCCTTTGAATTGTCAGTACAGTTGGCCAGCCATGCACACAAAATTAATCCAACAATTTCTAAATGAATCAGCAACCTGAAAATAAATACAAAAACAAGAATTATACAGTAAATTCTAATAGCATCAATTACAAATAACTAGATCTACATTGTTAACGTATTTCCAAATGTAATAATTCTAAGATGGTGATGCAATACACATTTACTTTTGCTGAAATACTTTTTACTTCAACACAAACTTAATGTATAGTAACGTGATTGGTATTTTGAGCATTATTCGAAATCAAATTAACTACCAAGACGCATTAACTGCTTACACTGAATTAGTTCCTGAACACTTATCCGAGTATCCGAAATAGACAAACAGTTAAACAGGGTGAGCTTTTTACAAAACTACAATTTATACTGCAATGGCAAGCATGCATATAAACAGACAAGACAAAGGTTGAATGAAAGGCGGAACGATATTACAACGACATGAAAAGAAGTACTTGTATTTCAAGCTCGTTTAAAATTGCCGATAGAAAGTAACGAAACTTAGCCATCTAGGTCACAACGCACTAGATAAATAAGTCATGTAGGGCTGTACTCTCTAAATAAATCAACATGTTTAACTCGAAGACATGTTTTTATGTTTAGACACTTGCTTTATCAGGCATCATTCTCAAATGCGTTTTCAAGCATTTTTACTTTGTGGATCGGTCTGAAATTTTGCATGCACATTAGAAATATGCAAATAATGATGTCGAATTGTTATGTTTTTGGCGATATCTAATCTTTAAGTTGTCTTCTAGGTTGTGACACACTAAATAAATAAGCCACGTAGGGCTGTACTCTCTAAATAAATCAACAAGTTTAACTCGAAGACATGTTTTTATGTTTAGACACTTGCTTTGATATTCTTTTGTGAAGATGTTGGTAGGGTAAGCATTGGCATGCACAAATAAATCACTGATATGTTTTAAGATTGGAGACTACCTTAAGACACTTGCGCTGAGGCGGGTTACATTCAACTAGAAAGTAGCCGCTAAAAAGATGGTGATAAAACAGTCAACTTTGTTTAGTGTCGAGTTCTTTCTTACATAATACATGACATACCCTTTTGATTGCTTAAATCAATTCAGCTTAGAATGCTCTTTAAGAAAAGGTATTGTTGTGAGGGTCCCTATGTGCAAAATGTTGCATTTATTTTTGGTTAAAGTTATCTCTTTTATATTAAATTACATAAGGATTGGAATTAGTATATTGTAACCTAAACACAAAACAGGGAGCGGCACTAAAGGGGCAATGTGTACATAAAATCATCATGTTACTGTGTGGTTTTATTGGCTGTAATAAGTTTTATGCAAAACATGCGATAAATATCATGAGTTTAATGTGCATTACGAATTTTACAGCGAAAACGGCTTATTCAGGTAAAAAAACACAAAAAAAATACGGAAACCCGTCTTGTGAATCTTGCAGCACACTAAAGCATGCTAAAACCAGAAATGAACACGTTTTATACAATATTTATTTCTATTGCATTAAAGTATGTAAACATTTGCTAGTAGTTTGACTCATTTCTATGGATTAAGTACACAATTTGACTCAGGCACCCCATATAATCAAAGCACTGAAAATGCAAGCCACATTGCTTATCAGGCACCATTTTCAAATGCGTTTTCAAGCATTTTTACTTTGTGGATCGGTCTGAAATTTTGCAAGCACATTAGAAATATGTAAATAATGACGTAGAATATTTTTTTTTTTCGCGAAATCTAAACTTTAAGTTGTCTTCTAGGGTCACAACACACTAAATAAATAAGTCACGTAGGGCTGTACTCTCTAAATAAATCAACAAGTTTAACTCGAAGACATGTTTTTATGTTTAGACACTTGCTTTAATATTCTTCTGTGGAGATGTTGGTAGGGTAAGCATTGGTATGCACAAATAAATCCCTGATATGTTTTAAGATTGGAGACTACAGTATGACACATGCGCTGAGGCGGGTTACATTCAACTAGAAAGTAGCCGCTAAAAAGATGGTGATAAAACAGTCAACTTTGTTTAGTGTCGACTTCTTTCTTACATAATACATGACATACCCTTTTGATTGCTTAAATCAATTCAGATTAGAATGCTCTTTAAGAAATGGTGTGGTTATGAGGGTCCCTATGTGCAAAATGTTGCATTTATTTTTGGTTAAATTTATCGCTTTTACATTAAATAACATAAGGATTGGAATTAGTATATTGTAACCTAAACACAAAACAGGGAGCGGCACTAAAGGGGCAATGTGTACATAAAATCACCATGTTACTGTGTGGTTTTATTGGCTGTAATAAGTTTTATGCAAAACATGCGATAAATATCATGAGTTAATGTGCATTACGAATTTTACAGCGAAAACGGCTTTTTCAAGTGAAAAGAAAAAGAAAAAATGTAATGAAACCCGTCTTGTGAATCTTGCAGCACACTAAATCATGCTAAAAGCAGAAATGAACACGTTTTATACAATATTTATTTCTATTGCATTAAAGTATGTAAACATATGCTAGTAGTTTGACTGATTTCTATGTATTAAGTACACAATTTGACTCAGGCATCCCATATACTCAAAGCACTGAAAATGCAAGCCAGATTGCTTATCAGGCATCATTCTCAAATGCGTTTTCAAGCATTTTTACTTTGTGGATCGGTCTGAAATTTTGCATGCACATTATAAGTATGTAACTAATGATGTAGAATTGTGTTTTTTTCGCGATATCTAATCTTTAAGTTGTCTTCAAGGTCACAACACACTAAATAAATAAGTCACGTAGGGCTGTACTCTGTAAATAAATCAACAAGTTTAACTCGAAGACATGTTTTTATGTTTAGACACTTGCTTTGATATTCTTTTGTGGTGATGTTGGTAGGGTAAGCATTGGCACGCACAAATAAATCACTGATATGTTTTAAGATTGGAGAATACCTTATGACACTTGCGCTGAGGCGGGTTACATTCAACTAGAAAGTAGCCGCTAAAAAGATGGTGATAAAACAGTCAACTTTGTTTAGTGTCGAGTTCTTTCTTACATAATACATGACATACCCTTTTGATTGATTAAATCAATTCAGCTTAGAATGCTCTTTAAGAAACGGTTTGGTTATGAGGGTCCCTATGTGCAAAATGTTGCATTTATTTTTGGTTAAATTTATCGCTTTTACATTAAATTACATAAGGATTGGAATTAGTATATTGTAACCTAAACACAAAACAGGGAGCGGCACTAAAGGGGCAATGTGTACATAAAATCACCATGTTACTGTGTGGTTTTATTGGCTGTAATAAGTTTTATGCAAAACATGCGATAAATATCATGATTTTAATGTGTATTACGAATTTTACAGCGAAAACGGCTTATTCAGGTAAAAAGAAAAAGAAAAAATGTAATGAAACCCGTCTCGTGAATCTTGCAGCACACTAAATCATGCTAAAACCAGAAATGAACACGTTTTATACAATATTTATTTCTATTGCATTAAAGTATGTAAACCTATGCTAGTAGTTTAACTTATTTCTATGAATTAAGTACACAATTGGACTCAGGCACCCCATATAATCAAAGCACTGAAAATGCAAGCCAGATTGCTTATCAGGCATCATTCTCAAATGCGTTTTCAAGCATTTTTACTTTGTGGATCGGTCTGAAATTTTGCAAACACATTAGAAATATGTAAATAATTATGTAGAATTGTTTTTTTTTCGCGATATCTAAACTTTCAGTTGTCTTCTAGGTCACAACACACTAAATAAATAAGTCACGTCCCGACGTACTCTCTAAATAAATCAACAAGTTTAACTCGAAGACATGTTTTTATGTTTAGAAACTTGCTTTGATATTCTTTTGTGGAGATGTTGGTAGGGTAAGCATTGGCATGCAAAAATAAATCACTGATATGTTTTAAGATTATAGACTATCTTATGACACTTGCGCTGAGGCGGGTTACATTCAACTAGAAAGTAGCCGCTAAAAAGATGGTGATAAAACAGTCAACTTTGTTTAGTGTCGAGTTCTTTCTTACATAATACATGACATACCCTTTTGATTGCTTAAATCAATTCAGCTTAGAATGCTCTTTAAGAAAAGGTGTGGTTATGAGGGTCCCTATGTGCAAAATGTTGCATTTATTTTTGGTTAAGGTTATCGATTTTACATTAAATTACATAAGGATTGGAGTTAGTATATTGTAACCTAAACACAAAACAGGGAGCGGCACTAAAGGGGCAATGTGTACATAAAATCACCATGTTACTGTGTGGTTTTATTGGCTGTAATAAGTTTTATGCAAAACATGCGATAAATATCATGATTTTAATGTGCATTACGAATTTTACAGCGAAAACGGCTTATTCAGGTAAAAAGAAAAAGAAAAAATGTAATGAAACCCGTCTCGTGAATCTTGCAGCACACTAAATCATGCTAAAACCAGAAATGAACACGTTTTATACAATATTTATTTCTATTGCATTAAAGTATGTAAACCTATGCTAGTAGTTTAACTTATTTCTATGAATTAAGTACACAATTGGACTCAGGCACCCCATATAATCAAAGCACTGAAAATGCAAGCCAGATTGCTTATCAGGCATCATTCTCAAATGCGTTTTCAAGCATTTTTACTTTGTGGATCGGTCTGAAATTTTGCAAACACATTAGAAATATGTAAATAATTATGTAGAATTGTTTTTTTTTCGCGATATCTAAACTTTCAGTTGTCTTCTAGGTCACAACACACTAAATAAATAAGTCACGTCCCGACGTACTCTCTAAATAAATCAACAAGTTTAAATCGAAGACATGTTTTTATGTTTAGAAACTTGCTTTGATATTCTTTTGTGGAGATGTTGGTAGGGTAAGCATTGGCATGCAAAAATAAATCACTGATATGTTTTAAGATTATAGACTATCTTATGACACTTGCGCTGAGGCGGGTTACATTCAACTAGAAAGTAGCCGCTAAAAAGATGGTGATAAAACAGTCAACTTTGTTTAGTGTCGAGTTCTTTCTTACATAATACATGACATACCCTTTTGATTGCTTAAATCAATTCAGCTTAGAATGCTCTTTAAGAAAAGGTGTGGTTATGAGGGTCCCTATGTGCAAAATGTTGCATTTATTTTTGGTTAAGATTATCGCTTTTACATTAAATTACATAAGGATTGGAATTAGTATATTGTAACCTAAACACAAAACAGGGAGCGGCACTAAAGGGGCAATGTGTACATAAAATCACCATGTTACTGTGTGGTTTTATTGGCTGTAATAAGTTTTATGCAAAACATGCGATAAATATCATGATTTTAATGTGAATTACAAATTTTACAGCGAAACGGCTTTTTCAAGTGAAAAGAAAAAGAAAAAATGTAATGAAACCCGTCTTGTGAATCTTGCAGCACACTAAATCATGCTAAAAGCAGAAATGAACACGTTGTATACAAAATTTATTTCTATTGGATTAAAGTATGTAAACCTATGCTAGTAGTTTGACTCATTTCTATGTATTAAGTACACAATTTGACTCAGGCATCCCATATACTCAAAGCACTGAAAATGCAAGCCAGATTGCTTATCAGGCATCAATCTCAAATGCGTTTTCAAGCATTTTTACTTTGTGGATCGGTCTGAAATTTTGCATGCACATTATAAATATGTAACTAATGATGTAGAATCGTTTTTTTTTTTCGCGATATCTAAACTTTAACTTGTCTTCTAGGTCACAACACACTAAATAAATAAGTCACGTAGGGCTGTACTCTCTAAATAAATCAACAAGTTTAACTCGAAGACATGTTTTTATGTTTAGACACTTGCTTTGATATTGTTTTGTGGTGATGTTGGTAGGGTAAGCATTGGCATGCACAAATAAATCACTGATATGTTTTAAGATTGGAGAATACCTTATGACACTTGCGCTGAGGCGGGTTACATTCAACTAGAAAGTAGCCGCTAAAAAGATGGTGATAAAACAGTCAACTTTGTTTAGTGTCGAGTTCTTTCTTACATAATACATGACATACCCTTTTGATTGCTTAAATCAATTCAGCTTAGAATGCACTTTAAGAAAAGGTACAGTTATGAGGGTCCCTATGTGCAAAATGTTGCATTTATTTTTGGTTAAAGTTATCGCTTTTACATTACATTAAATAAGGATTGGAATTAGTATTTTGTAACCTAAACACAAAACAGGGAGCGGCACTAAAGGAGCAATGTGTACATAAAATCACCATGTTACTGTGTGGTTTTATTGGCTGTAATAAGTTTTATGCAAAACATGTGATAATATCATGAGTTTAATGTCCATTACGAATTTTACAGCGAAAACGGCTTATTCAGGTAAAAAAAATAAAAAAATACGGAAACCCGTCTTGTGAATCTTGCAGCACACTAAAGCATGCTAAAACCAGAAATGAACACGTTTTATACAATATTTATTTCTATTGGATTATAGTATGTAAACATATGCCAGTAGTTTGAATCATTTCTATGGATTAAGTACACAATTTGACTCAGGCACCCCATATAATCAAAGCACTGAAAATGCAAGCCACATTGCTTATCAGGCATCATTCTCAAATGCGTTTTCAAGCATTTTTACTTTGTGGATCGGTCTGAAATTTTGCAAGCACATTAGAAATATGTAAATAATGACGTAGAATTGTTTTTTTTTTCACGATATCTAAACTTTAAGTTGTCTTCTAGGTCACAGCATACTAAATAAATAAGTCACGTAGGGCTGTACTCTCTAAATAAATCAACAAGTTTAACTCGAAGACATGTTTTTATGTATAGACACTTGCTTTAATATTCTTCTGTGGAGATGTTGGTATGGTAAGCATTGGTATGCACAAATAAATCCCTGATATGTTTTAAGATTGGAGACTACAGAATGACACATGCGCTGAGGCGGGTTACATTCAACTAGAAAGTAGCCGCTAAAAAGATGGTGATAAAACAATCAACTTTGTTTAGTGTCGACTTTTTTCTTACATAATACATGACATACCCTTTTGATTGCTTAAATCAATTCAGCTTAGAATGCTCTTTAAGAAATGGTGTGGTTATGAGGGTCCCTATGTGCAAAATGTTGCATTTATTTTTGGTTAAGGTTATCGCTTTTACATTAAATTACATAAGGATTGGAATTAGTATATTGTAACCTAAACACAAAACAGGGAGCGGCACTAAAGGGGCAATGTGTACATAAAATCATCATGTTACTGTGTGGTTTTATTGGCTGTAATAAGTTTTATGCAAAACATGCGATAAATATCATGATTTTAATGTGCATTACAAATTTTACAGCGAAAACGGCTTTTTCAAGTGAAAAGAAAAAGAAAAAATGAAATGAAACCCGTCTTGTGAATCTTGCAGCACACTAAATCATGCTAAAAGCAGAAATGAACACATTTTATACAAAATTTATTTCTATTGGATTAAAGTATGTAAACATATGCTAGTAGTTTGACTCATTTCTATGTATTAAGTACACAATTTGACTCAGGCATCCCATATACTCAAAGCACTGAAAATGCAAGCCAGATTGCTTATCAGGCATCATTCTCAAATGCGTTTTCAAGCATTTTTACTTTGTGGATCGGTCTGAAATTTTGCATGCACATTATAAATATGTAACTAATGATGTAGAATTGTTTTTTTTTTCGCGATATCTAAACTTTAACTTGTCTTCTAGGTCACAATACACTAAATAAATAAGTCACGTAGGGCTGTACTCTCTAAATAAATCAACAAGTTTAACTCGAAGACATGTTTTTATGTTTAGACACTTGCTTTGATATTGTTTTGTGGTGATGTTGGTAGGGTAAGCATTGGCATGCACAAATAAATCACTGATATGTTTTAAGATTGGAGACTACCTTATGACACTTGCACTGAGGCGGGTTACATTCAGCTAGAAAGTAGCCGCTAAAAAGATGGTGATAAAACAGTCAACTTTGTTTAGTGTCGAGTTCATTCTTATATAATACATGACATACCCTTTTGATTGCTTAAATCAATTCAGCTTAGAATGCTCTTTGAGAAAAGGTATGGTTATGAGGATCCCTATGTGCAAAATGTTGCATTTATTTTTGGTTAAATTTATCGCTTTTACATTAAATTACATAAGGATTGGAATTAGTATATTGTAACCTAAACACAAAACAGGGAGCGGCACCAAAGGGGCAATGTGTACATAAAATCACCATGTTACTGTGTGGTTTTATTGGCTGTAATAAGTTTTATGCAAAACATGCCATAAATATCATGAGTTTAATGTGCATTACGAATTTTACAGCGAAAACGGCTTATTCAGGTAAAAAAAAAAAGAAAAAACGTACGGAAACACGTCTTTTGAAACTTGCAGCACACTAAATCATGCCAAAACCAGAAATGAACACGTTTTATACAATATCTATTTCTATTGCATTAAAGTATGTAAACCTATGCTAGTAGTTTGACTGATTTCTATGACTTAAGTACACAATTTGACTCAGACACTTCATATAATCAAAGCACTGAAAATGCAAGCCAGATTGCTGATCAGGCATCATTCTCAAATGCGTTTTCAAGCATTTTTACTTTGTGGATCGGTCTGAAATTTTGCAAGCACATTATAAATATGTAAATAATGATGTAGAATTTTTTTTTTTTCGCGATATCTAAACTTTAAGGTGTCTTGTAGGTCACAACACACTAAATAAATAAGTCACGTAGGGCTGTACTCTCTAAATAAATCAACAAGTTTAACTCGAAGACATGTTTTTATGTTTAGACACTTGTTTTGATATTCTTCTGTGGAGATGTTGGTAGGGTAAGCATTGGTATGCACAAATAAATCCCTGATATGTTTTAAGATTGGAGACTACAGTATGACACATGCGCTGTGGCGAGTTACATTCAACTAGAAAGTAGCCGCTAAAAGGATGGTGATAAAACAGTCAACTTTGTTTAGTGTCGAGTTCTTTCTTACATAATACATGACATACCCTTTTGATTGCTTAAATCAATTCAGCTTAGAATGCTCTTTTAGAAACGGTATGGTTATGAGGGTCCCTATGTGCAAAATGTTGCATTTATTTTTGGTTATCGCTTTTACATTAAATTACATAAGGATTGGAATTAGTATATTGTAACCTAAACACAAAACACGGAGCGGCACTAAAGGGGCAATGTGTACATAAAATCACCATGTTACTGTGTGGTTTTATTGGCTGTAATAAGTTTTATACAAAACATGCGATAAATATCATGATTTTAATGTGCATTACGAATTTTACAGCGAAAATGGCTTTTTCAACTGAAAAGAAAAAGAAAAAATGTAATGAAACCCGTCTAGTGAATCTGGCAGCACACTAAATCATGCTAAAAGCATAAATGAACACGTTTTATACAATATTTATTTCTATTGCATTAAAGTATGTAAACCTATGCTAGTAGTTTAACTGATTTCTATGAATTAAATACACAATTTGACTCAGGCACCCCATATACTCAAAGCACTGAAAATGTAAGCCAGATTGCTTATCAGGCATCATTCTCAAATGCGTTTTCAAGCATTTTGACTTAGTGGATCGGTCTGAAATTTTGCATGCACATTATAAATATGTAACTAATGATGTTGAATTGTGTTTTTTTCGCGATATCTAAACTTTAAGTTGTCTTCTAGGTCACAACACACTAAATAAATAAGTCACGTAGGGATGTTCCCTCTAAATAAATCAAAAAGTTTAACTCGAAGACATGTTTTTATGTTTAGACCATTGCTTTGATATTGTTTTGTGGTGATGTTGGTAGGGTAAGCATTGGCATGCACAAATAAATCACTGATATGTTTTAAGATTGGAGACTACCTTATGACACTTGCGCTGAGGCGGGTTACATTCAACTAGAAAGTAGCCGCTAAAAAGATTGTGATAAAACAGTCAACTTTGTTTAGTGTCGAGTTCTTTCTTACATAATACATGACATACACTTTTGATTGCTTAAATCAATTCAGCTTAGAATGCGCTTTTAGAAAAGGTATGGTTATGAGGATCCCTATGTGCAAAAATGTTGCATTCATTTTTGGTTAAATTTATCGCTTTTACATTAAATTACATAAGGATTGGAATTAGTATATTGTAACCTAAACACAAAACAGGGAGCGGCACTAAAGGGGCAATGTGTACATAAAATCACCATGTTACTGTGTGGTTTTATTGGCTGTAATAAGTTTTATGCAAAACATGCGATAAATATCATGATTTTAATGTGCATTACGAATTTTACAGCGAAAACGGCTTTTTCAAGTGAAAAGAAAAAGAAAAAATGTAATGAAACCCGTCTTGTGAATCTGGCAGCACACTAAATCATGCTAAAAGCAGAAATGAACACGTTTTACACAATATTTATTTCTATTGCATTAAAGTATGTAAACCTATGCTAGTAGTTTAACTGATTTCTATGAATTAAATACACAATTTGACTCAGGCACCCCATATACTCAAAGCACTGAAAATGCAAGCCAGATTGCTTATCAGGCATCATTCTCAAATGCGTTTTCAAGCATTTTTACTTTGTGGATCGGTCTGAAATTTTGCATGCACATTATAAATATGTAACTAATGATGTTGAATTGTGTTTTTTTCGCGATATCTAAACTTTAAGTTGCCTTCTAGGTCACAACACAATAAATAAATAAGTCACGTAGTGCTGTACTCTCTAAATAAATCAACAACTTTAACACGAAGACATGTTTTTATGTTTAGACACTTGCTTTGATATTCTTTTGTGGTGATGTTGGCAGGGTAAGCATTGGCATGCACAAATAAATCACCGACATGTTTTAAGATTGGAGACTACAGTATGACACTTGCGCTGAGGCGGGTTACATTCAACTAGAAAGTAGCCGCTAAAAAGATGGTGATAAAACAGTCAACTTTGTTTAGTGTCGAGTTCTTTCTTACATAATACATGACATACCCTTTTGATTGATTAAATCAATTCAGCTTAGAATACTCTTTAAGAAACGGTTTGGTTATGAGGGTCCCTAAGTGCAAAATGTTGCATTTATTTTTGGTTAAATTTATCGCTTTTACATTAAAGTACATAAGGATTGGAATTAGTATATTGTAACTTAAACACAAAACAGGGAGCGGCACTAAAGGGGCAATGTGTACATAAAATCACCATGTTTCTGAGTGGTTTTATTGGCTGTAATAAGTTTTATGCAAAACATGCCATAAATATCATGATTTTAATGTGCATTACGAATTTTACAGCGAAAACGGCTTATTCAGGTAAAAAGAAAAAGAAAAAATGTAATGAAACCCGTCTCGTGTATCTTGCAGCACACTAAATCATGCTAAAACCAGAAATGAACACGTTTTATACAATATTTATTTCTATTGCATTAAAGTATGTAAACCTATGCTAGTAGTTTAACTTATTTCTATGAATTAAGTACACAGTTTGACTCAGGCACCCCATATAATCAAAGCACTGAAAATGCAAGCCAGATTGCTTATCAGGCATCATTCTCAAATGCGTTTTCAAGCATTTTTACTTTGTGGATCGGTCTGAAATTTTGCATGCACATTATAAATATGTAACTAATGATGTAGAATTGTTTTTTTTTTCGCGATATCTAAACTTTAACTTGTCTTCTAGGTCACAATACACTAAATAAATAAGTCACGTAGGGCTGTACTCTCTAAATAAATCAACAAGTTTAACTCGAAGACATGTTTTTATGTTTAGACACTTGCTTTGATATTGTTTTGTGGTGATGTTGGTAGGGTAAGCATTGGCATGCACAAATAAATCACTGATATGTTTTAAGATTGGAGACTACCTTAAGACACTTGCACTGAGGCGGGTTACATTCAGCTAGAAAGTAGCCGCTAAAAAGATGGTGATAAAACAGTCAACTTTGTTTAGTGTCGAGTTCATTCTTATATAATACATGACATACCCTTTTGATTGCTTAAATCAATTCAGCTTAGAATGCTCTTTGAGAAAAGGTATGGTTATGAGGATCCCTATGTGCAAAATGTTGCATTTATTTTTGGTTAAATTTATCGCTTTTACATTAAATTACATAAGGATTGGAATTAGTATATTGTAACCTAAACACAAAACAGGGAGCGGCACCAAAGGGGCAATGTGTACATAAAATCACCATGTTACTGTGTGGTTTTATTGGCTGTAATAAGTTTTATGCAAAACATGCCATAAATATCATGAGTTTAATGTGCATTACGAATTTTACAGCGAAAACGGCTTATTCAGGTAAAAAAAAAAAGAAAAAACGTACGGAAACAGGTCTTTTGAAACTTGCAGCACACTAAATCATGCCAAAACCAGAAATGAACACGTTTTATACAATATCTATTTCTATTGCATTAAAGTATGTAAACCTATGCTAGTAGTTTGACTGATTTCTATGACTTAAGTACACAATTTGACTCAGACACTTCATATAATCAAAGCACTGAAAATGCAAGCCAGATTGCTGATCAGGCATCATTCTCAAATGCGTTTTCAAGCATTTTTACTTTGTGGATCGGTCTGAAATTTTGCAAGCACATTATAAATATGTAAATAATGATGTAGAATTTTTTTTTTTTCGCGATATCTAAACTTTAAGGTGTCTTGTAGGTCACAACACACTAAATAAATAAGTCACGTAGGGCTGTACTCTCTAAATAAATCAACAAGTTTAACTCGAAGACATGTTTTTATGTTTAGACACTTGTTTTGATATTCTTCTGTGGAGATGTTGGTAGGGTAAGCATTGGTATGCACAAATAAATCCCTGATATGTTTTAAGATTGGAGACTACAGTATGACACATGCGCTGTGGCGGGTTACATTCAACTAGAAAGTAGCCGCTAAAAGGATGGTGATAAAACAGTCAACTTTGTTTAGTGTCGAGTTCTTTCTTACATAATACATGACATACCCTTTTGATTGCTTAAATCAATTCAGCTTAGAATGCTCTTTTAGAAACGGTATGGTTATGAGGGTCCCTATGTGCAAAATGTTGCATTTATTTTTGGTTATCGCTTTTACATTAAATTACATAAGGATTGGAATTAGTATATTGTAACCTAAACACAAAACACGGAGCGGCACTAAAGGGGCAATGTGTACATAAAATCACCATGTTACTGTGTGGTTTTATTGGCTGTAATAAGTTTTATACAAAACATGCGATAAATATCATGATTTTAATGTGCATTACGAATTTTACAGCGAAAATGGCTTTTTCAACTGAAAAGAAAAAGAAAAAATGTAATGAAACCCGTCTAGTGAATCTGGCAGCACACTAAATCATGCTAAAAGCATAAATGAACACGTTTTATACAATATTTATTTCTATTGCATTAAAGTATGTAAACCTATGCTAGTAGTTTAACTGATTTCTATGAATTAAATACACAATTTGACTCAGGCACCCCATATACTCAAAGCACTGAAAATGTAAGCCAGATTGCTTATCAGGCATCATTCTCAAATGCGTTTTCAAGCATTTTGACTTAGTGGATCGGTCTGAAATTTTGCATGCACATTATAAATATGTAACTAATGATGTTGAATTGTGTTTTTTTCGCGATATCTAAACTTTAAGTTGTCTTCTAGGTCACAACACACTAAATAAATAAGTCACGTAGGGATGTTCCCTCTAAATAAATCAAAAAGTTTAACTCGAAGACATGTTTTTATGTTTAGACCATTGCTTTGATATTGTTTTGTGGTGATGTTGGTAGGGTAAGCATTGGCATGCACAAATAAATCACTGATATGTTTTAAGATTGGAGACTACCTTATGACACTTGCGCTGAGGCGGGTTACATTCAACTAGAAAGTAGCCGCTAAAAAGATTGTGATAAAACAGTCAACTTTGTTGAGTGTCGAGTTCTTTCTTACATAATACATGACATACCCTTTTGATTGCTTAAATCAATTCAGCTTAGAATGCGCTTTTAGAAAAGGTATGGTTATGAGGATCCCTATGTGCAAAAATGTTGCATTCATTTTTGGTTAAATTTATCGCTTTTACATTAAATTACATAAGGATTGGAATTAGTATATTGTAACCTAAACACAAAACAGGGAGCGGCACTAAAGGGGCAATGTGTACATAAAATCACCATGTTACTGTGTGGTTTTATTGGCTGTAATAAGTTTTATGCAAAACATGCGATAAATATCATGATTTTAATGTGCATTACGAATTTTACAGCGAAAACGGCTTTTTCAAGTGAAAAGAAAAAGAAAAAATGTAATGAAACCCGTCTTGTGAATCTGGCAGCACACTAAATCATGCTAAAAGCAGAAATGAACACGTTTTACACAATATTTATTTCTATTGCATTAAAGTATGTAAACCTATGCTAGTAGTTTAACTGATTTCTATGAATTAAATACACAATTTGACTCAGGCACCCCATATACTCAAAGCACTGAAAATGCAAGCCAGATTGCTGATCAGGCATCATTCTCAAATGCGTTTTCAAGCATTTTTACTTTGTGGATCGGTTTGAAATTTTGCATGCACATTATAAATATGTAACTAATGATGTTGAATTGTGTTTTTTTCGCGATATCTAAACTTTAAGTTGCCTTCTAGGTCACAACACAATAAATAAATAAGTCACGTAGTGCTGTACTCTCTAAATAAATCAACAACTTTAACACGAAGACATGTTTTTATGTTTAGACACTTGCTTTGATATTCTTTTGTGGTGATGTTGGCAGGGTAAGCATTGGCATGCACAAATAAATCACCGACATGTTTTAAGATTGGAGACTACAGTATGACACTTGCGCTGAGGCGGGTTACATTCAACTAGAAAGTAGCCGCTAAAAAGATGGTGATAAAACAGTCAACTTTGTTTAGTGTCGAGTTCTTTCTTACATAATACATGACATACCCTTTTGATTGATTAAATCAATTCAGCTTAGAATGCTCTTTAAGAAACGGTTTGGTTATGAGGGTCCCTAAGTGCAAAATGTTGCATTTATTTTTGGTTAAATTTATCGCTTTTACATTAAAGTACATAAGGATTGGAATTAGTATATTGTAACCTAAACACAAAACAGGGAGCGGCACTAAAGGGGCAATGTGTACATAAAATCACCATGTTTCTGGGTGATTTTATTGGCTGTAATAAGTTTTATGCAAAACATGCCATAAATATCATGATTTTAATGTGCATTACGAATTTTACAGCGAAAACGGCTTATTCAGGTAAAAAGAAAAAGAAAAAATGTAATGAAACCCGTCTCGTGTATCTTGCAGCACACTAAATCATGCTAAAACCAGAAATGAACACGTTTTATACAATATTTATTTCTATTGCATTAAAGTATGTAAACCTATGCTAGTAGTTTAACTTATTTCTATGAATTAAGTACACAGTTTGACTCAGGCACCCCATATAATCAAAGCACTGAAAATGCAAGCCAGATTGCTTATCAGGCATCATTCTCAAATGCGTTTTCAAGCATTTTTACTTTGTGGATCGGTCTGAAATTTTGCAAACACATTAGAAATATGTAAATAATTATGTAGAATTGTTTTTTTTTCGCGATATCTAAACTTTCAGTTGTCTTCTAGGTCACAACACACTAAATAAATAAGTCACGTCCCTACGTACTCTCTAAATAAATCAACAAGTTTAACTCGAAGACATGTTTTTATGTTTAGAAACTTGCTTTGATATTCTTTTGTGGAGATGTTGGTAGGGTAAGCATTGGCATGCAAAAATAAATCACTGATATGTTTCAAGATTGGAGACTATCTTATGACACTTGCGCTGAGGCGGGTTACATTCAACTAGAAAGTAGCCGCTAAAAAGATGGTGATAAAACAGTCAACTTTGTTTAGTGTCGAGTTCTTTCTTACATAATACATGACATACCCTTTTGATTGCTTAAATCAATTCAGCTTAGAATGCTCTTTAAGAAAAGGTGTGGTTATGAGGATCCCTATGTGCAAAATGTTGCATTTATTTTTGGTTAAGGTTATCGCTTTTACATTAAATTACATAAGGATTGGAATTAGTATATTGTAACCTAAACACAAAACAGGGAGCGGCACTAAAGGGGCAATGTGTACATAAAATCACCATGTTACTGTGTGGTTTTATTGGCTGTAATAAGTTTTACGGAAAACATGCGATAAATATCATGAGTCTAATGTGCATTGCGAATTTTACAGCTAAAACGGCTTTTTTCAGGTAAAAAAAAAGAAGAAAAGAAGTACGGAAACCCGTCTTGTGAATCTTGCAGCACACTAAATCATGCTCATACCAAAAATGAACACGTTTTACACAATATTTATTTCTATTGCATCAAAGTATGTAAACATATGCAAGTAGTTTGACTGATTTCTATGAATTAAGTACACAATTTGAATCAGGCACCCCATATAATCAAAGCACTGTAAATGCAAGCCAGATTGCTTATCAGGCATCATTAGCAAATGTGTTTTCAAGCATTTCTACTTTCTGGATCGGTCTGAAATTTTGCATGCACATTATAAATATGTTAATCATGATGTAGAATTGTGTTTTTTTCGCGGTATCAAAACTTTAAGTTGTCTTCTAGGTCACAACACGCTAAATAAATAAGTCATGTAGGGCTGTACTCTCTAAATAAATCAACAAGTTTAACTCGAAGACATGTTTTTATGTTTAGACTCTTGCTTTGATATTCTTTTGTGGAGATGTTGGTAAGGTAAGCATTGGTATGCACAAATAAATCACTGATATGTTTTAAGATTGTAGACTACAGTATGACACTTGCGCTGAGGCGGGTTACATTCAACTAGAAAGTAGCCACTAAAAAGATGGTGATATAAAAGTCAACTTTGTTTAGTGTCGAGTTCTTTCTTACATAATACATGACATACCCTTTTGATTGCTGAAATCAATTCAGCTTAGAATGCTCTTTAACAAAAGACATGGTTATTTGGGTCCCTATGTGCAAAATGTTGCATTTATTTTTGGTTAAAGTTATCGCTTTTACATTAAATTACATAAGGATTGGAATTAGTATATGTAACCTAAACACAAAACAGGGAGCGGCACTAAAAGGGGCAATGTATACATACAATCACCATGTTACTGTGTGGTTTTATTAGCTGTAATATTTTATATATGGAAAACATGCGATAAATATCATGAGTTTAATGTGCATTACGAATTTTATAGCGAAAACGGATTTTTCAGGTAAAAAAAAAGAAGAAAAAAATGTACGAAAACACGTCTTGTCAAACTTGCAGCACACTAAATCATGCTGAAACCAAAAATGAACACGTTTTATACAATATTTATTTCTATTGCATTAAAGTATGTAAACATATGCTAGTAGTTTGACTGATTTCTATGAATTAAGTACACAATTTGAATCAGGCACCCCATATAATCAAAGCACTTAAAATGCAAGCCAGATTGCTTATCAGGCATCATTCTCAAATGCGTTTTCAAGCATTTCGACTTTCGGGATAGGTTTGAAAGTTTGCATGCACGTTAGAAATATGTTAATAATGATGTAGAATTGTTTTTTTTTTTTCGCGATATCAAAACTTTAAGTTGTCTTCTAGGTCACAACACACTAAATAAATAAGTCATGTAGGACTGTACTCTGTAAATAAATCAACAAGTTTTACTCGTAGACATGTTCTTATGTTTAGACACTTGCTTTGATGTTCTTTTGTGGAGATGTTGGTAGGGCAAGCATTGGTATGCACAAATAAATCACTGATATGTTTTCCGATTGGAGACTACAGTATGACACTTGCGCTGAGGCGGGTTACATTCAACTAAAAAGTAGCCGCTAAAAAGATGGTGATAAAACAGTCAACTTTGTTTAGTGTCGGGTTCTTTTTAACATTATACATGACATACCCTTTGTATTGTTAAATCAATTCAGCTAAGAATGCTCTTTAAGAAAAGATATGGTTATGAGGGTCCCTATGTGCAAAATGTTGCATTTATTTTTGGTTAAAGTTATCGCTTTTATATTATATTACATAAGGATTGGAATTTGTATATAGGAATCTAAACACAAAACAGGGAGCGGCACTAAAGGGGCAATGTTACATAAAATCACCATGTTACTGTGTGGTTTTATTGACCTTAATAAGTTTTATGGAAAACATGCGATAAATATCATGATTTTAATGTGCATTACGAATTTTACAGCGAAAACGGCTTTTTTTTCAGTTAAAAAAAAAAGAAAAAAAGAACGGTTACCAGTCTTGTGAATCTTGCAGCACACTAAATCATGCTAAAACCAGAAATGAACACGTTTTATACAATATTTATTTCTATTGCATTAAAGTATGTAAACATATGCTAGTTGTTTGACTGATTTCTATGAATTAAGGACACAATTTGACTCAGGCACCCCATATAATCAAAGCACTGAAAATGCAAGCCAGATTGCTTATCAGGCATCATTCTCAAATGCGTTTTCAAGCATTTTTACTTTGTGGATCGGTCTGAAATTTTGCATGCACCTTAGAAATATGTTAACAATGATGTAAAATTGTGTTTTTTCTCGCGATATCAAAAATTTAGGTTGTCTTCTAGGTCACAACACACTAAATAAATAAGTCATGTATGACTGTACCCTCTAAATAAATCAACAAGTTTAACTCGAAGACATGTTTTTATGTTTAGACACTTGCTTTGATATTCTTTTGTGGAGATGTTGTTAGGGCAAGAATTGGTATGCACAAATAAATCACTGATATGTTTTAAGATTGTAGACTACAGTATGACACTTGCGCTGAGGCGGGTTACATTGAACTAGAAAGTAGCCGCTAAAAAGATGGTGATAAAACAGTCAACTTTGTTTAGTGTCAAATTCTTTCTTACATTATACATGACATACCCTTTTTATTGCTTCAATCAATTCAGCTTAGAATGCTCTTTAAGAAAAGGTATGGTTATGAAGGTCCCTTTGTGCAAAATGTTGCATTTATTTTTGGTTAAAATTATCGCTTTTACATTAAATTACATAAGGATTGGAATTAGTATATTGTAACCTAAACACAAAACAGGGAGCGGCACTAAAGGGGCAATGTGTAAATAAATTCACCATGTTACTGTGTGGTTTTATTGGCTGTAATAAGTTTTTTGTAAAACATGCTATACATATCATGATTTTAATGTGCATTACGAATTTTACAGCGAAAACGGCTTTTTCAGGTAAAAAAGAAGAACAAATGTACGGAAACCCGTCTTGTGAAAATTGCAGCACACTAAATCATGCTAAAACCAAAAATGAACACGTTGTGTACAATATTTATTTCTATTGCATTTAACTATGTAAACATATGCTAGTAGTTTTACTGATTTCTATGAAATAAGTACACAATTTGACTCAGGCACACCATACAATCAAAGCACTGACAATGCAAGCCAGATTGCTTATCAGGTATCATTCTCAAATCCGTTTCCAATCATTTCTACTTTCTGGATCGGTCTGAAATATTGTTTGCATGCACATTAGAAATATGTTAATAATGATGTAGAATTGCGTTTTTATCGCGATATCAAAACTTTAAGTTGTCTTCTAGGTCACAACACACTAAATAAATAAGTCATGTTGGGATGTACTCTCTAAATAAATCAACAAGTTTAACTCGAAGACATGTTTTCATGTTTAGACACTTGCTTTGATATTCTTTTTTGGAGATGTTGGTAGGGTTAGCATTGGTATACAAATAAATAACTGGTATGTTTTAAGATTGGAGACTACAGTATGACACTTGCGCTGAGGCGGGTTACACTCAACTAGAAAGTAGCCGCTAAAAAGATGGTGATAAAACAGTCAACTTTGTTTAGTGTCTAGTTCTTTCTTACATAATACATGACATACCCGTTTGATTGCTTAAATCAATTCAGCTTAGAATGCTCTTTAAGAAACGGTTTGGTTATGAGGGTCCCTATGTGCAAAATGTTGCATTTATTTTTGCTTAAAATTGTCGCTTTTACATTAAATTACATAAGGATTGGAATTTGTATATTGTAACCTAAACACAAAACAGGGAGCGGCACTAAAAGGGCAATGTGTACATAAAATCACCATGTTACTGTGTGGTTTTATTGGCTGTAATAAGTTTTATGCAAAACATGCGATAAATATCATGATTTTAATGTGCATTACGAATTTTACAGCGAAAACGGCTTTTTCAGGTTAAAAAAGAAGAAAACAAACTACGGAAACACGTCTTGTGAAACTTGCAGCACACTAAATCATGCTAAAACCAGAAATGAACACGTTTTATACAATATTTATTTCTATTGCATTAAATTATGTAAACATATGCAAGTAGTTTGACTGTTTTCTATGAATTAAGTACACACTTTGACTCAGGCACCCCATATTATCAAAGCACTGAAAATTCAAGCCAGATTGCTTATCAGGCATCATTCTCAAATGCGTTTTGAAGCATTTGTACTTTGTGGATCGGTCTGAAATTTTGCATGCACATTAGAAATATGTTAATAATGAGGTAGAATTGTTTGTTTTTTCGCGATATCAAAACTTAAAGTTGTCTTCTAGGACACAGCACACTAAATAAATAGTCATGTAGGGCTGTACTCTCTAAATTAATCAACAAAGTTTAACTCGAAGACATGTTTTTATGTTTAGACACTTGCTTTGATATTCTTTTGTGGAGATGTTGGTAGGGTTAGCATTGGTATGCACAAATAAATCGCTGATATGTGTTAAGATTGGAGACTACAGTATGACACTTGCGCTGAGGCGGGTTACATTCAACTAGAAAGTAGCCGCTAAAAACCGAGTTGTTTGCCACGAAGTAAGTAAAGATCGGGTACCAGAATAAGTCTCCGTTTTGTGATTTTGACGACGAAATTATTTTTTTGAAGTTTAGAGTTACTGCCCTTCGCGGAAGTTTACATTCTGTCATAATTTTATTGTCGGGATTTTAAATTTTAAACAAGATTATGGGACTGTTTGGGAAAGAAAATGCAAGATCTCCAAAAGATATGGTAATGATACTGAAATTGTCTTTTACATTCTTACAATTAAAAATCAGAATTACTTAAAACATGATGTTTCAGAACAGTAAAGTTCTAATAGACTAATTTCTATTACAAAATGTCTTGTGACAATGATTCAGTCTTGACGGAATTCCATATTAAGTTTCAAGACATCATCTCATAACCAAATACATTACCTTGTCTTATTTTCCATGTATGATTGGTCCATAGTCTGGCTCGACTTAAGTGTATGTACACGTGTCTGCAAACGTCAATCTTCAGCTATATCCCTTGTTACTCGCCGGTCCAGGACTCTATATAAATCATAATAAATAAACCACTCAAAATGCTTAATAGATTAACTTATTTAATTGAAATGTGTTTTAATATGTTTGTCTGTTTATTTACCATTAAATTTAGATGTTTCACATTTTTACTCTTCCTAAATGGAAAGTAGGTAATGTTTACATGAGACCAGTGGACTTAGTGTAGCGATTAATTTGAACAAAATTTGAGAAAACGCATAATTACATAATTCTTATTAAATAAATTTATAGGTTTAAAAAATGTGTTAAAAGTATTTTGCATCAAAATGTTTATTCAAAATAATTGGAGTACTACATTCAGCAAAATCCCAATTTTAATTAGACAAACTAATTATAGCATGCGCACCTGCGCATAGCAGCTAACGATGACAACCAATCAGAAGGGCTGGACCAATGGGTCACACTGCATGTGAAAAAGGTCATCAGAAAGAGCTAAATCTAGGTTGTACTTTGGCAAAATATTCGCGATTTTCAAACTGCTTTTTGTTTTTATGTGAAATGTTACAAATGGAACAAACTGCCCATACATATGCATTTTACAATGTTTAAACCATGCATAAATCAATTTATGCATTAAGGGAGCTGGAATGACTGACCAACATGCTCTGGACCAACATTGAGATACTTTTTATATGGACAATGTTTGTGTGATGCTGGGGCAGGATCAATTCTATGGTGGAAAGTTTTCCTTCTTTGTGTATATTGTTCCAACAGGATTTTGATAGCAAATTTCATGTCCAGAAATGACATAGTCATTGTGTACGGATCACAATACAACTTACATACCTGGACAGAAAAACTATTCCTTATTAATGTTCCATAAGTATTTGTATGAAAACACTTCCATTTTGCTTGCCAGAGCAATTTAAACCAACACACATAGGCATTTTAAAAATAATCTCAATAACCTTGTCTGTATTATTACTTTTAATGGCAGTAAATGTATTCATCTTGTATATATTTTTGATTGATATATAGCCTTAGTTTTTGTTTTGCCCTATCATTACTTAATTTAATTCAAATATATCCACAATAGGCATATTACAGTATCATTTTGTATTATGAATAAAAAAAATCATATCTCCAACTAGCAACTATGTCTTAGTCTTATATTTAGGGCAATTTATTTGTACTGTACACTTTGTATTTTGTGTAAATTTTCACGATTTCTTTCTCAGTTTGAAGTTGTTTTTCTTCTATGCTTGCCATGCTGTATATAAAAATCAGGAATGTTCTGCGAACTTTGACATTGTTGAATAGCTGCATCTTTGCTGATGCCAGTATTTTCCTAATAACGTCTTTTTTCAAATATATTCATAGATGAATAAATTAAAGATTATCTCATATAATTGCGGAGGCTTAACTGATCCAAAAAACAGATCAGATGTTTTTCATTTTTTTAAAGAAACAAATTCACATATATTTTGTTTGCAAGATTTACATTTTACATCGGACATGGAAAAACAATTATATTCACTGTGGAATGCAGAGGCCTTTTATAGTTTTGCAAAATCAAATGCCCGAGGGGTGGGGATTTTGTTTACCAAAGGATTAGATGTCATGGTTAACCAAGTTTTTACAGATGATAAAGGCAACTATATAATTTTAAATCTTACTATACAAGGTAAACAGTTAACACTTATTAACGTTTATGGCCCAAATAATGATAACCCTACTTTCTATCAGCATATTTTTACTATAATTGAAAATATAGGGAATGAATCTTTTATATGGTGTGGTGATTTTAACTTGGTGTTAAATACAAATCTTGATTACAGTAATTACAAATACAACAATAATAACATAAAAGCAAGAAACATTTTAACAAATTTTATTGGAGAACAAAATTTACACGACCCATTCAGAGAAATACACGGAGATTTAAAAAAGTTCTCATGGCGAAGGACAAACCCCTTACAACAGGCAAGGCTAGATTTTTTCTTGGTTACTAGTGATTTCATACCTCATATCAGAGATTGTAATATAGGAATTAGTTATCGTTCTGATCACTCAGTCATTACTTTAATTTTGGATTTTGAAAATATTCCACATGGAAAAGGACTTTGGAAATTCAACAACTCCCTTCTTCTAGATAAAGATTATCTTGCTTACATTAATGATAAAATCGAACAAATAAAAATACAATATGCATTGCCAGTATATAATTAGAAAATATCTCCTCAGTCTGTAATGCAGATATACAGTTTCAAATTGACGACCAACTTTTTCTGGAAACATTATTGATGGAAATCAGAGGCTCAACAATTTCTTATTCATCACATAAAAAGAAGTGTCAAATTAATAAAGAACAGGGGTTAATTATGGAAATTGAAACGATTGAGAATAATTTGAATCAGGATAATAATGCGTTGTTAATCACTCTACACAATGAACTACAGTTTATAAGAGAAGAAAAAATTAAAGGAAATATAATCAGATCCAGAGCTGAATGGATAGAAAATGGTGAAAAACCAACAAATTTCTTTTGTAATTTAGAAAAATATAACTACACCAACAAAGTTATACCTTTTTTATAAACCGGTGATGGGAATATTATTTATAATCAATCAGAAATTCTGAAAGAAACAGATTTATTTTATAAAAATTTATATATGACGTCCAAAGAAAAAAATAATCTTGATATTGATAGCTATTTAGAAAATGCAAATACTAACAAATTAAGTCCAGAACAGTCTTCATCATTGGAAGGGGTTTTATGATTCTCCGAAGTTTCGAATACCTTAAAAAATATGAAAAATGACAAAAGTCCTGGTTCTGATGGATTTACATCTAATTTTTTAAAAGTCTTTTGGGGAAAAATTGGTCATTTTGTTGTAAGAGCACTTAACTTTGCTTTTATAAAAGGAGAACTATCTATAACTCAGAAACAAGGATATATCACATGTATTCCTAAAGAAAATAAACCAAAGCAGTTTTTAAAAAATTGGAGACCTATAACTCTATTAAATATTGTATACAAATTAGCCTCCGGAACTATAGCTGCAAGACTGAAGTCTGTTTTAGATCTTTTGATAAATAAAGATCAAACAGGGTTTATCAAAGGAAGATTTATTGGGGAAAACATTCGTTTAGTATATGATATAATGAACTATACTGAAAAACAAAATATACCTGGATTGCTGATGATGATTGACTGTGAAAAAGCATTCGATACTCTATCTTTTGATTTTATATTCCAAACACTTTCCTTTTTCAATTTTGGTCCAAGTTTTACTAAATGGATATCACTTTTTTATCATAATACTTCCACTGCTGTGCAATTGAACGGCTTCCTTTCCGAATTCTTTAACATAGGCCGTGGCTGTAGACAGGGGGATCCAATAAGTCCGTATTTGTTTATTTTATGTGCTGAAATTTTATCCATAAAAATCAGAAACACCAAAATCATTAAAGGTATTTTTATCAATGGCACAGAATACAAAATAACACAATTTGCAGATGACACAACATTGTTGTTAGATGGAAGTGAAAACTCAGTTAATAACGCTCTAGATATTTTACATCAATTTTCCCAATACTCAGGTTTAAAAGTTAACTTTGACAAAACCCATGTTATTTGGATTGGTACCTTAAAATATAGCACTCGCTCTATAAAAACGAAATGGAAGTTGGATTGGGGGAACACTAGTTTTAAATTACTTGGCATACAGTTTCACATAGACCTGGAAAACATTGTGCATATAAATTTTAATGATAAAATGAAAAGTATTGAACACTGTATAAGGTTATGGAATAGAAGAGTACTAACGCCAATTGGCAGAATAGCAGTTGTCAAATCACTTTTATTACCTCTTTTAACAAACCTATTTTCCACATTACCAACCCCAAATACACAAATATTAAATACAATTAATGACATGTTTTATGAATTTGGAGGTTTGAAAATGGTTGACGTTTTTTCTTATGTTAAAAAGTTGAAAATACTCTGGTTAGATAGACTATCTACAGGATATAATAGTAAATGCTACAGATTTGTGCTGAACAATGTACTTGAATTAGAAAAAATATTAAACTTTGGAAAGTACTATATTGAATTTGCCACAGCAAAGTTGTTCAATCCTTTTTGGAAAGATGTTTTAAAATCCTTTGCAGATTTTATTGATCTTTTCCCAGTAGATAATATCACAAAATTTCAAGAGCTTCCTCTCTTCTTTAACCATAAGTTTTTAATTGGGCAGAGACCTTTTTTTGTTCCAACATGGTATAACAGAGGAATTAGGTATGTAAAAGACATTATGAATTATAACGGAACATTTATAAATAGAATAGAATTTGAACAAAAACTTGGTATCAGCGTAAACTTCCTGCAATTCGAAGGAATGATACAATCAATAAAAAAATACCTATGTTCTCTAAGGCTCACGGATATCACATCACTTACTAATGACTGTTGTTTTCCTATTATTCCATGTTACATTAAGCCAATATTGTGTTGCAATAAAAATAAACCCAGTATATATAAAATATTAATACAAAATAATGAAATACCTACAGGCCAATCAAAGTGGAATAGCTTCTTTAATATTGATAAGTCGGAGTGGGAAATTTTGCATTCATGGATCTTTACAACGACAAGAGATTCATATAATCAGTGGTTCCAAGTAAGACTAACGCATAATATTCTAGCCACAAATAACTTGCTAAATAAAATGAAGATCCGTGATTCAGACAAATGTACTTTCTGTAAGACAGAAACAGAGACGCTTGTTCACTTATTTTGGAGTTGTAATGTAATACAAACGCTATTACATGACATCACATCTTATGTCAAAAACATCGATAATAACTTTAGTTTTGATTGTAAAACCTTTTTATTGGGATCAAGTTGTAAATTGTCTGGAAAGTATAATATATTTTGTCTCGAAATAAAACGCTTTATTTACCTCTGTAAACGTAAATTGGTAACTCCAACAGTTCATGGCCTTAGAAGTAGCTGCAAACTAGCCTTTGCAGTTATGCAAAAAACACATTTACCTGATAAATATAAAAGTTCGTGGGAACTGGTAGAGTCTTTTTGTTATAATGTTTTAGTTCTTAATTACATCTTTTGCATAATCATATATATTATAGTTTGGCATGCTCTTTTTTCACATTATATGCTTGTACTGTATATATAGATATATGCTTATTCCTGTGATGCTTGTAATGAAATGTATCATGCATATTTGTGAATAAATATTTAAAAAAAAAAAAAAAAAAAAAAATTTAAAAAAATATATATATATATAAATAAATAACCTTGTCTGCCACCCAGTATGTTCAATTTTAACGATAATCTGCTACACGAATGAAAAATATATTGATTTGTTATGAGTGATAGATTTTAATTTATAATTACACCATCTCTTTTTTTTTGCTCCTATTAAATGTAAACTTTCTTTAAACACCAGTGAACAAAATGCACTTTCTCCTGCAAATGGTGGCTGTGTATTGTAAACTGCCCTTATACAGAACCACCACTTGTGTCAATAATTAAACAAAGAAAAACACATATTTTGTCATTATTTTAGGTGAATGATTGGACACATAAGATCAGAAAAGAAGGTTATGTTCTTGAGCGGCAAATAAAAGGTATGGTATGTTATTTTTAAAAGATAGCATTGCAAACTGCATTTATGTTGTCATTCATAAATCATAAGGAGCATGACAGTTTACTCAGGTAAAACAATGTCTTGTTAGTTTTTGTTACATACCAGTATATTATATTTTTGTATTAATATATTCTAGGATTCAATGTTGTATTGAAATTTTAAAACCATATTGAATATCATCTCTGGTTATTTATTTTATTTAGCACATATCAACATAGAAGACATGACAACTTCATTGATTCATTACAATTAATATCTTAACGCTAGTAAATAGTTTAACATTCATTGGGAGAGGCCAGTTAATAATTTAAATAATGCCAAATTTTTGTTATACAAGCCATTCAGAGAGAGGAAGAAAAGACAAAAAGACAGTTAAAAGACTCTGCAAAGAAAGGGGAGAAAGCGGCATGCAGTATTCTGGCGAAGGAAATCGTACGATCTCGAAAGGCAGTGAACAGACTTTATGCTTCTAAGGCACATCTGAACTCTATATCTATGAATATGAAGAATCAGTTAGGTATGTTTTGAAACAAGGTTCCCCTGGCTATGTTTTAGTCAAATTTAGCTTACTGTGTTAAACTCCTATTTATTTTTGGTGCTTTATAGGGTTTTGTGAAAAAAAGTTGTAGTCAAACATAATTTTCTTTAGCCACATGTAGTGTGTCCTGGCTGCAATAGAAATAGCGATTAGAATGTATAGATCTTGACACAAAGTATTTATACTGAATAATTATATGGTGATTGCAACATAAATAGTCTCTCTTTGTGAAATCACAAGGAAATAGGATTGAATATATTATATCAGCTACCAGCGGTAACAAAACATAGATGGATATGTGTAAACTTATAAGTTTTCATCAATTAGCATTAACCTATAATTGTTTGTTTTTAATATACCTTAAGAACTGATGGTCATTCTAACAAGTATCTTCTTGTCCAAGGGTATTTGAGATGTCATTCTAACAACTATCTTCTTGTCCAAGGGTATTTGAGATGTCATTCTAACAACTATCTTCTTGTCCAAGGGTATTTGAGATGTCATTCTAACAACTATCTTCTTGTCCAAGGGTATTTGAGATGTCATCTAACAACTATCTTCTAGTCCAAGGGTATTTGAGATGTCATTCTAACAACTATCTTCTTGTCCAAGGGTATTTGAGATGTCATTCTAACAACTATCTTCTTGTCCAAGGGTATTTGAGATGTCATTCTAACAACTATCTTCTTGTCCAAGAGTATTTGAGATGTCATTCTAACAACTATCTTCTTGTCCAAGAGTATTTGAGATGTCATTCTAACAACTATCTTCTTGTCCAAGAGTATTTGAGATGTCATTCTAACAACTATCTTCTTGTCCAAGAGTATATGAGATGTCATTCTAACAACTATCTTCTTGTCCAAGAGTATTTGAGATGTCATTCTAACAACTATCTTCTTGTCCAAGAGTATATGAGATGTCATTCTAACAACTATCTTCTTGTCCAAGAGTATTTGAGATGTCATTCTAACAACTATCTTCTTGTCCAAGGGTATTTGAGATGTCATTCTAACAACTATCTTCTTGTCCAAGAGTATATGAGATGTCATCTAACAACTATCTTCTTGTCCAAGGGTATTTGAGATGTCATTCTAACAACTATCTTCTTGTCCAAGAGTATTTGAGATGTCATTCTAACAACTATCTTCTTGTCCAAGAGTATATGAGATGTCATTCTAACAACTATCTTCTTGTCCAAGAGTATTTGAGATGTCATTCTAACAACTATCTTCTTGTCCAAGGGTATTTGAGATGTCATTCTAACAACTATCTTCTTGTCCAAGAGTATTTGAGATGTCATTCTAACAACTATCTTCTTGTCCAAGAGTATTTGAGATGTCATTCTAACAACTATCTTCTTGTCCAAGAGTATATGAGATGTCATTCTAACAACTATCTTCTTGTCCAAGAGTATTTGAGATGTCATTCTAACAACTATCTTCTTGTCCAAGAGTATATGAGATGTCATTCTAACAACTATCTTCTTGTCCAAGAGTATTTGAGATGTCATTCTAACAACTATCTTCTTGTCCAAGGGTATTTGAGATGTCATTCTAACAACTATCTTCTTGTCCAAGAGTATATGAGATGTCATTCTAACAACTATCTTCTTGTCCAAAAGTGTTTGAGATGTCATTCTAACAACTATCCTCTTGTCCAAGAGTATTTGAGATGTCATTCTAACAACTATCTTCTTGTCCAAGAGTATATGAGATGTCATCTAACAACTATCTTCTAGTCCAAGGGTATTTGAGATGTCATTCTAACAACTATCTTCTTGTCCAAGAGTATTTGAGATGTCATTCTAACAACTATCTTCTTGTCCAAGAGTATTTGAGATGTCATTCTAACAACTATCTTCTTGTCCAAGAGTATATGAGATGTCATTCTAACAACTATCTTCTTGTCCAAGAGTATTTGAGATGTCATTCTAACAACTATCTTCTTGTCCAAGAGTATTTGAGATGTCATTCTAACAACTATCTTCTTGTCCAAGAGTATTTGAGATGTCATTCTAACAACTATCTTCTTGTCCAAGAGTATTTGAGATGTCATTCTAACAACTATCTTCTTGTCCAAGGGTATTTGAGATGTCATTCTAACAACTATCTTCTTGTCCAAGAGTATTTGAGATGTCATTCTAACAACTATCTTCTTGTCCAAGAGTATTTGAGATGTCATTCTAACAACTATCTTCTTGTCCAAGAGTATTTGAGATGTCATTCTAACAACTATCTTCTTGTCCAAGAGTATTTGAGATGTCATTCTAACAACTATCTTCTTGTCCAAGAGTATTTGAGATGTCATTCTAACAACTATCTTCTTGTCCAAGAGTATTTGAGATGTCATTCTAACAACTATCTTCTTGTCCAAGAGTATATGAGATGTCATTCTAACAACTATCTTCTTGTCCAAGAGTATTTGAGATGTCATTCTAACAACTATCTTCTTGTCCAAGAGTATTTGAGATGTCATTCTAACAACTATCTTCTTGTCCAAGAGTATTTGAGATGTCATTCTAACAACTATCTTCTTGTCCAAGAGTATTTGAGATGTCATTCTAACAACTATCTTCTTGTCCAAGGGTATTTGAGATGTCATTCTAACAACTATCTTCTTGTCCAAGAGTATTTGAGATGTCATTCTAACAACTATCTTCTTGTCCAAGAGTATTTGAGATGTCATTCTAACAACTATCTTCTTGTCCAAGAGTATATGAGATGTCATTCTAATAACTATCTTCTTGTCCAAGAGTATTTGAGATGTCATTCTAACAACTATCTTCTTGTCCAAGAGTATTTGAGATGTCATTCTAACAACTATCTTCTTGTCCAAGAGTATTTGAGATGTCATTCTAACAACTATCTTCTTGTCCAAGAGTATTTGAGATGTCATTCTAACAACTATCTTCTTGTCCAAGAGTATTTGAGATGTCATTCTAACAACTATCTTCTTGTCCAAGAGTATTTGAGATGTCATTCTAACAACTATCTTCTTGTCCAAGAGTATTTGAGATGTCATTCTAACAACTATCCTCTTGTCCAAGAGTATTTGAGATGTCATTCTAACAACTATCTTCTTGTCCAAGAGTATTTGAGATGTCATTCTAACAACTATCTTCTTGTCCAAGAGTATTTGAGATGTCATTCTAACAAGTAGCTTCTATTCCAAGGGTATTTGAGATGTCATTCTAACAACTATGTTCTTGTCCAAGAGTATTTGAGATGTCATTCTAACAACTATCTTCTTGTCCAAGAGTATTTGAGATGTCATTCTAACAACTATCTTCTTGTCCAAGAGTATTTGAGATGTCATTCTAACAACTATCTTCTTGTCCAAGAGTATTTGAGATGTCATTCTAACAACTATCTTCTTGTCCAAGAGTATTTGAGATGTCATTCTAACAACTATCTTCTTGTCCAAGAGTATTTGAGATGTCATTCTAACAAATATCTTCTTGTCCAAGAGTATTTGAGATGTCATTCTAACAACTATCTTCTTGTCCAAGAGTATTTGAGATGTCATTCTAACAACTATCTTCTTGTCCAAGAGTATTTGAGATGTCATTCTAACAACTATCTTCTTGTCCAAGAGTATTTGAGATGTCATTCTAACAAATATCTTCTTGTCCAAGGGTATTTGAGATGTCATTCTAACAACTATCTTCTTGTCCAAGGGTATTTGAGATGTCATTCTAACAACTATCTTCTTGTCCAAGAGTATTTGAGATGTCATTCTAACAACTATCTTCTTGTCCAAGAGTATTTGAGATGTCATTCTAACAACTATCTTCTTGTCCAAGGGTATTTGAGATGTCATTCTAACAACTATCTTCTTGTCCAAGAGTATATGAGATGTCATTCTAACAACTATCTTCTTGTCCAAGAGTATTTGAGATGTCATTCTAACAACTATCTTCTTGTCCAAGAGTATTTGAGATGTCATTCTAACAACTATCTTCTTGTCCAAGGGTATTTGAGATGTCATTCTAACAACTATCTTCTTGTCCAAGAGTATTTGAGATGTCATTCTAACAACTATCTTCTTGTCCAAGGGTATTTGAGATGTCATTCTAACAACTATCTTCTTGTCCAAGAGTATTTGAGAACTGTGTATGCACCAGTCATACAAATGTACTTTGATTTGCAGCTACTCTGAGAATAGCAGGAGCCCTGGAGAAAAGCACAGATGTTATGAAGTCCATGCAAGCCTTGATCAAGGTGCCCGACATTCAGAGGACGATGATGGAGATGTCCAAGGAAATGATGAAGGTTAGAATTTTAGACTCATGGAGCATACTCGTCTATCTTGTGTAAGATATGGTGCTATATATACTGGCTGATCAGATTAGAACTGATGCTGGTGTTCTAATATGCTTCATAAGAATTATAGGAGGTACTTCTAAAAGTTCTGGTATTGAAAATGATACTTCTTTCACTGGTATTTTAGCATTTATTAAGTTTGTGTTTATTAGAAAGATAAAGAAAACTGACTTAAATATGTTATTCTAGGCTGAATGTATACGCAAATGTCTCTATAATGAAAATCTGAAATTATGAAGACAATTCTAGTTACCAGTCGTGTACTGAGTTTTCTTTAAATTAACCAGATCTTCACTATTCAGTCAGTCGAGGCTGGAATTATATACTTGTCAACAAATTATGCTTGACAATGCGTTTAGTCATTCAGAATGCCAGGAGTTTGGTGTTTGAAGAGTATGTCTTATAAACACATTTGAGGCGCGTCGTGGGAAAACCTGGCTTAATGCATGTGCCAAAAGTGTTGTCCGGGATTAGCCTGTGCAGTCAGCACAGGCTAATCCAGTACGGTACTTTCCGCCTGCAGTGGATTTATGTTTAGAAGAGACTTCCTTGAAACAAAAAATAACATGAAAGCGGAAAGTGCCGTCCCGGATAAGCCTGTGTGGACTGCACAGGCTTATCCGGGACGACACTTTACACACATGCATTAAGCCCGGTTTTCCAACGACGTGCCTCATTTAAATTCTTTACAAGGTGTTTTTTGGAAATTGACCTGAGTAGGCATGGTTTAAATCCATAAACAATCAATTGAAGAAATGCTGAATTCTTTGATATAGCTTAAGATCCACTAACTAGTTTATGACAGAAAATCTACCTAGTTTACACTTACGTTATGATTAAAAAATACAACATTTTAGTGTTATGTACTTCCAGGCTGGAATCATTGAGGAAATGCTGGAGGACACGATGGAAGGCCTTGATGACTCGGAGGAAATGGAGGAGGCGGCTCAGGAGGAAGTGGACAAAGTTCTCTATGAGCTAACAGCAGGTGCTGTAGTCTCATAAATCTTGTTTTCAGATGTCAGTTGCTTTAAACTTGTATATTTTGGAGGACAATCAGTTAAATCAGTTGAATTTGTTACGACCATGGTGTTTTCAAACCTCCATTACAAGCCCTTGCTTGTACCAGTAGTTTATTGGGAGATTTTGTTTGTAGATTAGAAATTCTGTTAGTATTCAAAGGAAAGAAAATTTATAAACTGAAATGTGAAATTTTTAGATGCGAATTTTAATACCAGTGAATCGTTTGAATAGTCTTTAGTTTGCATTTGATGGTGAATCTTTTTAGATCTACATGTATGAACATTTTAACAAGCTAACAGGGCTTGCATTAAGGGAAGTTTGGGAGTAAGTTACTCCCAGTTTTTGTCTCAGGACTTCCAAAATTGCAGCCATGGAAGTTTCAGAACTTCCAAAATTTCAGCAATGGAAGTTCCATCATGTAAGGATGAACAAGTTAGAAGAAAAATTCAGTAATTTATCTGAATGTATACCTATTTCACTGAACAAATTGGTATATAAACACCTGATGAAAAAGAACTGGCCTTAAAAAACTTGAATTTTATACTTAATTTCATTTCTGAAATGCTCAGGACTTATGTAGCGCAATACTGTCAGAACTTCCAAATATTAGGAGCAAAACTTCCAAAATCAGAGGCCAGGAAGTTCAAACTTCCAGTTTTCAAAAGTTAATGAAAGCCCTGTAGCTAGACTCCAAATGGTTTGCTTTAACCCTATGAAGTTACATGTACATGAAATCACACCAGATTCTGTCAGATTTGTTCATGGACTACCAGAAATAAACATTGTTTTCTCTGTTATGCACTAGAGATCCTTATTTATGTCTCATATATGTCTTTAGTGGAATGAGTTTTCTTGGTTACACTCGAAAGATTGTTATTGCAGGTCAGCTTGGCGAGGCACCAAAAGCGGTTACAGACACACTTCCAGCTACATCTGTCGGAGAGGAAGAGGGCGCCACTGCGGCTGCCAGCGATGACGACGAAGATCTGATGGCCAAACTTGAAGCATTGAGAAGCTAATGAGCCGTCATGATGCAAGACTCTGTCCGTATACGCTCTGTGTATTTGACATGTGTGACATAGGTGCAACTGCATTGAAACTCAGTCGGTTCAGTTTGAAACCAGATAGTCAGTGTTTAGTTCTGTGATAAATGATACATGTTGTGTGTTGTTAGATGGAAAAAAAAAGAAAGAAGGATGTAGTTTATTGCAGATTGGTGTTGGAGAATATACATAGATAACTCGGTTAAAGGGTTCTGCACAAAACAATGTTGGCTGGCTTTTTTTAAGCATATGAAGTTATATATGTATATTTTCTAACGCTCGTAAATATTGAGGGTTGAGTGTGAAACTATTGTATCTGATATAGAAATGTTAAGCAGATACAACAGTTTTACACTCAACCATCGCTGTAGCTGGGGCTTTATACATTTCAGAATGTATTTGAATTAGTTTGAGAATTCAGGCCCCACAACAAAGCCCAAATGTTACAAGCATTCTCATTGGTCAATTTTTTATGTTGAGACTAACTTTGAGATTGAGTACTTTCGTAGTCGTGGGCCTGATCCAATACAAATGTGGTTATATATTTCATCAGGTATTAATGAGGCGCGTCGTGGGAAAACCGGGCTTAATGCATGTGCGTACAGTGTCATCCCGGATTAGCCTGTGCAGTCTGCACAGGCAAATCGGGATGGCACTTTCCGCTTTTATAGTATTTCTGTTTCAAGGAAGTCGCTTCTATACATAAATCCGCTTTAGGCGGAAAGTGCCATTCTGGGTTAGCCTTGCGGACTGCATAGGCTAATCCGGGACAAAACTTTACTCACATGCATTAAGACCGGTTTTCCCACGACTCGCCTCGAATCCATGTGGCTGCACATTGTTTAAAGTTTGTTAGAATGAATTCAGTGCTATCTGGAATATTCAACTTGCATAGTAATTTGCTGGTAATTTTGTTTTTATGAATTTGAAAATTTGAAAAGCTATGTCTCTTTTAGTTTTGGTGCACATTTTTATTTTCAACTTTATTCTACAAAAAGTTTCTGTTACTGTTTTGCATGCAAAGTTGAGCAGTAAAGTGCAAAACAATGTTTAAAAAACCTATAAAATAAAAAATAAAACCTCACACAGTTTATTTTTGGAATGTTAGGTTTTACTTGGATATTTATTTAAGTATTATAATACACAGCCCTTGTTGTGAGAGATAAAATTATTATTCAAAATCGTCTCGGGTATTTGATCTAGAAATATCTTTCTTGGTTGTCAGATCCATGATTTCCTAAAACATTACTGCTGAGTATGTCACGTGGGGCCATCTTTCAAAAACATCTTTAAGTAAAATCTTTTATCGCATCATCACGCCTGCAATGACGAAATAACACCCCGTGGGATAAACTTAGCTGTATTCCACCTTGTTGAATACAGCAAACACGCGCATTATAATGACGTCACTTTGTTTATTTTTGTAACGTCATTTGATGTGTTTTCGTGTTATTCAGTGATTTTATTTCGTTTATTTTCAAAATAAAGACAGAAAATGATGGGATAAATAGAATACCAGGTTTGTGTTAAATACAGATACGTTTATTTGCTTGGCACGAAAACCTAAACCTTTGTGGTTTAGGTTTTCTAAGCCCCGCTAAATAAACTTATCTGTATTCAACACTAACCTAGTATTCTCTATATCCATAACTTTAAAATCATTATTTTCTTTCACCTTTTATTCCATGTGCTTCGTGTTTATAAATTATCATAATATAATGATCAATAGTTTACCGAAATGTGAAGGGATTTACAAATCGGTGTGTAGTTTTAGAAATACAGGGCTTTTTGTTCACTCTTGAAAATATTACCTATACCCATCAAATTGGGAATTTTAGCATCAATTCACCTAAAACTGGAAAAATTATATTTTTTTGATTAAAAAAAAAATAATTATTATAGATAAACTACATACAATAGAATGTTCTGGAAAAAAAAATGAGTAAAACAGTAAATACAACTTCAGTAGTCTTTATTTCTACACTAAACACCTCTTATTTCCAAACACTGAAAGTCAAACCATCATTTGGGAACTTACGGACTAGATTGGCCAGAAAACCCCCCAGAAATATCACATTTACAAAAATGAAACGTGGTGGAAACTATTTTATGATAAACATAAGATGTTTCTGGAATATGGTCCCTGGATGCATGTACACTCTAGGTTGATATGAAACTACCCTGAATCAGTCTTAACGATTAACCAGTTGACCATGTACACTCTGGGTTGATATGAAACTACCCTGAATCAGTCATAACGATTAACCAGTGGACCATGTACACTCTGGGTTGATATGAAACTACCCTGAATCAGTCTTAACGATTAACCAGTGGACCATGGCCCGCGTCACCCAAATTTTTTCTTGGTCCAGCAATTTTTTTTAGTTAACTGGACCAGCGGTCCATCAATTTAAGGTCTTTTGGTCATCAATAAAATCATAGTTTAAAAAGTAAACAAAGCGCCTACTGACAGTCTAAAAACCATGATTGTTTTTAATTATTTCTATAACATATTGAATACAAAAGATTGAAAGAAAGCCTACAAACTATGGTCCACTAAGTTGTAGTCCGGTCCTGTCTTTTTAGCTGGCTTAGTGGACCAAGAGGACACTGATTTCAAAATTATTTGTTAAGACTGCCTGAATGCCTGTATATCTCGTGTATATTATTTGTATTGCAGGGTAAGTGCTATATGCGGGTTGCAAAGGGATACACAAACAGAAATAACCATATTTTAACATTCTGATAGGATCTAAGACAATCTCGACCACAATTTACAACTCGTAGTAAAGAGCATGTGTAAATTCTTTTTATCATTGATGAGGATATAATCAATGTATGGATTTAAAGTTTTCATCCAAGTAAAACTGAAGCTGATATACACATAAGACTTTTTGTAAATATGAGTCCAGATTACTGTGTATTGTAGCACTTAAAGCACTTTTCATAGCAGTTGAGTGACTTTCACATTGCATTTATATTTTTCGGTTAAATATGCATACATTAAGAAACTTAACATGGTGTACATGGTCAATATTTTACTTGAAAATAATTATATAATGTTGTTCTCTGCATTACAGTATTGCAGATGAAGGTATTTCTTCTGTCTTTAATACACACACAATATGACCACAAATATGAACATTTATTTGCAGCAAAATTTATACATACATGTACATAGTTAGAAACATTTCACATTGTATGCATTATTTTTCATCAACACTTTCTATGAGAAATTGTTACTTTTTCTTTCATAATGTATTATGAAGTTATTTCAGTTTTCATAAAAGAAGCTTTTATTTTTCGTTAACCATTATCTTGTTGTTTTGTTATAGTATTTTTATTGATACTATTTTGTTATTGTGACAGTTTAAACAGTTTAAAGTAAATTTTCTTCTTTCTCCAGATCTTGCTTTCTGGAGTCGTTCTGTATTTGGTTCAGGTCATTTGCATCATTTTACATGGTGTCTTGAATTGAATTAAACATATTAATGAACTTGATTATATTTAATTTGTTGTTAAACAAACGAGCCCCCCCCCCCCCCCCCCAAAAAAAAAAAAGAAAAAAGCAGTTATGGTTAAGATTTAATTTTTGTTGTCTTATGTTTAAGAATAAGTTTAGGTTGATAGTAATGGGGATAGTAACTATGTAATACATGTGCTAAAATTTGTTTGCTTATTTTATGCGTTTGAAGATTGTACATGAACATGCAAAGGTAATGGACCGTAGGCTATGGGATGTATATTCACGACTGTTTAGGTCAAAGCCCCACAAACACCGTTGACAGTATACCTAAGTTTTTAAAATACTTTTCCGTCAAACAATTAAGTCCAAGTTTGCGGAAAATGCCTAACACACTGTCAATCAAATATTGTCAGTATAAATTTTCACACTGATGAAGATGAGTTGCTAAATTCTAGGATTTTAAGACCTCAGACCATTAACCCTTCATAAAAAATGATGGACATAAGCCCCTTCCAACTAAGACATTGACCACTTCAAATTGATGTACAATATACACTTTATTGCTTACATTACTCATACATGTTATACAGGCACATGCAATTGGCAAGTTCTTCATACTAATAAGCACACATTCATTATACAACACATCTTGTTACAGATTACTCTATTTAATCAAAACAATAATATAATTTAGGAGCTTGTGTCCGGGTTTGAACAAATTCAGCCAATGCATTTATTTACGAAGGTGATAGGACCGAGGGGCTGATGTCTGTTTACCAAGTTGTTAGTGTAAGGTTTGAGGATTAATTGCTGAACAACAGATGAGTATTCATTTATAGGCAGAGTTTGCTGGTTCTACTCAGAAATCGGACCCAGTCATGTCTCAATAGAAGCATAGGGTTTGCACAGCGCACCTGTCATTCATAAATTCAATATCTTAGCAAATGTTAAACTGTAAACTGAGACCCTTGCTTATTGTTGTTATTGTACAGGTGTTTGCCATTACACATTTTAGTTTGGTAAATAGTATGTACGCATGGCTATCATTTTTCACATGTTTTAGAGATATTATCATTTATGTTTACTTATTTATTTCATTTGAACATATAAAAACTTTAAAGTTTTTTCATGTGTTGTCTGTCTACAACAATGCCCATATTACTTGCTGATGGTATTACACATAGTTCTCTTTGTGTAGGAGTAACTTAAATATGGTTTGCTAATGACGGTCGGTCGGTCGGTAGACCACTTTCCTCTCTCACCAAACTTCATGAAAATGCCCGGCTAGTTCAGTTGGTAGAGCGCTTTACTGTCAATCCGGGGTTCGTAAGTTCACTCCCCAGCCCGGCCACATTACTTGTGTGGGGATTGGATTGGTCATGAAATTATTTCTATGGCCATTCTTCCACTACCTCTGATTCAAGTTGGCAGTTGTCAGTTACTGGCAAAAGTATATGCACTTAGTACTGGTAAACCGGTTAGATCGGCTAAGCTTGCCCAGGAAGTGTGAGTAGGTTCACTGACCGCCGTGATATGACTGAAATGCTATTAAAAGTATCAAAAAATCCAAGCAAACAAACAAAACAGTTTGTGGACGTAATATCTGGGTCAAGATCGCTAATCAGCCAAATTATCCCAGGAATTGTGGAGTTGTAACCCTTGAATTATCTGAAATTTGCATTTTTAGCCATTTCCGCTCTCTAAGTCCCACAGTTGTCATCCGATCTTCACCAAACTTCATGAAAATGTTTGTAATAATAATATCTAGGTCAAATTCGATAATCAGCCAAAGTGCCCCAGAAATTGTGGAGTTATGGCTCTGGAATTATCTAGAATTAGCCTGTTTTGCCGTTTCCCCTATTCCAATGGTTTTTATCCCATATTCACCAAACATCATGAAAATGTTTGTAATAATAATATCTAGGTCAAGTTCAATAATTAACCAACCAAATCGTCCCAGTAACTGTGGAGTTATGGCCCTTGATTAGTTTTTTTAGCTATTTTAACCTAGTAGGGGGCATAACTGTTTTACAAACAGCTCTTGTTAATTCTGTCTCCTATGGCATCAATCCCATAGTTCCATCACAACAAGAAAAGTGTAGCCTCAGCCTTTGTACTTCATGTTTGATGTCCTTCTGCATAATGTACACACCAGGAGAATGTTTCCTTTGTACTTCATGTTTGATGTCCTTCTGCATAATGTACACACCTGGAGAATGTTTCCTTTGTACTTCATGTTTGATGTCCTTCTGCATAATGTACACACCAGGAGAATGTTTCCTTTGTACTTCATGTTTGATGTCCTTCTGCATAATGTACACACCTGGAGAATGTTTACTTACCCCAACCCAATTAGCTTTGGAATAAAACACCACAGAAACATGTGAAAATGTTTGAATGACTGCTACAATGTCTGTTTATTGAATACTGAAAACCCTTGGTATGGGGGTTCTGGTGGAACCCAGCTGTCCAGTGTGGTTACCACAAACCAAATTAACATGTCAGGGCATGGACTTGAATCCCCATTTTCAAGGTTGAAGCTAGTGTACCAACCACGGCGCTAGCTGGAGAGCATAGTCTTGGCCTTTACTTTTAGTCATTGTCGACCTCTGAGTTCTGACCTTTCATAACTTTTTCATAGTTATGTTAAAACAAGAGTGCCATTGTCAAAAAGACAAAGGAGCATTTTTAGGGATTAAGATTCAACGACAGATATGCTCCGGACAAAGTGTTAAGGATTGATTTCTTATATTTGACCTTTTAACTTGGACCTAGGGGCCTGCTTCTGGCGCGTGACACTGTCTCACCAAGCCAAGTTATTTGCAAATCTATCTATGCTGGAAAAAGACATGCATCCAGACAAAGTGGTAAGGATTGATTTCTTATACTTGACTTGTGACCTTGACCTTCACCCTAGGGACCTTGTTCTTGCGCACGACACTCCGTCTTATAATGCTTATCACTTCTGCCAAGTTATTTGTAAAACCATTCATACTGGACAAAGATATGCTCCGGACAAAGTGGTAAGGATTGATTTCTTATCTTTGACCTTGACTTGTGACCTTGACATTAGACCTAGGGACCTTGATTTCCTATATTTGACCTTTAATTGTGACCTGGACCGGAGCAAAGTTATGCTCCAGACAAAGATCTCCTGCCGCCCGCCAACCCGCTTGGGCATTCCCATAATACAACCCATTTTTCAAACGGGCGTATACAAAAAAGAAAGCAATTTCTCATTTCAATACAATTTATTTTAAAAGCTCAAAAAATCTTGACATGCATGTTATTGAAAATAATATACACATGCATAATATACTAATTAAACTAAAGTTTAAATCATCTGACAAAATTGTTGAATGTTTCGAGCAACTGAGGTATTAAAAATTCAACAAACAAATGTCAATCATACAATATATACAGATATATTGCCTCAATGATACTGTGTAAACTGTATTATACCAAGATATGCTCAAACTGTCATAGAAAATTAGAAATACATGGCTGAATTGAAAACAACTTTCTTAGATTTTTCACTTTGGTACAGTGCAACTCATGCAAAATGAACTATACACCAAATTCAATTGGGAGATATCCAGAAAGAGAGTAACTTGTTCAATAGTATGCAACAATGTTTTACAAAAGGTGACGAGGGGGTGGAACGCCGATGTATTAAAATTTGGTAGGTGGGGGTTGATAGAGCGGATAAAACAGATTATAAATGACTTAAAACAATAAAGTTTTGTTGGTGGTACCCCATTTTTGGACTGGTGTTCTGCCCCCCATCATCACCTTTTTTCCTGGAACAGCCCTTATCATTTTGCACTAACAATAGTTTTCATTATTGATTCAAAACACAATGTAACAAAAGTCAATTTATAACAAAAATTTTAATTAACATATGTGGTTATAACCCGGAACAACAATTCAACACGGATATGCATAATTTTACAACAATCACGCCATAATTATTATGGGCAACAAACAGCATATTATATTATCAAAAGTATAAGGAAAGGATCAGAAATTTTAGCTCATTGGCTTGAATATATACAATATAAACAAAGTTATTCCAATAAATGAGAGCCTAATTCTAACTTTTAACATTTGTTATCCACTAGGAATAATGCAAACATTTTTCAAAATAATGTTCACATTTTATTTTGCAAAATAATGTTCAAAATATTTCTACAAACATTTGTCAAAAATTAAAAATTTAATATAAAACAACGATTAAAATGTGTTTGCATTCTATCAATCAAATTTCTTTTAAAAGTTTAATGAGTCAGGAATGCAAGTCAAAACATACTTTACTTAAGAATATAATTAAAAATAAGCCATAGATATATGAGATTCATAGTGAATTTGTGACAAAGCTTACCTTCAAACATTGCCTTGTTTAGAAATGAGATCCTTTCAAACATTGCTACTGTTTCCACATAAAGTAAACCCATTGAAAACTCATTGCCTTTTGTATCATATATTAAATAATAATTTCATGTCAATTAAGTGTATGTGAAGATAAGTTCATCAGAATATTGTGGACTACTGGAAATTTAACATATATACAGAAAGATTCGTATATTATGCCAATTAATTGGAAAAAATACATATCCATTTGAGCAGAATTTACACATTAATGTTTTTTGTTGTAATGTCAATTTCAATGATGTTAATCTACATGTATGGCTAATTAAAAATGTCACTATACACTGTCACAGCTTGAATGTTCTACAAAGTGCTTACATTATATTCATACATGTATGACCCTAACACCAAATTACACTACTAGCATAAGCCCAATAAAATACCCACACCAAACTTAGCCAATCATTACATACAGAAGGTTGTTTGTACATGGTATATGGAGGTGACAAACAAACTTAAAGTTAATCTGCAAACTGTACTCAAAGTTTCGGATTTGATCAAAATGTTTAGCTGAAAACAAAGAAAATATTGGGCAAGATGTTAAAACTGAAATATTAGTTATTGAAATTATTGTCTGAAGTTGGAAGACTTGTCACAGCAAACATGTATACACAAACAAAAATATTTGAACAAGAAAAAAACTAACAATTGGTATGTTAGATTTATTATATTATTTCATAAATAATATAAATTCCATTCTCACAATTTATTACGATTTATTACGCATTTCTTAAATGCCAAATCTGTAGCTTATAACGAGCAAAACAGCACCATTTTCAGATTATATTTTTGCATATGAACATTTTACCGAACTGATATACTCGGCATCGGTATTCTCGCGGTATCTCTATTTTCGCGGTAATTGTTTATCTTCGGATTTTCATGCTTAATAGTCAACATCTAACATATTTTTGGTTTTCTTTAAGAAAATAATAAGTTCAAAATTCATTCATTTGAATTTAAACAAGTAATATGATTAAAACCATAAATATGAATTACTTTCGTATCAGCTTGCAGCTATCGGTAGACATTAGGGGGTCAATGTCTACACTTTGGTCTGCTTGAGTAAATATAAATGAAAACTCAAATTATTGTTTTGTTATATTTGTTAAAGGTTACAAATCCAACAATTTTAAGTGTATTTGTGTTTGTTTATACACTAACAGCAAACTTATTTCAAAACAAAAGTTTTACCGCGAGATTACCGATGACGTAATTTTTCAAGATCGCTGCATGGTGCATTGAAAAACATAATAATTTAAGGACGAATACTTTACTTTTAAACACAATTTCCAGTTGTTATTTTCGTGAAAAGGTTCAATTTATAGCATGCTATTGAAAGAAAATGTTTTGTTAGTTGTTTTTGGCTCCAAATATGTACTTAAAGGTTAAGTACCCCGAGAATACAGATGAACATTATATGTTAAACAATCAAACATGAATCCATTTTTAATATCAACACATGTTCTCATAAATAACTCATTTGTTTTTACAAATAAAACTTTTATCACACAAAATTAACAAAGCAAACACATTTTTTTTAGCACCAATGTTTATCCAGCATTTTGTATCTTTATAATACTGGATCTTCTAACAATATTATGCTTTGCTTTTATTGCTTTTCTAATGAAAGCAGTCATGCGATACTGTCAGTTTCAATGTCAGCCATCCACATAATGATATTTAAACACACATTTAGTGAAGAGTATTTTGACACAGAGCAGAATACTTGCAATTAAGTGCTTAATAAAATTAACTTGTTTCTTGACACAATGTACCAACAAATTGAAAAGTACTGCTAAACTTGAAAACCATTTTAACACATGTATATGTACCAACAAACTGAAAAGTACTACTAAACTGGAAAACCATTTAAACACCATATACATGTACCAACAAACTGAACAGTACTACTAAACTGGAAAACCATTTAAACACCAAGTATATGTACCAACAAATTGAACAGTACTACTTAATTAAACAACCATTTCAACATTAAGTTTATGAACTGAAAAGTACTACTGAACTTGAAAACCATGAGCAACAAAACATACCCTCAAATAATATTACAACTCTACAGTTTTCTCCCACTCAGCCATGTCTTCCCTCCCCCTCTAACTTCAAAATCCAATAATTGAATGCCATGAACTTGACCCTGTGTGACCTTGACCTCACTTCAAGGTCAATGAAAAGCCTACTCCATACACATTCTTAAAATTGCATACAACTGAACTGGGTCACCTACCAGTCCATTCGGATATGGACATGTTTTGACGTGTTGTGACGAGCAGTCGAATAGATGGTCAGACAAACAGGGCAAAATTACAAGAAAAGAGACATAAAAACATAACTTCATAATGCTACATAATGTAAGTAATTCTATAAATATTTTTAAAATCTATTTTCAACTTTCATATTCCAAACAGTATGTACATATGTTGTATACAAATTACTACACACAAATTTCTAACTGTACATTATAGGGTCAAGAATGCAAAATGAGGAACAAATAAAACTGATTGTAATATGATATGCCTGCAAGCATTTAAATTTACAAACATGCATTAAATTAGCAGCAAAATGAGACTGACATGATATGTAAACAAGGGAATATCATGCAGAACATATTTGGACTCGACAAACAATTAACAGACACAATGTTGTTTATAAACAAAAACATTTTTAACAATTATATGAATACTCTATTTTTTCTGATTTTTAAAACTACATGTATGACCCTAAAGTTTATGATGTATAAAGCTCCAAATTTCTACATGCAAAAAAGTTACTTAATTTTGTAAAAAGAAGTAACATGGAGCATAACTTGGAGTTTGTTGAAGAATACGTTGTATTACTTGAAACTCTCTTGAACATTTTATCTTTGATGATTAAATCTATTATCAGACTAAATTGTGAAATATAAACAAAATCTAACCATACATTTTGACAAAAATGCGATTTTTCTTATAACCCCTCATTTTTCTACTTCAAACTAAAATTCTGATGGGGTACACTTGTAAAAATGACTGACATATTGTCAAAATGTTTTCTATTTATGTCCGAATAGCTTTAATTTATACGTTAAAAGTGTATCTTATGAAAAAGTATAACAAACATAAGTACTAAAGTTGACCAACAATACTTATTACATTAAATTTGCCTAAGCATATGGTAAAAAAACAACAGATTTCATTACAGTAAAAATACGCCAAACACCAATTATTGTAATATTTTTAACTTTTATTTCATAGTATGTCAAAATCAGTAATACCAAAATATAATATAACCTTATCCGAGAGGAAAAGGGTATAAATTGACATAGGTTCACCACAAAAATCTCAAGGTATAACATTTGGACTGAAGCAACCCTATGTTATAAAAAAAAATATGAAAAATAAGACAAGTAAAAAAGCAAATATTTTCCTTTTATGTTAAAATTTGTTTTTTCTCTTATAATTATAATCTATTAGCAGTATTGATATTAAATGAATTATTTTTGCATTAATGTTCAAGAAATAGTGTTTTGTGTAAACATTTTAAATACAAACGTAATTAGATGAGGTTCACATATCCTTGATTACCAAATTCAAAAAAATAATAAACATTTTTTATAAGTGTGTGTTTCACAAAATTAAATGGACATTTTCATTACATTGGGTTAACAAGTTTAAAAAAAACTGGCAAATCTGTGTGATAACTTCATCAAGACTCTTCTTGGCGCTTGTGACTATTGGTAAAATGTCACTGTTTTTGGATAAAAAGGTGTCTCTTAGACCATTCTCATCATTTCGTCGATACAAAATTTTCAGATGTTTTTACCCAGCGATAGATCTCATCAAAATTCCTCAGTGGAACAGGCCCAAGTTTACACAATGAACAGTATTTTAAATTATCCAACAGAACACCAAACTCGATCACTCGACTGACTATTTTTCCAAGTTTTTGGTGTGAATGAATGTTATTTCACAGCAAGGAGCACGTATCTCCTTTACGCAGATATGTTTTTATATACGAATAATTATTTTCAATATTACTAATAATCCTTGGACGTTTATTTATAACTATTCTAACTTAAGTGTAAGGAAATGCACCAGAAATATCGCGAAAATGTCATGATTAAATTCCCAACAATGACGTCATTTGAAGGTATTCCCCATGTCAGAGTACCTTGTTTTTCTTCAAACTACATATTTACTTTCATCTTTAAAGACAAATAAGCATTTATTTCACACATTTAATTGAAAATAACTCAACATTCGAAAAGTAATGTTTATTTCGCGAAAATAATTTCTGTTTCGGATCAATCGATTAGATTTACGGTAAGTGGCGAATGGGCCGAAGTTAACCGATATTTCGCGAGTATTTCCGAAGTCATTAGGATCTTTCTACCTTAAAACACAAGTGAAACAAACTGATAAGCTTTAGAAAATTACATTAAAACAATGATTGTATATTACAACCTTAAATTATATTTTTCACACACATCAATTACAAAACATATCTAACAAACTCCTCACAGTGATCTCCCCTCTTTGGGGATTAATCACTGCTGGAACAAATATCATGTGACCATCACATGACCATAGTGGCTCTAAAAATAGCTATAACTTTGTATTACCCACATGCAAACAATATAATATGTTTATTAGTTTTAATGGCTTTTATTTTCATATAAAAGATATATAAAGAACAAAGATGAATTTTTTTAGGTTAAAACATGAACATGTACTGGAAATAAGCCAAATAGTTCTTCGAACTGCTTGCTACTTTCACTTCCTTTTGTTTGAATGCACAAGTGATGTATTTTTTAAGATTGAAGTAATAAACAAGATTCTGTGTTTGATAAACACACATGCCCCCGGTTGGTGCTGGGTAGCCCATTTCTTAGTCCAAATTAGGTCAAGGTCAAAGTGAGGTTGGGTGATATGGGTGGATTTGGAACGGTCATAAGTAAAAACTGTGTAAATATCCAAGTGTTGTCGTAAGCGGTGTTGGTGCTAGACAAAACGGTAAAATCTAGTTAACCAAGAACTGACACTTTTGAATTTTTATAAGTCCAAATTAGTTCAAGGTCAAGGTCAAAGTAAAGTTGGGTGATATGGGTGGATAGGGAATGGTCATAAGCAACAACTGTGTAAGTATCCATGTGTTGTAGCAAGCGGTGTTAGTGCTAGACGAAACAGTAAAATCTACTTATCCTTGTCACGGACGGACGAACAGAAAGACGGACGGACGGAAGGAAGGACGGACAGGACGATCACTATATGCCTCCTGCATCAAGATGCCGGGGGCATAATAAAAACACACTTCTACAGTCAAACTTATATTTTAATTGAATACATACGAAAACATGTTTTAAATGAAAAATTACATATTCATAAGTCTTTATCGAAATTTGAATGAGCAACTTTTGGCGGCAGTGGTCAAAGCAGCGCAGCAGGGAGACCAATGTGAGGAGTTTGCACATCTAAGTATCTAATGCTGAGCCAAAAATAGTATAACAAACAAGAATGCCAACAAACGAGCAAGAATTACAAAAGCTGAGCACATACATGCCATCTTTTGTACAAACATGTTGAGTATTATTTGATATTTTTAAGATGACATAAGACGATCATCGTTGCAAATATTATGTTTTACAAGTACCCTTCACTTTACATTGTAACAAGCTATTTTGAGCTATTCTGGTCAGGTATTCCTCCTGATCAGGGCCTGTTTGAGCTATTCTGGTCAGGTATTCCTCCTGATCAGGGCCTGTTTTCACCAACCCATTCTTAGACTTATGGATAAACAATAGATTTAGACTCAAGAAAAATTACTTACGCGTTTGCAAATATACTGGGTACCAATGTTGATCATGTCATTAACAAAGCATTCTCAATAAAGAATGATTAATTAGAGATTGTGAATCACGAGTTAGATTCAACATTTTAAGCGCAGTTAAAAACAGCATGTTTCAAGAATATTGTTTGTTCTTACGTCTTAACTCTAAGAATGGGTTGGTGAATACGGGCCCTGGGCTACATTAGCTATTTACACCCTACATGTATGTATTAGCTATTTACACCCTACATGTGTGTATTAGCTATTTACACCCTACATGTTTGTATTAGCTATTTACACCCTACATGTTTGCATTAGCTATTTACACCCTACATGTTTATATAAGATTATTTCTCTTACACAGTGATTTCAGAAATATAAAATCTTCTTTAAAACTTTTAAAATTTAAGCACGCTTTGTACAGCCCTTCATTCAAAATGAAGAAAACCACTGACTGCAGAAAGATTCACACCCTGTATTCATAACACCCACAGGGACAGGTCAGGTGGGCTCAAATAAGTCATGGTTTTAGCTGTGAAGCAACCAAAATGAAATACATAAGTTTGCATTTGAAGGAATGCTGAGTTAGTTATAACAAACTAGAGCATGATTTGAAAGAAGTTGATAGATGGCCAATATGCAAAAAAAGTGGCATTGTTTTTATGGACTAATTGATTTCCCCCCCCCAAAAAAATTGTAAAACAAATAAAACTGTTAACAGTTAACTAATAAATATAAATGATATGTACACGATAAAAACTAACTTAGAGTGAATTAGTGTTTAACGATAAACGATTTTGAAATAAATATAATTGTTAAACAAATAAACTGGGAAATCGTTAACTAATGAACAGCACCGAGACACAAATTTGCATTGCGTTTTCAATGCTGAAACCAGTGCATGTTAACATTTTTATGTCACTGACAATTACAACAAGTGTGCAAAAGTGAACATGCATTTAAATCAAACATCAATATTCATGTTATATCATGTGATGGCCAAAACATCTTATTGTCCAGCTAATATAACAGTCTATGTTACAAAAGTGTTACACAAGTTCTGCCAAAACAACATCTTATTGTCCAGTTAATATAACAGTCTATGTTACAAAAGTGTTACACAAGTTCTGCCAAAACAACATCTTATTGTCCAGCTAATATAACAGTCTATGTTACAAAAGTGTTACACAAGTTCTGCCAAAACAACATCTTATTGTCCAGTTAATATAACAGTCTATGTTACAAAAGTGTTACACAAGTTCTGCCAAAACAACATCTTATTGTCCAGTTAATATAACAGTCTATGTTACAAAAGTGTTACACAAGTTCTGCCAAAACAACAGCTTATTGTCCAGTTAATATAACAGTCTATGTTACATAAGTTCTGCAAAAACAATAACAGCATAAAACAAAGATGTTTACTGGTAGTTCATGGTTTTTACAACATACATGCAAACAATATACATTTTTATTCATATCATTTTTGCCATGATTGATTTGTTGACTTGTGTTGTTTTATATTAGTTACACAGATTTTTATTCAGATTTGGCAGAACAAAGTCAACAAACACTTCTTACAAATTTGAAACAAGAAAATGATATGAAACGAAAACCACACATATAAACTGAAGTGAACACAGTTACTTATAATTGACCAGAAAGCCAAGACCAGTGTAAAGCAAACATAAAATACAGAATTAGTAACAGAATTAGTATTTCAAATCCAATAATAATAAAGCTAGAATGGTTTTTTCAATTAATGACCAAGGTGTTTACTGGTAATAACTGAGCAAACTAGAACTGCCACTGCCATGGCACAAATACCCCATGCATGCCACTGTGTCACAAGAATATTGATACAAGCAACATGTGGTTTAACAAGAGCTGTCAGAGGACAGCACGCTCAACTATTCAAAGTATTTCAGTTGGTACATATTTTGGAAAGTGGAAGGGGCATACATTTGTTAAAATACAAAACTTTTAAATGTATAATAGTTTATACATTTTTGGAACAAAACCTTTAACCACAAAATCTATGTAAAAAGTGTGCATAACTCTGTCAAAATCCAAAACAGAGTTATGGGTAATGTTGCCACTGATACTAGAGTTGATGAAAAAAGTTAGTTCCAAGTTGATAACTTTATGTAGTTTTGAAGTTACAAAACTGTTGAATATAAACTTCAACCTGAAAATCTATGTGAAAAGGGGGCATAACTCTGTCAAAATACAAAACAGAGGTATGGGTAATGCTTTGAAGTCACCAAACTTTTGAATATAAACTTTAAACAGAAAACCTAAGTGAAAACGGGGCATAACTCTGTCAAAATATAAAATAGTTATGGGTAATTTTGCCGTTGATACTAGATTTGATGACAATGTGTAGTTCCAAGTTTCAAGTGATAAGCTTATGTAGTATTGAAGTTACAAAACTTTTTAATATAAACTTGAACAAGAAAATCTATGTGAAAAAGGGGGAAAACTCTGACAAAATACAAATCGAGTTATAGGGAATGTTGCCCCTGATACAGGAGTTGATGACAAAGGTTAGATCCAAGTTTCAAGTGAATAACTTATGTAGTTTTGAAGTTACAAAACTTTTGAATATGAACTTTAATCTGAAAATCTGTGTGAAAAAGGGGCATAACTCTGTATCTATGTGAAAAAGGGGCATAACTCTGTCAAAATAAAAAATAGTTATGGGGAATGTTGCCCCTGATACTGAACTTGATGACAAGGTTAGTTCTAAGTTTCAAGTGAATAACTTGTGTAGTTTTGAAGATACAAAACTTTCGAATATAAACTTAGCCAGAAAATCTAAGTGAAAAAGGGGCATAACTCTGTCAAAATACAAAACAGAGTAATGGGGAATGTTGTCCCTGATACTAGAGTTGATGACAAAGGTATATTCCAAGTTTCAAGTGAATAACTTATGTGGTTTTGAAGTTTCAAGACTTTTGAATAAAAACTTTAACCAATTCAGACGCGGATGCCGACGCCGGGGGTAGTAGGATAGCTCAATATTCTTCGAATAGTCGAGCTAAAAATGTATTAGTTAAACTGTGTAAAGAAATTGACCAAGGGAAATAACTCCGTAAATAATGCAGGTCGAGTTTTAATTCTTGTGAACTGCATTCCACCTAACAAACATCTAGAACTGCACTCCACCTAACAAACATCTATCCATGAATCCCTTCAGTAGTTTTGGAGAAAATGGCCGGACAAGCAAAACTGACAAAGGGGAATAACTCCATAAATAATGCAGCTAGAGTTATAAAACTTGTGCACTGCACTAACAACCCTCTATCTGTGTATCAAGTTTGAAGTTGATATGTTTAAGACTTTAAGTTACATGTATGCCAAAAAACTACAAACATCCAGCCAACATCCAGACAGACGAACAGTCAGACAAACTGATTTCAGTGTACCCACTAACTTTGTTGTGCGGAAAAACTGGTAACACATCAAGAATGGATATTACACAGAATAGACCAAGCAAAACAAAAATGTTTAAATGTAAATTGCATACATAACAGAGGTTTATAAGGCAGTACATGTAAGTTTAAAAGATGTTTCTGTCTAACCAGGTATGAAATGGAATGCATGTCCACTTTTTAAACAGTCATTTGCTATATTACAAAAATTGAAAACGAAATACTGATTTGTAATAAACTATGACAACAGCTCTTCCCTAGCATTAACTTATGTTGTGTTTACTTCTTTTAGTTGTACATGGTCAAGCTTTTGTACAAGTTTTTTGTTTCTTATTTACATCTCAACTGTTCGAAAGTTTTGTTAAAATATAATACAACAAAGGTCAGTTATATAATGGATGAAAAATAACCACAGTGAATTGTTTCTTTTCTTTGAACTGACAAAGGGCACACACACATTACAGTAGTACTTTGTAACAAGAAAGATAAGTAATTATTGATGCAATAGATTCAATGTCAAATTTAATTAAAATAAAGTTTTAACCAATCTGTATTCAGCCAAAACTCATACGAATATTCATTAACACAACTAAAGAAAATATATTTGCAAAACAAATTCGCAAATACTCAGCAATGCTTTTCCATTCAATCGTGACGATTAATTCCATTCAATCGTGACAATTATTCCTTTCAATCATGACAATTATTCCATTCAATCACGACGATTAATTCCAAACAATCTTGACGATTCCCTCAGAAGACAATGCTTGTGAACAAGACTAAAGACATGGGTAGGTTGCAGAAATGTTATCACAGATTCAGGGTGGCAAGTCTACGGCTGGTTTACACGCGCCCGATGTCTGGCCCGAGTTCTCGGTAGGGTGGCGTAAGGGTCAGACTTCACCTACAAATAAAATTACTCTAAATCCAAATATGCATCTAGTTGTCCACACAGCATCAGTTACTATAATAAATGTGTGTAAAAAAGCATCTTTGCACTTCTTCGTGTAATTTACAAACATTGTTATTGAATGTATGAAGAAATATGTGAGCCAATACTTGTAGATTTAACATAAAGAGCATACAACTGTTACAAAGAACGATACAACTTTGTGCGATAACACATAAACCCTCGGGGACTTTGTACTTAAAGAAAACGTAAGACGATACAATTACACGTATTTTAACAGAATTGTTTTGCTTTGAGAAAAACACGTACATCTTTCTGTGTATAATGCTTTTTCGGCAAGGGCTGGTAGTATACAACCTCCTCGGTGTAAGTCTCTGTGTACTCGTCATCGGAACCTCGAGACTCGGTCGCCATGGAACTCTCGTGCTCCACTTCCTCCAGGCGCGATAAACCTGGAAACCATGGTAACCAGTACGGGTAATCCAGGAGTCATTTGATAAAATGTATGATTTTATGCATGTTTATGAAAGTGCAGTACAATGTAATGCTGCAACTTATATGAGTCATGGTATCAATATTTAAATACGCATTGCATACAGAAACTTTGGAGATTTCAAAATTACTTGTAACTGAGAAATAATACTCAAAGTTGTGTCATTATCCATGCTAAAACACCAAACACAGTAGTAACTTTCCAAAAAGGCAACAATTTAAGCTTAAAGTATGTAATGCAAATCACTAAAGTGCTGTTTGATACTGTATCTATATATGAAATAATTAGCAAAAGTCAGAAATGAGGATGAAAACAGGATCACACATGCAAACAAGCATGCATAAACTTGTGTGGAAAAAGTAAATCTTTCTGAAAATAAACTGTTATTTTCAAAACAATTTCTTTACTTTTTTAACACTCAGGTTCAATATAAACCAGCCGGAACATATTTGACCAAACGAAATTGCAATGTTGATAGTAGTTATAGGCATTTATATTTAAATCCAACTGGTTCCAAGTGTCCTGCACCATTCAAATTTAGTGAGGACCTTGGCAATTTTAATAAAATTTTATGAAAAATGGCATTTATATAGACTTTTAATAAAAGCCTATATTATGGATGATAGTGATTTTATCATTTTTAAAATGTACAAGGGCTTCAAATTAAGCTAATCTGTCAATGAGATATAAAAATCATAATTATCACTATTTTATCTTTCCTAGTCATATCACAAGAAATTTTAGCAGCTATTGTGAATTTAAAGCAGCCAGTGGCTATTTTGGCTACTGGTAGCGCAAGCACATAGAAAATACTAGATTAGTGTTGAATATAGAGAAGTTTATCTTGCAAGGCTTAGAACACTAGAAACACGAGCCTTGGCAATCGCTTCCTATGTTCGAGCTGAGCAAGATAAACTTCTATATATTCAACACTAATCCTAGTATTCTATTTATCCCATCACTTTTTCTGCCAAACTAGTCTTTATAAAAACAAAATGTTTAATGTTTAACAAATGTTGGAATTCATAACTAATAGCACAAATACATGTACAGGTATTGAATGCAAAATGTACGAATTGTAATAAAGAAGTAGTCCCCAGATTCAAGAAATACAATTAACAAAACATAGTCTGTTAACAAGTTTTATTGCATATGTTTGTGTTATTACTACAAAATATAATTGAACAGTAACTTTAACAATGAAGAGGACCTTTGAAGTCAACAAAGACACAACTGCGTAATGATCCTTACAATTTATGATCTATAAATAAATCAATGCACAATAAATGACAATGATCTCTCTGCTTGTTAATGAAGCACGTGTGACTGCAAATTTAATCTGATTGTTTCGGAAATATGTTTGCATATTTTAAATACAATGTATGTAAATTATCTTCAAATGACTGGCCAGAAAATGCGATCGACAAAAGAAAACAATGCGACTGTATCGTGTTATGCTATAAACAACGTAGTCTGTGCACGCCACACTGTGGAATTACAGCTAAGTTTATCCCACGGCATGTTATTTCTTCAAGGACAGCATGAAGATGGAATAAAAACTTCTCCTAAACTTATCTTTCCCCCCGTCATTGAGAAGTGGCTATTTTGACTTATGTAAGCACAAGCAAAGACTTCTTAACAAAGTCAAAACTAGTCTATCTTTCTCCGTCCAACCTGACACTGGTCTGGTCTTTCTGGGGCGGTGGTCGGCTGCGTCGCTGTGGGAGCGGGAGAGCGGGCGGCGCTGGAGGCTCTTCTCCTGGTGGTCCTGCTTCTCGCGCCCGCTGATCTCCTGGTTGTCTGAGCGCAGACGGTTCTCTGTACGGTAGGGAAAACGGGAATGAACTGGGATGCAGGGAATGACATGTCGGTGACCGGCAATCAGGGACACAAAATGATAGGCCAATATAAGCTTGTTAGTCAAATACTAGGTTTTCTGTAAATTTAAAAGATTGCTTAAAGTCTTTGGGATAAAATATGCAATCACAGGCCATTTCTTTAAAATGATTGACCAGTAATTGTCTTAACAGTGCAGCTTTCCAATGAATTCCATCAACTATTCCATTTACATATTGCAGCATAAGTGAGTCAGTAGCTTTAAGCTTTATTTTCCATATCAGGTTGAGCAACTGAGCCTAGATTTCTCAGTAAAACAACCAGAGTTATCTGTGCTAAGGAGGAGGCATTTTATAAATAGTTTTGTAAATACTATGACATCAAAATGCACAAGTTGTCAATACCTGTTGACTGTTGAGAGTGTAACCCTTTTACCAAATATTCAACAGGCTTTTTGTTAGTGACTTATATAAGCAGTGCAGACAATACAACATTAATTTATTTCAATTGCAATTGGCTTAAAATACTGACCAAGATGTATAAAGTGTACAATGAGTTTAATTCTGCTCAAGCACTTCTGTTGATCAATGTCTAAGAACAGAGTTAGGGTGCATTGTAAACAGTTTTTCAGGAAAACAGCCCCATTTCAATGAAGACCAGTATGCAAGCTTTTAAACCTGACTCACTGATCTCCATGTTTGAAGAATGAACAATGTCATGAACAATGTCCCAGATGCCATGAAATTGATGTCATACATGCAAGGATGATAAGCTTTTAAACCTGACTCACTGATCTCCATGTTTGAAGAATGAACAATGTCATGAACAATGTCCCAGATGCCATGAAATTGATGTCATACATGCAAGGATGAAAAGCTTTTAAACCTGACCCACTGATATCCATGTTTGAAGAATGAACAATGTCATGAACAATGTCCCAGATGCCATGAAATTGATGTCATACATGCAAGGATGATAAGCTTTTAAACCTGACTCACTGATCTCCATGTTTGAAGAATGAACAATGTCATGAACAATGTCCCAAATGCCATGAAATTGATGTCATACATGCAAGGATGATAAGCTTTTAAACCTGACTCACTGATCTCCATGTTTGAAGAATGAACAATGTCATGAACAATGTCCCAAATGCCATGAAATTGATGTCATACATGCAAGGATGATAAGCTTCTAAACCTGACTCACTGATCTCCATGTTTGAAGAATGAACAATGTCATGAACAATGTCCCAGATGCCATGAAATTGATGTCATACATGCAAGGATGATAAGCTTTTAAACCTGACTCACTGATCTCCATGTTTGAAGAATGAACAATGTCATGAACAATGTCCCAAATGCCATGAAATTGATGTCATACATGCAAGGATGATAAGCTTCTAAACCAGACTCGCTGATAGGCATGTTTGAAGAATGAAAGATGTCATGAAAAATGTCAAACTCCATGGAATTGATGTCATACATGTATGTCCACCACAAAATGTATGATGCAATCATGAAATTATTGTGAAGCCTATGTTAGCGTTTCCGTTCGCCAAAATTGCCATTGGCGATTGAAACTTAAAGCTGGCGATCAAAAACTAAATTTTGGAGTAACTGGCGATTGTCAACAAATGCGTTTTACTCAATAAGTTTATCAATATTTCTACTTTAAAAGGGCCCTCGGGGTACATACTTTCACCGGTAAACGCCATAAACGCGAGAGGGGTAATAGATAATGCACTGATAACATGATGCGCGAACCAAATATTCAATTGACATCAATTAATTACAGTTCATGACATGTATACTGACACATTTGCATCATGGGAAATTCTCGTGTTAACTTTCAGTCGCCCATCGCTAATTGTCGATGTCCAATCAAATACTAGATTAATAATGAAGGCGGGGTTACAGGTGGAGTTACATGGCGATAGGCAAAGAATATTTTGATTGACGTCGGTCTTCAAGTTACCGCCTGTAGCAGATTTTTATAGTTTGCTTTTAGAATAAATCACAGTTGTTACATTTACATATTATAAAACAGGTAAACAAAAGACGTTTTCAGGGAATGTGATCGCACTGTTATTTTCTATAGTTAATTGATAATCACGAGAAGTTAATTGCAATCGGTGAGCAATTAATAACCTATGGCTCAAAATGTCAGTAAAAAGTTCAAATAAACGTAAAATCGAGACTTATTCTCGTCAATAGTCATTGATTAGCTTGTTTCAACCCAATAAGAAGCAAAAGTGTGATGATGAGGTACAGTATGCATTTAATTTGATATCTCGTTTTATTCATCTTACCATGCTGTTCATATACAACAGTGTTTATTCATTATAAAGAAATGTTACACAGAGAGATTTTTTTTAATAGAACATAATAATTATACTTACAGGGTTTTCCACAAACCAATAAAATATATATATTAACCAAACAATGTTAAACATATTAAACAATTGGCTATTGTTACTTGAATGTAATATTTAGGCATCATCTGTTTTCATGTATATTTGCGCTGTTATGTGCTGTTTAATTAACCAGTATATCAGGCTACATGTTAAATGTTATCTTTGATATGGTATAACATACCTATAAACAAATATTTATAATGTACATCTATGCAGGTTTTAAATGCTTTTAATTTCAGGTGAAAACAATGATAGCCAATTCATGTCTTTTTTATATAATATGTGACCTATAATGCTTGTTGATCATAATAAATTAATTATAATAATTATGTTGTTGTGAGTCAGACACAAGCGCACACACAGACACTCACATAAAACACATATTCATAAGTATCTGTAATATGTAAATATATATACATATAGAAGCTTATAATACGCTGCTACATATTATGCAGAAATTTGACTACTACTTTTATTTCCTTAGCGCCAACCCAGGAAGCAAGCTGCCTTTTTTTGCAACAATTTAAAACATCCCTGGATTTACACTGAATGGAAACCATGCGCCTGAACTAAAGTTACTTCCATTACAGTAAAACAGCAATATTTTGCTTAAATCTGATTTTGTGTCATATTGTTATGAACAGGATACAACATTTATGCCATATAATGCTACAGAGGAAGTCAGAAATATGTTCTATCTATAGATGCAATTCTTAACAAATGACGATGATACAAAGATTAGAATGGTTTCGAGCTGACTCATTCATCGAGAATGGACTACAGCACTTCACGTGAAAAACAATACATGATTTACATAAATGAAAGTTATGATAATTAAATGTAGCTTTTACTGTGATGGTTCCTAATTTAAAATCATTTTTGAAACGTAAAGAAAGATTAAAACATACTTGAGATGGAAAAAAGCAAGCATATTGTGTAGGTACAACACCTAAGCATACAAGTACTGAAAATATACAAATACACATACAAGTGAATGAAGACTTTTAGTATCATTTGTTTGTATGTTTGTTCCGATTTTCTCCATATATTTAACAGTATTTCAATCATATAACGGAGGTCAGTTCACCTACTCACACTTTTCCTGGGCAAGCTTAGACGATCAAAGAGGTTTACCAGTACCGAGTGCACATACTTATGCCAGTAACTGACAACTACCCTGCTTGAATCAGAGGTAGGGGGAATTCTCCGTAGAAATTATTTCATGACCAATCCCCACACAAGTTATGTGGCAGGGCTGGGGCTCGAACTCACGAACCCCAGTGACAATCCAGCACTCTACCAACTGAGCTAATATCACCACATGGCATCTGTTATAAATGCCAACCGGCTAAAAGTTTATTCTGGATTTCAATTAATGGTAAAGCATGTTACAAACCCTTTTCCTACATATAATAAAATGATAAATTTAGCAGTGCTGGTCATTTTTTAACACCTCCAATCTGAGCAAAGGTTATTAAGTGGTGAGAGATTGCTGTCATATAATGTATGGTATTTTGAAACTAATCACATCTAATGCTGAGTATAATTATCAAATTTATACCATTAAATAGGAACCCTCAATCCAAAACAGTACATTCCTGCTAAAAGCATAAACTCCAAATTAAAAGTTTTGTTTTATTTGCATTTCACGCACATAACTTTCAATTACCATAATTATTACTAATAATTTCTGGTGTTTTATGATCCTAACACTTCCAGGTTTGCAAAAAGATTGAAATCAAATGCTACGATTTGTCTTAAGATTATAATTTATGTTGATTATTATTATCACCAAGCCGATACTTAAAAAACATAAGTGGATAACCATACATGGAAATTCAGACACAAGTTAAGTCTTGTACTCAGTGCATGTTTGCAAGTACATGTACTTAAGCTGTAACCACAACATTTGGATTGCATTTTTACACTTCTTGAAAACAAAAAAATTACAGGGAAAAACTAAACAAAGCCCACATACTAAAATAACATTGCCAACAATGGTTACATAGCTCATGCAACAAATCTTCATGTAAACATTCGAACGTAAGGCCGCTTTACTTTATGTCCCTATGCGTATCCGCATGAATTACAATACAGACGCGCTTTTCAATGTATCCGCATTTACCATTGAATATTTTAGTTTTGTTCTTATATCAAAAGAGTAAACGTGTCTGAGTAAGAATTATTTATTTCAACATTTCAATATTGTCGACAGAGAATATTTATGCAAATATTATTAACAATTAGTGGATTGGGAACACTTCTGCACAATACATATATACGGCATCGTACTTAATATTATTTGTTTATTATCAAGTTGTTATAAGCAGAGAGTCTTACAAGTATCCTCCAGATTTCGAGTATTCCTGGAAAATATCTGCTACTACAGTATCAGTTTTTTTTACTGTTGGTGGAATGGTGGTGGGGCCCTTCAAGAGGGGAATTAAACAGTAAAAGGGGAATTTTCCAGAATGTTATAATTTTCTAGAATTTCATAAAACTATTTTTATACATTATACTATGGAATATAAAAATACATACATTTTTATATCATACTTTTCTTATTTTTAAATACATCCAGATGGGTTTCTTGTTTCTTGAAAAAGTCATGGTGTTCATGAAAATTCCTCTATTTTTGTCAGATTTTAGTCAAACTTTTTTCTTTATAACGAAGATATTCTGAGGAAAATTTAAAGGTTAAAATAGGGGGAAAATATATACTTTTTCAGACTTTTCGAAAACTGTTGGTCCGAAGGACATGACCGGCAAATTTTGAGTGGGTGCGACATTTATTTACCAGGAATCGGTCCGACCATCCGACAGCTTTTTCATGACTTACTCCTATATGTAACTGGATATAAACAACTAATATCGGAGCAATTGAAAACAGCTCCGCTATATCGTGATCCGTATTTTGTTCACAGTCACTGTAAGTGATACTGATAGATTAATACTAACCTATACGACAACATTGTATAACCTATCGATACCGCGTAACTGCTTTCGCGTTTTAGAGGAATAATAAATGGTGTCTACACAAGATCTAGACTGAGTAAAAATATGACACATACAATTTGCAATCCTTTGCGATTTTACAGACACATATATTACAAAACTTTTTTACAAAAGTTAAGATTTCACAGTTCTGTGCGCTACATTTTTTTTTTCACTGTCAATACGTCCACACTTTTCCATGCGGATGACGTGACGTTGCGAGTGTCAGCATAATTTTTGCTTGGCTTCTTTTTAGCTAACCACGGGTTTTACATGAACAACATGTGCATACTAAAAAAATGTAAAAAGACTTCCAGAAAGCTTAAAAAAGAGTCGGACATTTGGTCTGACCACCTGTCAAAAGTTGCCGGACCGAAACATTCATTTACGTATGTATATATGTATACACTACAGTATTTTCGCGATCTTAAAGCAAACATATTTGACCCACCGTAGTCATTGTTGTTTTAATTAATATCACACTATGATATGACAACGCGCATAATAAAAAAGAAATCCGAAACAACCGTCCAGATTTGCTGTTCACGATACATACAGTACACACAAATTCTATTTACATTTAGTATGCACAAGTTTTTCATGTAAAACCCGTGGTTTGCTAAAAAGCCCACGATAATTATGCTGACAATTACAACGTCATGTCATCCGCTGCGAAAGTGTGCACGTATTGACCGTGTTATAAAAAAAAAGTTTGTAGCTCAAAGAACTGTGAAATGTTACTTTTGAAATAAAAGTTTCGTAGTGCAAAACAACACAATAATGTGTCTGTATGCATGCCGCATATTTTTACTCAAACTTTTGTTAACACCATTATATTACCTCTAAAACGCAAAAGCAGTTACGCGGTATGGAGTATATTGTTGTTGTTTAGGTCTCTGACTTACAGTAACTTTTAACACCCGCCACGTGGACGGCGTGAAGCACGTTTTTCACTACCCATACTTGTAACCATGTTTGTTATTGGGCTGCTAATTAAAGCGACTACAGTGAAAGGACTTTGTCATGGGTGGCACGCGCAATGTAAGCTGGTGACGCCAAATGTAACACTTTGATTCTGCGCAGGTCGGGTTATAGTTGGTCGCACAACACAAGTTTAACTGAAAAGAGTAGCGATGAAGGCGCGAAAATCCAGACCAAACGGCATTTATTTACGGCAGTTGGGGTTATAAGAAAATTAATTAAGAACGTGATCCACAGACGACTCGCGAAGTATTGGAAATCGGTATATAGCGGAGCTGTATTCAATTGTTTAGATATTTATATTTTGTTATCCAATAATATATTGGAATGAGTCTTGAAAAAGCTGTCAGACTGTCGGACCGATTCTTGAGAACTAAATATTGGTCCCACTGAACATTTGCCCGTCTTGTCCGTCGGACCGACGGTTTTCGGGAAGACTGTGTAAATAGAAAATGTGTGTATGTCTCGTAAACAGTAAAACTTGGATAGGCGTTTCGGATTTGCGTTGTCATTTTGTAGTTTGATATTAATTAAATGTAATTTTATATTGTATGTTATGGATGTTAACAAAAATTAACAAGAGGGCCATGATGGCCCAAAGCGCTCACCTGAGAACTGGTACAGATGAAGACCATACTGTTGTGACAGGTTTGAAAATTAAGATATCAGAACAATACACAGAGGGGGTAGGATCTGTTGTGACAGGTTTGAAAATTAAGGTATCAGAACCCAGAACAATACACAGAGGGGGTAGGATCAATTTTGATTTAAAATATCGGTTAGTGCAATGGGCTAACTAAAGTATGAGTTGGGTAGTGGATGTGTGTTTTTTTGCTAATGGTTCTCAAATCATTTTTCTCGATATTCTTACCTGACCCTTTTTCATTAAGTCATTGACAATTCTGGAAAATGCACAAACAGTAGATTTGGATGTCTTTTTCGCAAACAGTTTTGGAAAACTAGTTGCAATGCGATAACTGCGATGGCTGTGCTATAAGGTTATGTTTTGCTTTTTCTTCGATAATTTTCTTTCCAATGATGATAAATGATGTTAATGCAGGCTCTGAAGACATCAAAGTTGCATGTACAAATACTGCATGCAAGTCTTGCAACTGTTGGAAATCAAATTTTATCAATCAATTTTTATGGTCATGCGCAAACTGTGTAAGTTTGGTAAACATTGAATCAAAAATCGTGTGTGCAAGCCAATCATTGATAACTTTTGTTGATGTTTTTTTCCAAAAACAAGGGGCAATAACTCTGGTGTTTCTGGCCCGATCATGCTTATATTCGACTTCATCTGTAGTCTTACGTTCATAGACAAACTGTACACGATTGGTGAAGATTGGATGATAAATGAAGTCTCTATCCTGAATAATGTCCATTTTTGCATATTTTCTTTCACAAACAAAGGGCAATAACTCTGGTGTTTCTGGTCCAATCTTGCTTATATTCGATTTCACCTTTAATCTTATGGTCATAGACAAACTGTGCAAGATTGGTGAAGATTGGATGAAAAATGAAGTCTCTATCCCGTATAATGTCCATTTTTGCATATTTTTTTCACAAACAAAGGCCAATAACTCTGGTGTTTCTGGTCCGATCTTGCTTATATGCGACTTCAACTGTAATCCCATGGTAATAGACAAACTGTGCAAGATTGGTGACGATCGGATGAAAAATGTCTCTCTCTATCTGAATAATGTCCATTTTTGTATATTTTTTTTATAAACAAAGGGCAATAACTCTGGTGTTTGACAAACGATCTGGCCCATTTTTGGCATCTGCTGAGATCTGCTGGTCATACACCAACTGTGAAAGTTTGGTCAAGATTGGATGGAAAATAAAGTCTATACTTTGCAAAAGGTCACTTTTGCACGTTTTTTGCACGAAAAAGGGGCAATAACTCTGGTGTTACTGGTCTGATTGGGCCCATTATCGAACTCGTCCAAGATTTTATTTAAAAAAATGTAGTCTTTATCGCGATAACGGTCCAAATTGTTGATGGCACCTTGACGATGGACGACGGACGATAGACGCCGCCAGAGAGGCCCCCTATACCAATAGCTCACCGAGCAAAATAGCTAGGTGAGCAAATTACGTTTGCTGTTTGAGTTCATGAAAATACACTAGTGTATACGTGTATACTATAGACTATACATAAATAAATGAATTTACGATCCCGCAAATTTTATTTCGGACCGGCGAGTTTTCACAGGTTGTTGGACCGAATGTCTGACACTTTTTTTATCTTTCGGGAAGTCTGCTTTTTTATGAAGGGAATGGGGCCGAATATCGGCCCAAAACGGCCCCACAAAAATCAATGTACCTTTACAATGTTTAATGTCTAAAATCCTTTTGTTCAACTTTGTACAATGTCGTCTGCATCCGAATAAAATCGCTAGAGGAAAAAATTTTGCGCACGGCTTTTGTACAGACATATGGAAACGATCAACTGTTTTCAACTTGTTCGACTATGCAGATGCGGATTTGCGCAATGTGGATACGGATACGAACATATGGACAAGAGGCCTATTATGGTGCATGCGCATGCAGCGAACTCGGTGAAAACTCAATGTAGGATGATATACCGGTCTGTTTGGCGGCCTTGGATGGTTTCATTTGTGGTCCTTTCATAACTGGCTTTACTATTTTAGGGGCATATTGAGTTTGAATCTCTGGTTCTTTAGTTTCTTTTAAACCTGAAATTTTTTCCAGTGTTTTTTTTTACTTTCTCTATCACAGAGTTATTCTAGGAACAGTCTGAATAATTTGATAAACAAGTTAATATAATCAACAGGTCAGATTATTATAAGAAAAGGCCAAATTAATGTATTAACAGGCCAAATTATTCAAGAACAGGTCAACACATTCCTCAATACATTGTGGATAAAGTCTGAAAAAACGGTACCTAAGTATGTTAAAATTATACAACACTTTTTAAACATAGGTTTAGCATCAAATGGTCAAAATGAAAAATTTAATTAATTACATGTATAACTATCTTATTACAATATTTTTTCCATTTCCATTTATTATCATAATAAGTAAAATAGTATTTGCAACCAATACATTCTTAGTGAAACTTCTTTTCGCATTTTATCATACTTCTACCGCATGCTATTCTAAACAAAATATAAAATAATATTGTAATATTTTGAAAATAACAATGTTAATACTAAGAAATCCAAATAATGTGAATGTTATTATTTAGCTGGGTTTTCAGACAACTAGACTAAATTGTATCATCTCAATGCAAATCAAACTAATGCTAACATCAAAACACTATTTGTTAGGACATATTTATTTTCTTGTTTTGATTCTTGGGTATTTTGGGTCTAAGCAATAGCATTATTAGCAATCCAACTGAGATGTATTTGTGTCCACTGACTTTCCTAAAATGTAGTGCTTTACTTTTAGTGAAGATGAGCCTACATTAGTAAAAACATGATACCCTACTGGTGCCATGCATGCTCAGTTATACAACGAATGGGTGGTGCATAAAGTAACAAATGCTGCGTATGCACATAAAAAATAATGGCAAACTTTGTTAACACTTCAGCAATAATCATGATCTGAGTGATAATAGAAGATGAAGGATGCAAGAAACATGATTTTCATGGACACCTGTTAAGCATGTTGATCTACAGGGCGAGGCGCGTCATGGGAAAACCGGACTTAATGCATGTGTGTAAAGTGTAGTCCCGGATTAGCCTGTGCAGTCCACACATGCTAATCCGGGACGACACTTTACGCACATGCATTAACACCGGTTTTCCCACGACGCGCCTCCCACGGGCATATTTATGAGCATTTACCTCCAGGCTACATGTTAACAGGCATATATTGAACATTCTAACATGGCAAGTGCAAACTTTCCATTGTTAAATAGCTAATAAACAACTCGAAAAAGTAGTTCCAAAACTGTAAAATATAGTTTGCATTATTAGTTGCAGAATATGTTGTCAGGTCATATAAGGATCAAAATAAATTTTGCATTATCATTGTTTATCTGTGAATAAACAATGCTTTTTCGTTCTGATGTACATATATATTAAAGGGACTTGTTCACAGTTTTCACATGCCATTAAATGTATTAACTTGACAGATTTAAGCATCGGAACTAAAGATAATAAAAAAATTGGTCCCACCGGGGTATGAACCCAGAACCTCCGGATTAGAAGGCTATCGCCTTAACCACTCAGCCATTCCAACTTCTATATTTAACCCTGCATTATTTAAGTACCGGTACTTCACATGATGTCAACAGCATGAACAAAAACAACAGAAACACTCCAAATTATTCCATCTATTAGCGTTACAAACGCTTTATAATTTTATAAATTTCAACTGATGATTACTCATAAAAGAAATGGTTTTTACAGTATATTTCTAGGTCCTTAGTGTTATTTTGCTCCCTTGTATACACTGTTATTTTATTTTTGGAATCTGTGACAAAAAGTTGAAAAATTGTCAATTTGTCAACTGTGTACAGGTCCCTTTAAACAACTCAGGCTAATGCCCTCATGGTTTAATTCTTGTGCATCACAACTCAAAATCGATGTTTATTTACAGATAAACAACTTCAAGAATAATTGTTTTTCCAAGACATCTACGACTAACAATGAAGTCTTAAATGTCAGAATTACCTAACACATTAATGAATTATTATTAATCCAATAATTTCTTGTTGAATGATAGGTAACAGTTGTAGGCACGAAAATGTCTGTTCTGGATATATAAGCATTTATATATATATATATACCATTGTTTAATAATACATTGAAATGTGTCATTCTGACATGTGGTCTGTTTTAAGCAGGAAACCATGGTATATTTTTATCCTGTGAATAGCCAGGCCTATGACAAACAATATTCAATGGATAAAAAAAGAAAGAATTTAATAGCCATAGTCTGTTTCAGGCAATTTCAATGCATTTTACTAGCAATTTATGTGCTCAACAGACATTGAAAATGTCACACAGGACCCTTTGTAGGTATAATATTTGATCAACAGAATGGAGAACATACCAAATTCTTCGTCACTATCGTCAATGTAGGGCAGACCGTCGGTGGTATCCGTTGGGGGTCGACTCTCGTGTACCCGGAGATCATTCGTACTGAAACTCTTTTTCATCTGCTCTATCAACGTACTCTGGCCCTGAATGCATACAGATAAAGTTTAAACCTATTTATGTACGCTCAAAATTTTGACACATGTGTTGAAAGCCAGATAGCTTATTGAGACACTTTTGAGTCCAATTTCCTGGGTAGAACCACTACTTGTTGTCTTTCGAGAAAGTTCATTTGAAGGCTCCCCGAGTAGGGATCCAACTTACGACCTCCTGATCGCAAGGCGTACAAACAATCAAACGTGTTCACTTAAAGGGGTATATCGATGGGAAAACTGATATCATTCATAGTTGAACAGCAAACTTATTTTACATAATTTATTCATATATTAATTCACAATTCTGAGACCACTTATCCTTCTTTCCTATAGTTTCAGCCATTCCAATAGATTTCCTATCTGGCCATCCCCAGATAAGGGGAATTAATGAATATTTTTTATAAAACTTGTGTTAGTTATCTGCATTGAGACAATTCTATCACATAAATATTGTTTTTGGTTTAGAAAATTGTGAATTTTAGATTTTGTCACAGAAAATTAAGATTTTTAAAAGAACTTCCTAAGAATTGCTACACACTTCGTGCATATGCCAAGAATTTTGTAAACATTCATTTTCAAACAGTATGCTGGTGTGTGGTAGTCTTATATAGAATGCTTCTGATGAATTATATCAAAATTGTAAGAATATTTTGTATCTTCTTATCAAAATGAAGACTTAACCAATTGATAGGAAACATCTGACAAATTCATGGTTGCTAGGGTGCCTTCCTAGAATTGGTCAGTGAATGGCTAATTCACCTAATCTGGCCTTTATTTAGTACGAAAGACTTTAAAGTTACGGATAAAAGTCTCACTGTTGTTGAAATTTTATTCATTTAGGGCATTAAAGCAGTTTAGCTCTTAAGTGGCCGAATATACAGGAAAAGAGGCTTTGTCTTTTGTTTAAGTACTGGTAAATAATGCAATCTGTTACCAGTAATTCAAATATTAAACAAGAAATGTGTCCACAGACAATGATGTCCCCACCTATGCAGCCATTTCTACATGGCCCCGCTTTTTCTGTATGCATACAAATAATATTTGCAAAAAGTGAATTGTCCTTTATATTTCACTTTCTGCTAATGTATTATCTTATTGTGTGAAGTAATTTGGATATCACAAAATAGTTTTAGTCCTGACAAAAAATCAATGAAGGGTAGTAATTAAAACTTTAAGGCAATTATGAGTTATTGTTCTTGTATGCTTCACTTACTCTTGCTTTCTTAAATCATTCTGTGCAAAATCAACAAAATGCCTTTTATCACCTTTGAATTATGCTTTGCACACTCCTGAATTAAGGGAGGTAATCACTAACTTCAAGTCAGGTTCGTGCATGCAACACATCATCTGGTGATTGTGAACAATGCCGTCTCATAATGCTTACCACTTCTGCCAAATTATTTGAAAAATGTTAATGCCGGACAAAATTATGCTCCAGACAGAATCCATGGACTTAATTCTTATACTTGACCTTTGACCTTTAAGTGATCTTGACCTAGGACCTAGTTTTTGCGAGCGACACATCCTCTTATAATGGTTATCACTTCTGCCAAGTTATTTGAAAATCCTTCAATGCTGGAGTTATTGCCTGGACAAGAATCTTAACATATATACATATACTTGACCTTAAAGTGTGACCTTGACCTTGGACCAAGGCACCTGGTTCTTGCATGCGACACCACCGCATAATGCTTATCACTTACGCCAAATTGTTTGAAAATCCTTCCCTGCTGGACAACATTATGCTTCGGACATGGTCTATGGCTTAAATTCTTCTATTTGACCTTTGAAGTGTGACCTTGACATTATAAAAAGGGACCTGGTTCTTGCGCGCAACACACCAACACACCATGCTAAGCACTTCGGCCAAGTTAGTTTAAAATCCTTCCCTGCTGGAAAAAATGATGCTTCAGTCAGTATCTATGGCTTAAATGACCATTCACCTTTAACTGTGACCTTGACCTAGGGACCTGGTTCTTGCGTGTGACACACCGTCGCACCATGCTCAACACTTGTGCCAAGTTATTTGCAATTCCTTCCAATGCTAGACAAAATTATGATCCAGACAGTGTCTTTGGGTTAAATTTTTATATTTGACCTTTGAACTTAGTGTGACCATGACCTTGGACCTAGGGACCTGGTTCTTGTGTGCCACACACCTTCTCCCCATGCTCAACACTTGTGCCAAGTTATTAAAAATTCCTTCTATGCTAGACAAAATTATGCTCTGGGCAGGGATAGCAGGCTTAAATTCTTATATTTGACCTTTGACCTTTAAGTGTGACCTTAACCTTGGACCTAGGGATCAGGTTCTTGAACGCGACACACCGTCTCACCATGCTCAACACTTGTGGATTCTTAAGTCATTTATCAATAAGCCTAATAATAACATTATATCTGCGCTCGTGAATCCTGCCGACAACTCCACTTCAACTGATTGTTGTGAGAAAGCGAACATTCTAAACAACTTTTTTGAAAGTCAGTCAAAAATTTACATTAATAACAACGACGCACCGGAGCCCATCTATGTACCAATTGCAAACTCGCTAGAGTCGATCATTATCACACCTACTGATGTTCACGATATTCTTAAGTCACTTTCTGTTGACAAAGCGTCTGGGCCTGATGGTATAAGTAACCGTATTTTAAAAGAGTGTCGGGTTGAACTGTCCACTCCTCTATGTGACTTCTTTAATTTCTCGCTCAACAAATGTATATTGCCCAGCTGTTGGAAAGAAGCTAATGTCAGTGCAGTTTTTAAAAAGGGTGATCCAAAAGTAGTAAGTAACTATCGACCAATTTCGCTGCTTAATATAATGGAAAAAGTTTTTGAAAAAATAATATTTAAACATGTTTATAACCATCTCATTAATAATAGAATACTTACCTCATTTCAGTCCTAGTTCTTGCCGGGTGACTCTACCACAAATCAACTTACCTATATATACGATACGTTCTGCAAAGCCCTTGACAATGGGCTAGAGGTTAAAGCTGTCTTTTTTGACATCAGTAAGGCCTTTGACATGGTCTGGCACCAAGGTCTGTTACTCAAACTCCAAGCTATTGGCATTCGCGGAAAGTTACATTCTTGGTTTGTAAACTACCTACATGGAAGACGCCAACGCGTAGTGCTCCCAGGCGCATGCTCTAACTGGGCCACACTTGAAGCTGGTGTCCCCCAGGGCTCTATATTAGGGCCCTTATTATTTTTAATCTTTATAAACGATATTGTTAATGATATCCAAAGTAATATTCGCCTTTTTGCTGACGACACATCCTTATACATAATTATAGATGACCCTAACACCTCAAATGCAATATTACAAAACGACATCGACAAAATATCTAACTGGGCTCTAAAATGGCATGTTGCATTTAACCCCTCCAAGTCAGAAACATTAACTTTCTCAAGAAAACAACAACCAAATCAATATCACTTTACAATGCTCTCCACAAATATACTAGATGTCAGTTCTCATAAACATCTCGGAGTTATTCTTTTGAACGATTGCAAATGGCACATGCATATTAAATATATAACAGACAAAGCCTGGAGTAGAATTAATATTATGCGCAAATTGAGATTCAAACTTGACCGAAAATCGCTCGAAATAATTTATATATCGTTTATATGCCCCTTATTAGAATACTCAGATGTAATATGGGATAATTGAACCCAGGCAGAAAAACACGAATTAGACAAAATTCAAAACGAAGCGGCACGAATTGCATGCGGATCATTAAAATTAGTTTCCCTATCAGAATTACATAACGAAATTAAATGGGAACCTTTGCAAGATCGACGCGATAAACATCAACTTATATTATTTTACGAAATGCAAAATTTACTTACACCTCAGTATTTGATGGATCTGGTACCTCAACATATTGGTTCTGTTTCTAGGTATAATCTTCGAAACGCTAATGATCTTCGTACATCAGAAACTAGATCTACTCTTTATTATAATTCGTTCTTACCCGCAGTTATTAGAAAATGGAATAGTTTACCAGAATTAGTAAAAAATAGCGACTCGTTGAATATCTTTAAATACAATCTTAACCGAAACGTCGTCAAGAACCCTTCGTACTATTATGTCGGTAAGCGCTATCTACAAATACTTCATACGAGGCTAAGAACCAATTCAAGTTCGCTAAATGAACATCTCTATGTAAAACATGTCGTTGCTTCTCCACTGTGTTCCTGTGGTGATATTGAATCGAATCATCACTTCTTTTTTATGTGCCCATATTTTAACACAATACGAGGTAACTTAATTAACAATATTTATAGAATAAGTCGCAACGTAGACCTCAATGTAATATTATTCGGCAATATAAATCTAGACGACAATGTAAATTCCACCATATTTGTTCACGTCCAAGAGTATTTAAGCGAATCCCGACGATTTTCTTAACAATCCGATTCCGATGTCAGCTGTTTATTTATTCCGTGCATCACCAGTCCTCCACTCCTTGTTTTGTTTTTTATTCTTTTTTTTCTTTTCTTTTTGTTTGTTTGTTTTTTGTTTTTTTCTCGCCTCACTCGTTTGTCTTTCTAAAACTTAGAATACCTATAACATATACATCTTTATCTGGCTTCAATGCTTGTTGTTTGTTCTATAAAACCTTGCCATCTATATGTGTAAAAACTATTTCAAGGAGAGAAACCATATAAGAATTTAATTCTTTCGTTTCAATCCTTTTCTTATTCTTATTGCATTGTACATCTATTTGTATATTTGCTAGTTGTACAAGAGAAATAAATATGTTTAAACTAACACTTGTGCCAAGTTATTCGAAATTCCTTCCATGCTGGAAAATATTATGCTCTAGACAGGGTCTATGGTTTAAATTCTTATATTTGACCTTTGACCTTAAAGTGTGACCTTGACCTTGGACCTAGTGTCCTGGTTCTTGCACGTGACACACTGTCTGACCATGTTTAACACTTTTGCCAAGTTATTTGAAATTCCTTCCATGCTGGACAATATTATGTTTCAGACACGGTCTATGGCTTAAATTCTTAAATTTGACCTTTGACCTTTAAGTTTGACCTTGACCTTGGACCTAGGCACCTGGTTCCTTTGCGCGACACACCGTCTCGCCATGCTCAACACTTGTGCCAAGTTATTTGAAATTCCTTCCATGCTGAACAAAATTATTCTCCGGACAGGGATAGAAGGCTTAAATTCTTATCTTTGACCTTTGACCTTTAAGTGTGACCTTGACCTAGGACCTAAGGACCTGGTTCCTGCACGCGACACACCGTCTCAACATGCTGGACAAAGTTATTGTCCGGACAAGAATCCAAACATACGTACATACCTACACACGTACATACGTGTGTCCTCACGGACAGGGTAAACTCTATATGCCCCCCCCCCCATCATTGAAGGGCATAAACAGTTTTGAATTATATGTTTTGGGGAAAAGTTTTGAAAAATCACATTTTCTATGCCTGTCCTTTTGATCATCTTTAAAGTTTGTGAAACACTTTACCTTCTTGATTAACTACTTACATAAGGAAATAACTGTTTATGTCTGTAAATGGGTGATAAAAGAGCTAGAAGGTGCATGCAGCAATTACTAGTTAAGATACTCACAGTTGCATGCAAAGCTATATTTTAAGTGTTCTAGTAGTTAATGAAAACTGTTAATTTCTATATTAACAGAAAGGCCACAGGTTCTCTGGTTCTTAAATTTACTGTTCCATATTAAGATACCAACATTGGTTAAATAAAATTTCTTTATAACATATGTAAATATTCTTTAATTACGAAATACATGTTGGAGAAAATACCCGTTTGATTTCACATCTGTTGCATGTACATTGATATAGCACACTTACCAGTAACTACCGGTAGGTTAAATCTGTTAAGTTTCACTCTACTGCTTAATAAACTTTGAATTTATGAAAATCTAGACAACCTAAATGTTAAAATGTACGAGATCAACACAACCGATTATTTAATCAACATTACCTTTGTCACAAAAGCATAGCAAGCCCACTCTGTTGAACAATTAATTTAGTTACAATGAAACATATACTTTGACACTTAAAGATATAAACGGCGCTATTTGTAAATTACTCGATGGGTAATTTTATAGATTTTAGGACAATCAAAAGGACGAAACTATATAAAATCATTGTTTTTCAGGTAAATAAAAACATCAGTTTATTTTTTTTATGGGTTCTATACCATTATGTCAGAAAGACATGTATTTTGGACAATTTGCTTTCATTTTTTACGATTGGATCATCTGGAGTTCAGTCCCTTTAAACGGTTGATAATAATTATACATATTTTTAGTTATAATTATTATCAATACTAATTTTTAAACAACTGAAGAAACAGTGAAATTTATAACAAATTCCTTCCAAAAGACACATACATTTAAATCACTGTGACTACATGACTTTTTTTATACTTGAACAATATTACAATGAACTATCTTTTGCAGGTGCTAAACACATTGCAATTTTGATAGAATTGTACAAAGTCACCTGTTATTTCATACAGGCCGCACATTCTAACCCTGCTGAAGCTATCTTTTTCAAACGGTTCTGAATGCCTCACCTTGATTGCAGTGCTGACTACAACCTCGTGAGCATACGTCAGCCCCTTGTGCCCTAGAGTCATCAGGGTCCTGTAACCCTTAGTCCTGGCTTGAGCAATAGCTTCATCAATCTCCTGCAAGGGGAAACAAGTAGACGAATACCCAGAGAATCAAATATGGTAACTAGACCTTACAGCAGAGAGCTCATCTGGCTTCCAATATTATGTTCCCAGATGATTGCTGACACAAAAATCCAGGGTATGTACCCACGGCACCAAAACTATGAGAGAGATCGTATCATTTTTATAGTGATAGTACAACACGTCGAAATGGTTTGATTCTTTTATTGTCACTATCTGATTCATCAACCACAACAATGACGTTAACGCACCCGAATGGTGATACAGCATATTATGTTGCATATTCTCAACAGCATCATCATCTCAATGCAAGTATTACTTTAAACAAGAAATGTCTTTAAAAAAGACAATCGGCGTTGACATTAATAATGAGATGTCATTTTTTACCCAAAACAAGAGGAACTAGATGATCAGTTACGTGACTTCTCGGACCCCAGCTTTTTTGGTCCCTACTAAGGAGACTTCTCGGACTGTAGATTTTTTGGACACCATAAGGAATTTTATCGGACCCAAAATTAATTTGAGATAAACTCAAGCATTATTAATATGTGTACCGTGAATACACCGATCATACTTTCCATGTTTTCACCGGTGATCAATGAAATAGTGTTAAATATAGACTTTAAGGGCATGGTGAGGTAAAAAAAAAAAAGGGCCGTGTGCTAAGTAAAAGGGGCAGGGCAATCAAGTCGTGCGGCGCAAAATGACTAACCTAAATGCTTGTAATTTACGTTACTATAATTGTTAAATTAATTTGTCATGCAAAAATAATTGCGGGAATGAATGAAAATTATTATATATCGGACGAGTGTACATAGTTATGTTATATAATATACAATACGTATCATTAGTTTTGCAAATAGTGTGTTCATGCAAATGAAGTAAAAGTAACTTAAACAACATTTCCACGTATTACGAGACTTCTTTCACCACATTTTAATTATAGAAAGAGGTTAAATATTTTTAGAGATTAAATAACATCTAATGGAGAAGTTGATAGAAAGGTGCAATAATAAATAATTCTTAATAAAACGCAACCGCAGTTCAAATATAAATTAACATGCACAGTAAGTTTATAAACATAAATTCCCCATTTATTGAAATTCTCGGGTTTATGATTCTCCGGACCCTGATGAATGTATATTAGCATAGCTTTACCGCGCCCTATTTTTATAATGATGCACCCAATCTCTAGAGTGTGTTGAATACACTAGAATAGACCGCACCATTCTCTAGAGTGTGTTGAATACACTAGAATAGACCGCACCATTCTCTAGAGTGTGTTGAATACGCTAGAATAGACTGCACCATTCTCTAGAGTGTGTTGAATACACTAGAATAGACTGCACCATTCTCTAGAGTGTGTTGAATACACTAGAATAGACCGCACCATTCTCTAGTGTTGAATACGCTAGAATAGACCGCACCATTCTCTAGAGTGTGTTGAATACACTAGAATAGACCGCACCATTCTCTAGAGTGTGTTGAATACACTAGAATAGACCGCACCATTCTCTAGAGTGTGTTGAATACACTAGAATAGACCGCACCATTCTCTAGAGTGTGTTGAATACACTAGAATAGACCATTTCATACCGATCTTCGCTGAATATCTACGTATGGCTCCGAAACGTTTCACAGCACAATAATTCTTAGATAACGGTCAACCAATGGGATCATTGTAATTGCTATTTATAGAGCGTGCCACTGATGTAGGCTAAACAAAATAATTATTTCATTATGTGAATGAATATTACATTCTGTTCATGACATACAATGAGTAAAATTGTTCATAATTATGTTCAGTTCTAGAGTGTATGTCGAAGATATGTTTATAACTTTATTTTTAACGCTTATGCAAACAATTATGTAAATTTTGATCCCCCAGAATATGCAACAGTTATTGGTAGACATCAAACCATTGTTGTAAGTTTGCATTCCCTGAAATTTGAAAATTTGCCCAATTCTATTGGCATTCAGTTTTCCCACTGCATAAAATTATCGCAAGAAATCTAGGTCAAAAGTGATCTTAGACAGCTACGCCGAACAAATTTATTAGCTATATATTTTCCTACAAGTATGATTTTTGAGTAAGTTTTCGCAAACATGTTTTATTTTCACTCAACATGAACGGCATCCACTATTACCGTTTTTAATGTAAATTATCATATATCTCATTAAAAATGCTTAAGACACTACTTGAATATGGATCCTTGTTTGAGCAAACAAACCTTTTCCCGTTTGTTCAGCTGAGGATGAACAAACTTCCTGTATATAAAACTGGAACCTCTGGTGACAGGCGACAACAACCAGAAAACAAATATGATCTTGACTTCATAGTAGAAGGGCAACCTGAAAGGGAGAATAAGCAGAATATGCCATACAAAGTTTGAAACTAATAAATTTTTCATAGACTAATGGACATAGAATCAGGGCTCACTCTACCATAAGCCAACCACAGATGGCAAAACAGTTGTCCGTATTGCCCACTTGTCCCAGAGCATGCACGGACAAGTGAAATATTGCCAAAATTTACCATAAGCCCAACAGAGATGGCAAAAACAGTTGTCCGTATTGCCCAGCTTGTTACAGGGCATACGGACAAGTGGAATATTGCCAAAATTTATAACGTAATTACTGCATGGACAAGCAGCAAACCTCATTTGTCAAAAATGGACAAGTAAAGCAATACAAGATTTTGCAACCCCCCCCCAAATTAACCAATTGATACAAATTTGAATATTTGACTATGAGAGATCTCTTTTTCTTCCTAAAACCTATTAGATATCCATAATTTTCAAGATTTTATGGTATCAAGATAAATTTGCCTAAAAGACAATATTTATTAAGGGTTTGCCCTAAGAAATCAATATAACTGGCAAGAAACTCATTACTGGTGACTTATTTTCAAAAGTAATGCTAGGTTCCCACTATTGTGCGATCCGTCACTCGTAGCTGTTCGTGGTATTTCTCTGAGATTTCAGGCTTGATACGATGTGATGCGAGTCCACATGTTTTGATATGATATTTTGCGCTCTGTTGCGATCTGGTCACGATTTGTCAATTACAGATGTCACGATCTGTCACGGTCTGATCTCCAGTTCAGATACGCTTACATACTTTCCGCTGCAATTGTTCTGATCGAGTCTACGATTGGGTCTTGATCTGACACGATCATCATGATCGGGTTCCCCGAATAAGGACGTTCTAGTACGTACAGATACGTTCCGATAGGCTTATCACGAATCAATGTGCTCCGTTACGATAGGACATGATTGTGGTCACGATGTCTTCCACGACCACATCAATGGAAATCACAATTTGAGCTACGGCTGGACCCAAATGATATAAATACAGCCCGACTGACTATTAACTTCATTGTTTTTTGAGATCGCAACACATCTCAACAGAGCGTGGTGTTTTTTCTTGTCTATGATGGATCCCGATCACCACGATTTGGATGCACGATTAGATACGATTTGCCGCGCTTTGTTACGATGTAATAAGATCTGACACGATGATCCCAATGGACAATTGATCGCAGTTGATTGTGTTAATAGTAGATAATTTTTTTACCTTTAAAAATTTTTCAACGATCAACACGATTGCCACGACTGACCTCAAGATCTGATAAGATCTGACAGGATCACCACGATTGGTCCATGATTAAGACCACGATTGGTCCATGATTAAGACCACGATTTCAATCGTGACGTGAATTGTGATAGTGGGAACTTAGCATAACAGCACCAGTCATCAACAGCAACATGTTTTTACACAAATTTTACTGACAAAAAAAATGTTGAAATATTGTCTTTCAGGCAGTAAAGAGTAATGTTCTAAGATGAACTGTAAACGAGTGAAATTACAGAATTTCCTTACTAAATGAACATACAAATATCAAACATCCTTAACATTACAAAGCAACCTTCCCCACTATTCACAATCAAAATGATACCACTATTCTTACCATGATAGAAAGACATCGGCAAATGTTTCAACTGCACAAAATAACGCGAAAACTATCCAGTACATCATCCATTTCACCTGAAAAGGGAAATAGATCAGTGCAACACCTTAGAATTAGAGTGAATGTACATGTATGTATGAATAAAATTACATTTTAGTATATCCTAAGTAATATCAAACACAGAATCACTTTACTTGAAATTTCTTAAAGCATTCATGCCTGAGTCCAGTCTGCTACATTATTATACATGAGCTCTACACAAAATGCTGTTGTAACAAACAAGGCATCACATTGAAATACTCGAACTCAGTGAGTCAGATGTGCCTTCTGACAGGGCATAACTCAAGTACGATGAAAGCAATTGTGCTGAAAATTTAACTTAACCTTCTTTTTATGCCTACTAACACTTCCCTAAAGTTTCGTAACGATTGCACAAAAACTTCTCAAGTTATTGTCTGTACAAGCCTTATTTGAACTATTTTGTTTAAAGGGGCATAACTCAAGTACGAGCAATTATGCCGAAAATCAAACCTTACATTCCTTTTATGCCTACTAACATTTCCCTAAGGTTTCATAATGAATGCACAAAAACTTCTTAAGTTATTGTCTGCACAAACTAAAGGGGACGCTGCTGCCGCAGCCAAAATTAACCCCTATATGTCACCTTTTAAGGCGACACAAAAATCACATTTTTAACATCAAATTTGTAAAAAAAATAATTTTGTCTTGGAGTCTTCCTTTGGTTTAATTTTACTGTTATGAAACCACATGATAGAATAAGACAGATATCGATTTAGAGATAAACTAATATTAAACATAGATTAAACAAATTGTTAATAGGTTGTATACAGGATTAGACAAGAGGGCCATGATGGCCCAAATGGCTCACCTGAGTACTGGCAAAGATGAAAGACTAACTGTTCTGAAAGGCTTGTGGAAATGTATGCCATAATGTCCTTAAATAAGTTGTCTAGCTGATTTACTCTCATACATAGAACAAGTAAGGACCTGGATATATTTTTCTCTACCCTGGTATCCAAATTTTCGCAGGCAATTTCGGAGGAATAATGTTAATGCTGCAGTTCTGAAAGATAATGGTGACAGCTGTGCAAAGGTCATGTCATGCCTGCTTTCAAAGAGTAGAGTGTATTGCCATTTTCCCGTCCTGTATTGAAATTTGCTTAAGATTTTATGGTCCTAGACAAATGGTGCAAGTTTGGTCCAGACTGGTTGAAAATGAAGTCCCCATCTTGCAACAAATTCATTTTTGCATTAATTTTCACAATTATGGGGATATAACTGATGTGTTCATGGCCAAACTCATTTGCTGCTTGTGTTGAGATCTTATGGCCATACAAAACAAGTTAAAGTTTTATCAAGATTGAATGAAAAATGAGATCTCGATGCACGAAAAAGGCATATTTTTTTTTTTTTCACTAACAAAGAGGCCATAACTCTGATGTTTGTTGCCCAATCTGACCGATCGTTGGCTTCTGTTGCAGACGTATGATCAAACTGTGGAAATTTGGTCAAGATTGGAAGAAAAATAAAGTCTCTATGAACAAAAAAGGCAATTTTGCATTTTTTTCCACATACAAGGGGCCATTACTCCGGTGTCTGTGGCCTGACCTTATCCATTTTTGGCTCCTGATGAAATCTTTTGTTCACACACAAACTGTGGAAGTTTGGTCAAGATTGGAAACAAAATAAAAGTCTTAATCAAGGTAAAATGGCAATTTTTGCATATTTTCCAACAAAAAAGGGGGCATAACTCTGGTGTTTGTGGCCCAATCCGGCCCATTGTTGACTTCTACTGTGATCTTTTGATAATACACAAACCGTGGAAGTTTGGTCAAGATTGGTAGAAAAATAATGTCTCTATGAACGAAAAAGGCAATTTTTGCATTTTTTTCCACAAACAAGGGGCCATAACTCTAAGGTTTCTCGTCCAATTTGGCCCATTATCGAAACAAACCGAGATTTTATGGTCATACACAAACTTTGCAAGTTAGGTCAAGATTGAATAAAAAATGTATTCTTTATTGCGATAACGGTCCCAATTGATGATGGCATACGGACGACGGACTACGGATGATGCTGGAGAGGTCCCCTATACCAATAGCTCACCGAGCACTTTGTGCTCAGGTGAGCTAAAAACACAGAAAACTCAGAATCTATAAACCACTTACATATTCCCTAACGTTTTTCGTCTTGACGGCTTTGTATGATGCATAAGCTGGATACAGTAACCCAAACACGAGTCTGCAAAATATATACATCAGCGGTAATATCGTCTGAATTCCAATAAATGCAATTGTCACTGCGTGCTTGTGAATGAGACGTCCAATGTACATGCTTCGTTCATTCCCATAACGCTCCAAGTACAGCGTCACACTAGTGAATATGATCAGGAACTTCACTTGCTTGGGAAGTCTCCAAAAATTGCGCAATATCCATGCTATACAGTGAAAGACATGTCGACCAATAGCTAGTGTCCCCTTTGCCATGCTGATGACCTTGCGAACATGTTTGGACATTACAGGTAGGACCTGCCAGTTTTATCAGAATGTCACTCAGTGTAATACATTAATAGCCATATATGTGTGTCACAACACTTCTTTTTGTATGAGCATTGATACTGTTTAACACATAACAGTTTTTTGGTAATTCTGTTCATTCTAAGTACAATGTAGATCTACTACAAATTTTGTTTATGAGTTCAGAAAAGTAAGAGTTTCTTTTTCGAGATCATAATCTGCTTCATTGCAGAACCGAGCAGAACATATATTTATTTTATAATCTGAATACAGGTATTTTTCTTTTAAAAATTATAGGTATGGAATGCAATTTATCCATTCACACAGAGCATAGCAACAACAACAAAAATCGGCTTTTACAGTTGTTCACAACAGTGCACAGTTGATATGAATCGTGACGAAAGAATTCTGGTACATCACCGACCTCAACTGATAATTGATACATCACTTCAGAAACTAATACTAAATCGCAGAAATCAACTCTTTGTTCATCAATCACTTCACCAACTGAATAAACACTTGCAATTTCTATATTATTCTCACCAACAAATAAACACTACAACTTTCACAATGCACTTTCTACTATCAACAAAAGCACAGACTCCATATCATATTCCAAAGAAATGCAGCAATAATGCTGCAAAACTGGTGTAACTCAAGACTGATTTGTAAGACAGGTAAATCCTTCCTGCATCAAAATTGCAAAAATCAAGAAAACTAATATATTTGGCTCATAAGGAAAGTTGAGATGCAAAACTAGACCATCTTGAGTAAAACACTCACACAGGTAAGCTGTTTGTCCGCTAGACTGTAGCAAATCATGATGATCTCCGCTATATGCTATACAGGTAAGTTTTTCTGATAGGAGTTTCCCAAGTAATAAAGGCAGCACTCATTGGGGAATGATGTAAGCTCACACAGTGGCTTCTGCTAGGTATATCATCATAATTATGCGTAAAACCAACTGCAACCGTGCAACAAACTGCGGTGCTGTGAATGATGCATGCATGACGCCTTTTATCTGTATTTTTATAAGTTACATGTACTGAAGACAACAGGCTGATTTTAATGCCACTTCATGGCGCAATTTCTCTTGCAACATAATTAACCAGTGACAGAAATTTATCGCTGCGCCTTTCTGTTTGTCCAAAGTTGTTTGTCAAAGGGTTTTAAGTAAATCGATTGGATTATGCAACCATGTGCTATTGTTTACCACTGAAATATAAACCCGTAATTGGTCAGCTCAATCCTTGATTGAGAAGTATCTACTGGTCAATTATGTAATGTTCATTGTGCCCCATTCTGCCAGCTCCGGGTAAAGGGCCCCTACCCCGTGACGAAATTTACCCATTGGTTCAATAACCTGTTTCTACAATAGTGTAAGATGTACTTCAACACTTCAATATTATTAAATTATTTTAAGTATAATATCAATTCTGTATATATGTTATAATGTTAACATTGAATGTTAAGCATTATTGTTCATCTTAAGCAATATTATGAAGTTAGAAGTAGTAGTTTACTTCTGCAAAAATAAAAGAGTCGGCTAAAATAAATATAGAGAACGACCATATAAATGAGCATTGTGCCAAATTTCTCACAATCATTTAGGAGCAAGAAAATGTTGTACGCCTGCCTAAATAAAACTGAGAATCTGAGTAAACCGGTTTAACAATTGACCAGTGCAGGACTTACGGGCTTGTGCTCACATTTCGATTACTGAGAGAAATGTGCTCTCTTATTCCATCATTTTATTTCTGAACTAAGGTTTTTCTAACAAACAGGCCCATCCACAACTGAAAAGAAAGGAAAATGCATAAGTTTTTATATACAATGCAAGCAATAACATGTACAAGGTTTCCGTTAAGTACATGTACAGTAACAAAACCCTTAGAATACAGGGGCGTATCTAGACCCTATTTGAGTATACGCACAATACATCAGTTGCATTTAGATACAATTACAAAATGCTATCAGTCTAAAAGAGAATATATCTCCTTTATGTCTCAGTTTTTAATATGAAATTGTTGTAAGTTTTATAACTTACCAATTCAACGCAAGCACTATGATTTATATGGCTTATGCACGGGCGTATACGAATATGCAGTCTTCAAAATAACCCACTTGCCCGAAGCCCCGGACAAATAAAAATCTATTCGGGTTAAAATTTTGACCTGCCTGCCTGAAAGGGCAAGTACAAAAAGCATGAAAAATAATAAGATTCTTTGACCAATAATACAACGATGTTAAGATGCTTTTCTCAAATATATCATAATATTTTCTTTTAGTAGACTGATAAGTTGAACAACATCACTATCATTTAAAAGGTTGCAGTAATCTCTAGGTTTTATTTCTTTATTCCGGACAAGTTCAGGTGCATTCAGGCAAGTTGAAATTGTATGGCTTAGGCCCGAACGGGCAAGCCCTTCCAAAAAAATCATCTGAAGACTGTATTATGCTTAGTTACAGTTGCAAGCCCCTTGAATACAGTACATCTTTTAATACAATACAATACAATACAATACAATACATGGAATGACATGCACAAGGCTTTCGTTCAGGTAACCAAACCCTTGGAATACAGTATCACAATGAATGCTGATTGATCTGTCGCCAGGGTGAGTCATCTCTATAGCATGCTGTGCTGCGGCATCTGTTGTTCGATCGAACACCACAAACCAAGTGCTACAGAAAACACAGTTTTCTTCCCGCTTCCTTAACATATGAATCAAATACATGCATATTAATAAAAGGCTTTTTTACACAACTTATTTCATGATATCTTTTTTAATGAAGTATTTTTTCCAAATAAAGATTTGCTTTATCTCAGGATTTTCTCCCATTTGAAAATTATAGCAATATTTGACATTCAATCATTACACTACAGTATGGCATATAATCCCATTTCCAACCTCGAAAATTGCAGAAATGCGAATGAACATGACTTTGTATTGGATAATTAGTAAATAACTGTCCCAGAATTTCGATAATTAAAAAGTTGATGTAAGTGAGCATTAAAGTCAAACCAATGGCAATAATTATTGCTTCAAAAAGTAAGCATCTATAATTTCTCAGAGATTCACATGAATCATACTCCCAAGGGTTTAACCATCTGACTTAATCATTAACAGATTTGTGATTAATAGTGCTGAGGGTTAACCAGTTCATACAAGGTACTTGTGATACCATAACTGTTATAAAATGCACTGTGTACAAGTTGTGTGAAATCTACATGTAGAGATCTGCCTGAGATACACATTAATAATGTTCTTAGAACAGATAAACAGTTACTCCTGACAAGTATACTGCCACACATAGTCTACAGAATACAGTGCAGAATACTGGTACTATTGACTGATGACCTGTTGATAGTAATAATTCTTACACATTTGTAAGTAATTAAACACTGTCCATATCTTTTATCTGGCCTTTGTGCTGGGTGCTGAGGTTCTTCTCAAAGACTGAGTCACAGAGAAATCTTTGTAATAAATGTTCACCTGTTTTGTTGGGTACTTTCTTCAGTTCAGATTTTGTTCCAAAGATGAGAAAGAAAACATTGATAGTTTCTGTAAATTCTGTATGTTAGTGGATTTCACAAAGATAAAGTAATTTAAATGCCAGAATGTCCAAAAATATTTATACATGTTGTCTATGTATGCAGCATTTTTCCAGTTTTCGGGACAGGACCAGGTGTGATCCAGTTTGGAAACTATAGTTTACTAAAAAACACCCCCTGTACGTCGGTAAACCAATCTGCAGATGATAAATCAAATTTCAGAGAAAACATATCGTCCGCAATAGACAGGTAGATACATATTTTGAATTTTTCGGCGATTTTAGTCAGTACATATACAAAATTATTGTACACATGTATAAAGTTATGTCCAACGCCACTATGTATTAAGTGTATTTCCAGAAATCTATGTTTTTCTAGGAAAAAAAAATATATATTCTGGGGGAAATACAAAATATTCAAAAAATGTACGTATTTATTTAATTTTTGGCATCTAAATCGACAAATTGGTGAACTAAACCGTTACAGAGTAATGATGTAATCTATCTAGAAGGGCATTCAAACGTTTATTAGTTGATACCGTAGTGGTTTCTGGGTTAAAATCAATTATATCTTGGAATGGTGTGCTCATTTATGGAAAAAGCCGAACTGTTTGAAGAAATTGTGTAAATAAAGTCCAAACTTAAACTGGATAAAACTCAAACTGCGCGATAAAATGATTATATTTTGCTAAGGAAGGTTTGTTTTGTGCTATTTTTCATTACATATTTTCATTACATATACATATTTTTTACATATAAAATAAAAATCATTCAAAAATTGGCCCATGATCGTCATGAATAACAGTTATACAAATAGGAACAAATAATATTATCATGCTTAAAGAAAGAGAAATACATAATATATATCTGCGCGTACTATATAAAAGTATTCTGTATTGTATACTTGTGCTTTACACAAACTATTTGTATCTAAGTAATACACAAAAGTAATCTGTACTGTATTATCATGCTTTACAAACATAATCTACGTCATGTGGGGTCAAAAACTAGGTCACTAGGTTAAAATTGAAGAAAAAGCTTGTTAACACTCTAGAAATCTTCATGAAACTTTGTCATAACATTTGTCTTAATGATATCTTAGTAATACATAAAAGTGATCTGTAATGTATTCTCATGCTTTACACAAATAATTTTTATCGTAGTTATACATAACAGTGATCTGTACTGTATTATCATGTTTTACAAAAATAATTTATATTTTAAGTAATACGTGAAAGTTATCGGTACTGTATTCTCATGCTTTACAAAAATTATATATAAGTTAAACATTAAAGTAATATGCACAGTATTCATAAAAGTGATCTGCACTGCATGTAACTTAATAAAATTGCATTTATCATCATGTACTGACAGTATTTGTCATTTCAAAAGCTCTACATGCATAAACAGCTAGTAACTTTATAGTATTTGGATTCTATAAGGAAAATAACTCTGTGGCTTTTAACATGCTAGGGTGACGGCTATAATACACTGATATATGTATTGTATTTTTGTCTTGTTTGTTAGTAGATGTTACATTCATAAATAATATTCATCTTCGAGAACAGGGCAAACACTATATAACTAATATCTGTATTATTCCACCTTCCCTTCTCGATGTTAACCCATTTTAAGTTAACATTGAAGTTCAAAACAGAAGATATTTCTATAAAATAATGCCCTCCAAAAGCCATTTATGCGTCCTTCTACACCTTTGACAAAAGTGTCAGTAATTCTTTGCTTAAACACAGAAAAGAAACCATTGAGATTACCAACACCTTGTGCCAAGCAGACATGATAGAATCCCAATGAACTTAGAGTACATTTCACTTGACTTGCCCAGTTGGTTTTTAGGGGATTACTTTCAATATGGTCTGGAATAATTTTCTATATCATTTTAATGAATTTATGTTCTGGATCACAGATCACCTTAAACCAGTACTTTATCATATTCATCTTACACATAGTTAAAAAGGCAAGTATCCCTGTCTCCAATAATATAAAGTCATTATGTGTGCTGATTTTGACACCTATTTGTCCTTCACCATTTAATAACATTTTTAATTAAAATAAGCAATTTTATTGTTGTTTTATTGACTTTACAAAGGCATTTGATTACATTGTTATGGATATCTTCGGTACAGAATATACAGACTCGGTATATGAGGATGACGTTTTACAGTTATAAAAGCAATGTTTACTCATGTGTACACAAAAGTAAGACATCATAATGATATCGGAACTGCATTTGAGAGTCATTTAGGTCTAAGACAAGGCGAGTGTTTTGTTCCCGATTCTTTTTTCTTTGTATATCAATGACATGGAGGATATATTGTACTCAAAAGGTGCAAGTGGTATTGATATAGGCATGTTAAAATGCTTCGTACTCATGTATGCGGACGGCAAATACGTCATCTGTTGTTCCCATTTTCGCTCGACATTCAGCTTGCGCTTCGAGCAAAACATAGTAATTTTCAGCCCAGTTTGATTGCCTATTTTTAATCAAATTTGTAAACAATTTACCTATGACACTTTAACATAGTTATCACTCTAAAATTATTTGGGTCATTTAAATCTCCTTTCTTATGTAGAGGTACAATAAAGCATTCAGTTCATTTATCTGGAAAATATCCAAGACATAAAAAAAAAAATATTTTGTTAAACAATTTAAGCAAATACGGAGGAAGTTCATCTCTGCCATTTATTCTAAATTCATTTAAGATCAGTTCTGGTCCCGCACTTTTTCTAGATTTTATATTGGCAGTCCCTTTGAAAATTTCTTCAGCAGTAAAGTATTACTGTGGTAAGAACCTTAACAATGTTTACTTTCATAAAATTGCTTCACAATGCTTTAGTGAACGTTTGTGGTCAACAATGTTAAAATATCGCTCAAAACTGATTTTTTTCTACATTCTTAACCAAATTCATACTAATTTGGCCAAATAATTGCCATTAGAAATCAATTGCAACAATGCATTATACGTACAAAATATCATTGTATCTTGTGCGATATTTTAAATGTTGAAAATTACCTTAAAGATATGAGTTTTTGTAAATAAATTATGGTAATAAGTAAGTTGTCCGACATGTTTTCTCTAAAATTTGATTGATCATCTGCAAATTGGTTTACCGACCTACAGGGGGTGAAAAACAGTAAATCATGTTATTATTTCAAAATCATGAGACCGGCAATCTTTATTTCTTATTGGAATTGCCAATGTTCTTACTACAATATATTTTCTGTTAAGATGGAATTATCACTATTCTCTTGTCAATGGCAGAAACCTTTTAAAATAAAGTTGTGCCCAGTAAGTGTATTGTTGGGGATATTAAATTATGACAGTGATTTTATTTCCTCAATGAAATTCTGTAAGTTCATGCATCCCCCCCCCCCCATTTTACTTTATATTGTTTGTTTGGTTGTTTGTTTGGATTTTTCGCCTTTTTTACAGTATTTCATTCATATCACGGCGGTCAGTTAACCTACTCATACTTTTCCTGGGCAAGCTTAGCCAATCCAAGCGGTTTACCAGTACTAAGTGCACATACTAATGCCAATAATGGACAACTGCCCTACTTGAATCAGAGATAGTGGGAGAATGGCTGTAGAAATAATTTCAAGACCAATCCCCACACAAGTTATGTTGCCGGGCTGTCGTTCGAACTCACGATCCCCCGATTGACAGTCCAGTGATTTGCCAACTGAGCTACCCGGGTCCTTGTTTAATACATGTATTTTCTATTCCCCATTCATGTGATATCATTCAGAGTGGGCCTAATCTTGACATGTAACATGTAATACAAATCAACAATGTCACATAATTATGTTGTTCAGTGTATTTTGGATTAAAATCGGCAAAGGATAAGAATGGTTGTAAATGTATCGTGCACTGTAACAGGCCAGATTAAGTCAGTCTGCCCAAGATAATTCCTGATTTCAGCTTTAAAAAGTAAAAACATTCACAAAGCATTTTCAATCAAAACAGAGATCTATTCGATTTTGTCCATGACTGCTTGGTTTCTTACAGTAGGGCTCATGCGAAACAAACATATTTTACCATTCTCAGAGTTTGAGCGATCGCGTCAGTGGCAAGTCAAGGCAGAGTAGACCTGTGTACTGTCAGTGGCAAGTCAAGGCAGAGTAGACCTGTGTACTGTCCATGGCAAGTCAAGGCAGAGTAGACCTGTGTACTGTCCGAAATATTGTGGAGTATTAATCTGCTGTACTCGCCTACGGAGTCATGGAGTTAGTGCTGTAACTAGGGACAGACCTAATATCAGTTAGTGAGCACGTATACAGGGTGCTGCTCAAATGAGCATGATAATTTGGAACATTTTCTTATAATTTGACAATTCTATGTTTTTGTACTTTTTTATATTTCTATGTTTTTGAACAGTGTGACTGTTACATCATTTGCAATTGAATATTTGCATAAAATAAAGATATTGCCACAACGTATTCAACATTCCCCTGTTAATCAGTTCTGGAGGGTAGATCAGTGAAAACCAAATAAGAAGCATCAGGCAACACCATGCTTTTTGGCATTTGCTCTTGATCTTTCCCATAATGTTACAACATACTGGCATATTCATTAATATTGATACATGATGAAGTATCATTGTATGCATCAAACATATTTGCCAACAACGGTGTCACATGACAAGGACTGGGTTATGTATTCAAGTACCAAACTACTGAGTCGAAAGAAGCTACTACCAATGGAAACCATTTCCTTGGAACCTGCGCTATGTTTTCTGTTTTCTAATTTTTACAGACTTTGTACAAGCTGAAGACTACATGTATAAGATTATACCGGTACGACTGTCCTGTTTTCAAATAACTAGCACACTGTTAAAGAAATAAGTTGTAAAGGTCATTAAAGACATGCATGTGGGGTTATTTTGTTTACTTTTTTTATTATTGTTTTCGCAGAAATTATCATACTGATAATTGTTCAACTGGGGTTACTCACATACAGATGAGGAGCATCATGTTAAAATCGACCTTAATGACAACATCACATAACCGAGAAAAATGCGTTTGAAATGACGTCATGATTTTTTTCTAATGTAAACACTGAAGTGACAGGGGTTTCTCTCTGGTTTGGGTGAAGAGTACCTGTACCCTCATGTGGGGGAATTTAAGCGTTGTTTTACACAGAAGGGGGAATTTTGACTTTGCAAACAAGTAAAAAATAAAACTATTAAATATACATTTCAAATCACTTTATTTAGTTTAACTCTTTACCTAACAACTTTATTCATGATAAATTATAAATAAATTGAATATTATAGTAGCAAGTCAATTTTTTAAACATCTACCACTTGACCATTAATGGGAATGTGGAGCAGTGCAACAGATAATTTTTCATGCAAGGAGTTTTTCACTTCCATTTGTTTTTACACATAGTTTTTTTCACTTCCAACTTTTAACCTTAATTAGTTTTGTTAAACTACAAATACTAATTCTTATGCAGTAATATACTATGTTATCCACTGTGAGACACAGTATTTGTGCCTTTTTGCTGTAACTGTTTTGATTACTTTTTAGCAGAAGCCATTTTCCCACAAGAGAAATTATGGTTCCCGGCAAATATGCTAGCAGTTAACTATATAGAAATGAAGTTTTATTTTGAAAACAAAAATAATCGGGAACCAGGCAAGTCAAAACGTTCATTTAACATGACCAAGTGGAGTTGTTCGGATTTTATCGTTAACCGTTAAACGGTAAATTTGATTCCGGAAAATTACTCCCATAAACAAACAAAATTTCAATGGCAATTCTTTTAGGGGGAATGTAATGGGGGAAAAATATATAGTTTTTTGTTTGGGGAATGATGCCGAATTTTTGCAAAAAAAAACGGAGATGATGGTTCAAGCGGATTCAGATTTTGTTTATATTAGCTTAGGTGTTGAACATAAGTTTGTATGCTAATTTTATTTAGATAATAATTGGTATTTTAATTAATGCTGTATGAATGATTATTTTTTCACATTTGTCACATTTCTTCCACGATTATCGATTCTTGTCAAGCTAGTGAATAGGTTACCGTTTTATTTTAACAGAAAACTAAATAATGTCATATATTCAGCAATCCCCTTCCCCATAAATCTTGCAAATAATTCAAAATAAATAGTAAATTATTTTTTTAAGAATTGTAGTTTTTACAGCAGTGGTCGGATTTTACTTTCTGTACTTAGCTTTATTTTACATACTTAAATCGCCGTTCATCAAACGACGGGATGGTCCAGTGGTCTAATGCGCATTCGTTTTGACAATGGGGAACCCGGATTGATTCCCGGCTGACGCGACCTTTTTATTTCATTTTTTTCTTAATTCGTTTCATAACTGCATTTTTTCTTACTTTTTGGGATATGATTAATTCTTAAATTAATTTTTTTTTCCAGGAACTCGAGTCTATGTTATCACACTATTTTGGTACAACTACTTTGCTTAGTATGATAACCCGATGAAAAGTCCCAGTTTAGTTATATTTTTTTTACACATTTTCTCTCATTAATAATTTTAGGTCAAAATAAGAATAGTACATTGCCAGGTATATGATGTGATGTGTCATGACGGGACAAAACGCAATGGTCGAACTACAAATGCAGATACCTATAGCTGGTATGGGAATAATACTGCTTATCATTTTTACATGCTACCGTATTTAATTTTGTGAAAGCGTCGTGTTATAGATCAAAATGCATGCATATTACGTATTGCTAACATGTGTGTTATATTCAATCTTTTCAAAATTATTAATATAATAAATTCGTCACTGGTGATTCACAGGTTATGCACGATGCTTGGTAGATTCCGGTTTCACCAACATTAAGATAAAATACAGACAAAAATACTAGGAACACGGTCACAACATGCAGACTAAGTGAACAAGTCGTCATCAACGAAGCAGTCTGCTTCCCCCAATGGACCTGGCGTCACTTGAAACCTGAAATAATGTATAACGCCGTTGCCTGTAAAATCCAATAAGTTTCATATATTGTAGTCACAGTTTGAAAGTTACGCGCTAGGGTTGAACTCGTTAAATTACAGTATATTTCTGGAAGTTTCAGTTCTTCCGGTTCGAGTCCAGTGTGCCTGGGATCGTCATTGTCAAGGACCACAGTCTTGCGCCTGAGCAGCAGTTCTGTATTCTCTGGGATACTGTGTACCAGTTCGCATCTACCGACCGACCACCGGTGACCTAGTGGCAGATTGTCAGAGGAGTGAAGACGATATTTCTCGCACAGCATCACTCGGTTCACTCCATTTGATTTTGTCAGCTGACTGCTCTGATCACCAGGAATACTGTTACTATAGTGTTTGCAGAATAAAACGGAAATACAATGTTTAGAATGTGTATCCATGTGTTTTGTGTTTGCTCAGCCCGGGGCTAGAGCGCTGGACTCTCCGGGGTTCGTGAGTTCGAGCCCTAGCCCGACCACATAATTTGTGTGGGGATTGGACTTAAAATAATTTCGACGATTATACTCAACCTAACTCAGATTCAATTAGGGCAGTTGTCAGTTGCTGGCACAAGTATATGTACTTGGTACTGGTTAACCGCTTAGATCGGCTAAGCTTGCCCTGGAAAAGTGTGAGAAGGTTAACTGACCACTGTTATAGGACTGAAATACTGTTAAATTTAGCGAAAAATCCAAGCAAACAAATAATACAGTCAAATATCTGCGCGGAGGTTGGGGTAATTTTTTTTTTTTAGTTTGTTCAAACTAGGAATATTATTTTGATGCACTTCAAAGCCTTGTAACGTTATTAAACAGATTATTATTGATTTATAACACTGTCAGACAGAATATTAAAAATTAATAACCAATTTTTCAGAGAAAATTAAAATCATTAATCAGTACAACCTGCGTTTATTCTGCAAATGCTGTTTTACCATAAAACAGACATATACGGTCGTAACAGCAATATTTTCACAGTGTCTCTAAATATAATTTTTATTTAATGCAAAGTAGTGAAATATAGAAAAATATCAGTGAGATTCAATCTCACTCACAGTGATGGACTATTTTTTTAATATTTTATTTGATTTGAACAATATTTAATTGTAGGTTTTGCCACCATTTATCATACAGAATCGACAAAAAAAGAAAAGTAGTGAAGATTAATAACACCAAATGTTAAGAATACCTCTCTTATATATTGAAGCGTATTTCCTCTTATTGTCTCTTGAATTTTCCTCAGTTGTATTGAGCCAAGAAGACTAGAACAGACAATGCCTTGCGGGTACAAGTTTTAACCACAAGCCATTGGAGCTCGTCATCTTGGTCCAAATTTAATTTTAGCATTCAAAGTATTTATTTTATCCTTTGCACTTTATTCATCCCAGCATATTACACTTGCACTTGTTGTTTACTGTTGCTATGAACAGTAGTCTAGTCTCCCTTTGTTTACATAATTGTTGTATTGCCCGTTCTCCAATTCCAAAATATAACAAGAATCCGGTGTACCCTTAAGTACTTTGTGATCATTAAGCACATAATTATATTGTTTTGGGTGTATTAAGATTTTGTATCCAGTAGCCACTCTTCAGTATTTAAGTATCCAATGTGTGTTCTTGTAATCAGTGTTCAGCGTTTAATTCTCCGCCATCTTGTTTTCTTCAAATTCTTGACCAGCTTTTAATCCAATTGTGTTGTTAAGTCCGAATAATTAATATAGAAAACACTTTATACGTATTCAATGTATTCAAAGTCAGAACACTCCTAACAGTACATCTTTTGTTGTTTTACATTTTAACGCGCATCTACGAGTTTAATCAGCTTAAATTGCTAGCGAAAATACATGTGCGTCTGAATGTCGTGACTGTGTTAACTATTGTTTACATAATAACACCTATGCACAGGCTATTTTTAGAAAACTAAATTTCGAAGAACTGAAGGCCCTTTCACTTTCAATATGTACTTTTATCATAAATATATTTAAAGCTAGAAGTGTGTGTTAACTTCTTGATTTAAAAGCTGACCATTATTCAACGACTAAGTGTATCCAATTGTATTTAAACTTAAATAAATTTAGAAACACGGATTCTGCGTTGTCTATGAATATACTTGTCGCATAGTGACTGTCGTACTGTAAACACGCTGCCATGATAATGCCTTGAGTAAAAAAAAAATTGTGATTGTTACTGAACTAGATTTAATCCACGCCACATGTGATCGTAATCCAAGATGGCGCTGGAATGTTTATTACTAGTCCCGCTTACTACGCATTATAGAGAAAATAGTTCGGACGTAATCTTGTAAATATCGTGTTGAAAATCCCCTAAATAAAAATCAAACGTAAAAATATGCAAATAGCATTTAAATAAAAAGAAAATTTGTTTGTTTTCGGTGTCATAACGCGTGATATCGTCACCGGAAAGGGAGACAATATACATATTTTCAAGAGCGCAAGCGCTCGTGAAAATATCACGCTTTATCACACCGAAAACAAACAAATATCCTCTATTTATTATTTTAAAGTGTTTAATAAACGTATCTAGTAATTACGGTACATTCTAGTTTTGCTTCGCAACTGGACGTTTTTGTATAAAATATTGCTTTCACCATTATTTTAAAATAAAATCATTGCTGACAATGCAAACCCTTAGTATTTACAGATAATACTGATATTGTTTCTGCATAAAAGCATAACGTCGTGTTAGGGTGTTTTTCACTCAAGCAAAACTGTGCGTTATTTTTCCGACGTCAAAGTTCTCAAACGGATTGCAGGTGACGTCATTTGAAACATCATTAACATTTTTATTTTTTGAGGTATTAACAGTTTTCACCAACGTTATTAGTGCACGTTCTTCTATCGGAATGCATAGAACCCATTATACTTGTGCCAAATACCAGTACTTGCTGGGTAATTAAAGTTGTTAAACTAATTGCAGTTACTTGTGTAGTGAATCGTTACAAAACTGTGGCAAGTTATTATTGAACTGTGGCTTATCATTATTTAGCTAATTCCCATCTAGTATAAACAATACAATTTAAAATAATGTGGCATTTTAACTAAAATACATGTATCTTAATGTTAAAACTTTATAGCATTAATTTGGTTTTCAAGTGGCGTTTTCGACGGTAAGTCAACATTCAATAACAATTGCAAAAATAAGTTCATTTACAGAGAATATATATAGAAACATTGTGAAATACATGTACATTGATTTTGTTTTATAAACGTTAGCGAACATATATTATTTAATTATTCATATTTATCAACAGCACTTGGTCATCAATGACAATTTCACAGGTGCGGGAAAATTAGTAGAACATGTGGTCGAAATTAGCCCAAGCCTGTAAGCCCTGCACTGGTAAATTCTGAACTTGGCTCTTAAGTATACTGTAATAATATATAAATTTGGGCGAAACTGCTACTTTTGCAGGGTTGTCATAATCACATGAAACAAGCGATTTTTATCAAAATATAAGCGATTTGGCCAGGGGTCAAGGGGGCTCCTTAGGGATATTACCAATCACAATTTTAAAGTTCCTAAAACATGAGGGCCATGATGGCCCAAAGCGCTCACCTGAGAACTGGTACAGATGAAGACCATACTGTTGTGACAGGTTTGAAAATTAAGGTATCTGAACAATACACAGTGGGGGTAGGATCAATTTTGATGTAAAACATCCGTAAGTGCAATGGGCTAACTAAAGTATGAGTTGGGTAGTGGATGTGCGTTTTTTTGCTAATGGTTCTCAAATCATTGACAATTCTGAAAAATGCACAAACAGTAGCTTTTGATGTTTCTTTCGCAAACAGTTTTGGAAAACTAGTTGCAATGCGATAATTGCGACAACTGTGCTATAAGGTAAAGTTTTGCTTTTTCTTTGATAATTTTCTTTTCAATGATGATCAATGATGTTAATGCAGACTCTGAAGACATCAAAGTTGGAAATCAAATTTTATCAATCAATTTTTATGGTCATGCGCAAACTGTGTAAGTTTGGTCAACATTGAATCAAAAATCGTGTGTGCAAGCCAATCATTGATAACTTGTTGATGATTTTTTCCAAACACAAGGGCATTAACTCTGGTGTTTCTGGCCCGATCATGCTTATATTCGACTTCACCTGTAGTCTTACGTTCATAGACAAACTGTACACGACTGGTGAAGATTGGATGAAAAATGTCTCTCTCTATCCTGAATAATGTCCATTTTGTATATTTTTTAAATAAACAAAGGGCAATAACTCTGGTGTTTGAAACACGATCTGATCCATTTTTGATGTATGCTGAGATCTGATGGTGATACACAAACTGTGAAAGTTTGGTTAAGATTGGATCGAAAATAGTCTATACGTTGGAAAAGGGCACTTATGCACATTTTTTGCATGAAAAAGGGGCAATAACTCTGGTGTTCCTGGTCCGATTGGACCCATTATAGAAGATTTTATAGTCATACACAAACGGTGCAATTTTGGTCAAGATTGAATAAAAAATGTAGTCTGTACCGCGATAATGGTCCAAATTGTTGAAGGCACCTTGACGACGGAAGGACGGACGCTGCCGGAGAGGTCCCCTATACCAATAGCTAAAAAATAACAGATTTTCTCACGATTTTCAATGATGAATTTGATTGGCAATCGCTTAATAATGACAACCCTGCTTTTGATGACTGGTAATAGTAGTGAAATCCATATGAATGAAATGTACATATTGTACTGGAATAATTAACTCTTCTTGTATTATCATGTTGTTATCAAGAAGTTCTACAGTATACTTTGTGCGCGATGTGTAGGTGTGAGTTTGAATCCTACTTGAACACTTGAACAGTGTATCCCAAAACAAAATTTTTTTTCATTGTATATATTGTTTTCTTAATTATTTTATCAATATGTAGTGGCTATCCAATAAATATATTCGATACAAATTGTAAATTATATTGCTTTATTAAAATATGTGTCAATATTTATGCAAAATACCATCAATATTAATTATCATATAGTATATGCCCCATTAATTTCAGTTTTGAAAATGGTGAACACAATAGCAAAATAGCAAAACAGAATCGATATCGTAACTTTCTTTCGCCTACTAATGTACTATATTTTACATCTCTTTATGATACGTACTGTAAATTAAATCGCAATACTTTTTGCATGCATATTTTTGTGGGTGGGGAAAACAACATTACAAAAATCGCAAGAGAAACGCCATTTCTAAAATTAATAATGTATGAAAAAACACTTACATTACAACCCTAGACAATACTGCCGACACCATCTTGAAAGATCGTTCACTGTTTTCTGGAGCGATCAAACTACACAGCTGATATGTATTTTCAAATATCTAAGGTAGACATCTTTAATCTGTGTGACGTCATGGTCATGTGATATAAATATTGACAAAATGATGATTCCACACTACAAAATTTAGACGTGATTTAAAAAATGTGTAGCAATTTTATTGTATTAATTCATGAATTATTTCAAAACATTTAATTTCCTTTCAATTGTTTGAATATGATACAAAGAAATGTGTTTTTGAAAAGTAAAACCAAATCGAAACTGAAAGCAACATTAACTGTTCTTTCAGTGGGAAAACACTCATTTCCATAGATGAGACGGCAATAGTCGAGCTGTTTACTGTGGCCATAAATAGCGCCTGAATTGGCCATGGTTAGCTTCTGAATTACGATCTCAAACCACTAAATTACACAATGATCTGAATAATAATATTTTATATTAAATGTATGAATGAATTCAATTCTAACAATAAGCAATAGGCGCATTAACATTATTTATTTATTTATTAACAGCCAGTTACATATGGCCAGTAAAAAGAGATTTTTATGTAAAATTGTGCTCATCCAGTGACCAATGGCCGCAGACAATACCGATTTCTATAACAATAGACGCATTTCAAGTGACATATGGCCACAGGTAATCGGGATTTATATAAGAATATATGCATATCAAGTCACCTACAGCCACAGTAAAGGACGATTTCTATGAGAATAAAGTGGCCTATGGCCACAGCGAATGGCGACTTCTATTAGAATGTACGATGGCGATTTCTATGTGAATATTCGCATCTCAAGTCACATACGGCCACAGTAAAGGACGATTTATATGTGAATAGACTCATATAAAGTAACCTATGGCCACAGTATAGGACGATTTCTATGTGAATACACGCATTTCAAGTCACCTATGGCCACAGTAAAGGACGATTTCTATGTGAATAGACGCATATAAAGTGACCTATGGCCACAGTAAATAGTCATTTTATGATAAAATACGCACATACAGTGACCTATGGCCACAGTAAATGGCCATTTCTATGACAATATACGAACATCCAGTGACCTATGGCCACAGTAAATGGCCATTTCTATGTGAATAAACACACATCCAGTGGCCTATGGCCACATTAAATGGCCATTTCTATAATAATATACGCACATCCAGTGCATATGGCCAAACTAAATGGCCATTTCTATAATAATATAAGCACATCCAGTGACCTATGGCCACAGTAAATGGCCATTTCTATAATAATATACGCACATCCAGTGGCCTATGGCCACAGTAAATGGCCATTTCTATGACAATATACGCACATCCAGTGGCCTATGGCCACAGTAAATGGCCATTTCTATGTAAATTTACGCACATCCAGTGACCTATGGCCACAGTAAATGGCCATTTTCTATAATAATATAAGCACATCCAGTGGCCTATGGCCTCATTAAATGGCCATTTCTGTAATAATATACGCACACCCAGTGGCCTATGGCCACAGTAAATGGCCATTTCTATGACAATATACGCTCATCAAGTGGCCTATGGCCACAGTAAATGGCCATTTCTATGTGAATATACGCACATCCAGTGACCTATGGCCATAGTAAATGGCCATTTCTATAATAATATACACACATCCAGTGACCTATGGCCACAAACAATGGCGATTTCTATAACAATAGACGCATTTCAAGTGACATATGCCCACAGTTAATCGGGATTTTTATGTTTCAGCAATAACTGAAGATTGTGAAATGGTTTGTTAAACAATGGGAAGCTTCCTGAATTATTTTTGTAAAAAGTACTCTTGTTTCAGATTTCATTTCAAGCATACATATATACCAAAAGAATCGAGTGATCATGTGTCTGTATCTTGTTAGATAAAAACTGAAAATCTCTACTCGTAGATGAAGATTTTTATTTAATATTCACTGTTCTAAGTGTGTTTACGTTTATTAAAAAAATAGTGCAACTCTTGCCAGACCGTCAACACATCACTTCTATCAAAGTTAAACATTGTTTTTGTAATTTTGCAGGTGAAGTCATGCTCCTATGAAGAGGCTAATGCTTCGTTGACATATACCGAAGGAAGGAAAACCTTACTGAAAGCACTTGCCGATGGACTGAACACATGTACTTTATAAAATGTAACAATTAATTACTTGCCACTGTGCTACCATGCGATGTGTATGTGATAACTGCTTTTTTTCACTCTATTTTCAGACAATAAACTTATCATATTCTATTATCCAAGAACAAAATGACAACAACTGTAAAAAGATATCAAGTTAGTAATCAAATCAGTGAACATGCATTTATGCATTATGTTTGTCATTTTTACTTCACAGGCGTGAAGTCAAAGCATGAATTACAAGGTCAGAGTCTCCGAAACTGATTTCTTCAAACTTACAGTACTGGTAGACATGGATCAGTTGTGAATTAATGTGGGACTTATACATGAGCTTACTTTTTATACATTTCACTGTGGGACAAAGCACAGTTTCCACAGGTACATAGAGTTAAGAACCAACATTATAGCTTATATTTGTATTCATGTGTTTTATGCTCACATGCTTCAATGGTGCGCTGTTCAACCTTATAATGAGCAGCCACAAAACTCGCGAATTTGGGAAATAGTGTTGGATGTTTACTGTGAAATATTATATGTTCATACTCCTAGCAGTTTAAAAATACATGTATGACATTATTTTTGTATATGATAGAATTTATTATTACAACTATTACTTATTTTTATTGTCTGCTTTATTTAGTTACATGCAACATCAATATATAGAAAAATATTTTCTATACATTTTAATAATTGATAATATGACAAGTTATTTATGTACCTGTATACGTTGTTAATTGCATTATTATTATTGTTGAAAATGTCTATATATTTCTATATTATTATTACATAATACATACTGCACTGTCTGTTTATTCATAATAGATCAGTCGTTTTGTACAACAATATATTGCATTAATCCGCCCATTTTTTGGTGTTAGTATATAGGAAAAAAATGACACTGCATAATAACCTATTGAATTAATTTGAAGTATATATAAGACGATGACAGACAGATGTGCGTGTGGTTTTTAGTAATTTATTTACCGTGCAACAATAGACTGGGGAACTAACAGAGTAAGTAAATTGCTATCAACCATGATAATGCATACAATATTTTGCTTTACATTATTGTATTCAAAAGTGTTTTAAATTATGTTAGTTTTTTTCCTGAGAGCTTAGCGGTTTGTTTGTTCTCATCTAAGTAAAAGGAACAATATATTAACTACGTAACTTGTTTTATGACATTGGAAGCCTAAAATAATCTACACATATATGCAAACTATGTTTTATGCTGTAAAGCGGCATAATACATAGGTGATGTTTATAAACGTGTAAATAAATAATAATAATAAAAATAAAATTAAAATAAAAAAATAGTAAAACGTAGAAAAGTAGTTTGTTACGATTGTGTAAATAATACTGTTAAAATATCATGTAAGTTACCGAATACTTCATGTCAAATTGTATTTGTTTTATGCCAGGTATGTGTTAAGAGCACTTTTTTTGTTCATTGTTTTGAAAACTTATTTCGCTGCAAAGAATGCACATTTGTGCAAGTGCAATCAATAAGTCTAGTTTATTCAGACCACTATGTTGACAGACTGTACATAAATGTCACATTAATATTGATAAATAACTTCTTATTCTCAAGGCGATTGATGTCTGATGTAACGTGTTCGTAAAAAATTGACAGCTTTTACCTTAGAGTGTTACATAAATACTTCCACCCGGAACTCAAGAGTGACAGCCTGTGCTCTAATTATTCATGGGCGTGACTTGTAGGTTCTTGAATTTGTATTGGCTAAGTCAAGAAACCAAAATTTAGTAATGTATTTTCATTGGTTATTATGAATTCTAAGATTGGTATAAAGAATAGTCTTTCCGTGGTAAAATCACTTAACATCTGACTGATTTTACTTGTTTACACGCAATAAAACGGAAAGACTACTTCTTCTTGGTTTTAGATAATCTCGGAAGCGGTAGATCGACACAAGGGCCGAAACTCGTCCATAACATTGGATTAACGGCATAACCTTGTTCCGTTTACATCGTCGTAAAAACAACACACGCTTAAGTATTGCCGGCTAAGATAACGCAAAAGAAAATTACGGCATAACACATAGTGGAGAATCAGTCGATTCCACCTCTCACATGAAGCCAAGCGAGGAATGAAATCCCAACCATCGGCCGTGAACATTGTCCATCTCCGGTCACAGGGACCCGTCCCGGGAAATCAAGAACTCGGCAGTTTATCGTCGGTAGCAACTTCAAGTAGCACGCAGACAACTGAAACGCCTACCACCCGTGAAACTACACCTGACCAACCTCCAAGCGTCTTCTCAATGGCCCTGCCAGGTACATTAAAACTTGAGACATTCAAGGGAGAAACCTCGGACGACATTGAGAAGTTTTTACGCAGATTCGATCAGTACGCGTCTTGTTTGAATCTAACAGACAGGCAAGCGTTAGCAGCACTTGGATTTCATCTCGAAGGAGTGGCGAGGCTCTTCTTTGAGAACGTCCAGCCAGTTCCAGACACTGTTGAAGAGCTGAAGAACATTCTACTCAACAAATTCAGAAAGGCGAGGCAGATCAACCTCAAGGTGTTTGGGATGCAGCAGGACGCTAGTGAGACGCCTGAGCATTTCATCACGCGTCTAGAAACGGAGCTTTTAAAAGGTTCCAACAACTTTTCAGACGACATGCAGGTCCAGCTCGCCTTAAATGGACTGAACCCTACTACCAGTTCAGCCATTTCAACACATGGACCAAAAAGTCTACGAGAGGTTCGAGACCTGGTACAACGATTATCAAACGTTCGCCAGACACCAGCAGTGGCATCTACATCCACTTCTGCGCTCGAGAATAGCGTGAACATTTTGACTGCTGCGGTGGCACAGTTAACTACATTCATGTCCAATCAACCGAAACAGCCACAGCAACACCAACCACCACCACGACAGCCGTTCCAACAGCGGATCAACCAGGGTGCCAGACCTACACACAGATACAGCCAAACCAACCTACGAGCCGCAACGACGTAGCCTGCGACCGATGCGGAGGTAGGTGCAATTCCAAACAGTTTTGTAGGGCAGTGGGCAAAACATGTCATGGGTGTGGCAAAAAGAATCACTTTCAGTCTTGTTGTAAGAGTGCTCGTCATGGCTATTCGAATGCAGATAGATTTGATAATTCTTCCAGTTAGGGATTCGCGCCTATCTGCAGGGGCGACAAAATCAATCCAGTAGATGGGCACAGCGATAGGAAATATTCAAATCATTATGTTCATAGGGTTAATGAGAAATGTGATAGGGGGTCTCAGCAGGAACTTAATGTTGTGGGGAATAAATTCACTTCCAAATGTGCTAGTGGTTTAGGTACGACAAATGTGGGTCACAGTAAAAAGGCTAGTTCAATGAAAAATAAGCTTGTGTCTACCAATGCAAACTTTACTGCATCTATGACCAAAAACACCGTATCGGTCTCGGTGAATAACACGCAAACAAATGCCCTGTGTGATACTGGTGCTGCTGTTTCTTGCATAAGCACAATGTTTTTTGATAAGGCCTTTCCTGACAATAAACCAAACTGTTCTCCAAGTCCGTATGATGCTATTCTCGGTGTCGGAGGTACACGTCATACTGTCAATGGCCAAGTCTATCTTGATGTCAATTTCGGTTCATATACGGTGTCAAATCAATTTCTAGTTGTCGAAGATTTACACCACTCTTTGATCATTGGACTCGATTTCATGGACAAACATGATGTTAAAATTGACATAAGGGCTAAAAAATGACTATACATGATTGCAAAATTTGCAATTTGCGCACTGATACTGGGTATGCTCGAACGATTAAGCCTACAACATTAAGTGCCAATTCTGAAAGCGTTATTCCCATTAAAGTAGCAAGGGTAAAATCTGGACAGGAAGTGCTGATTGAACCTTTGTCTAAGTTGATTAATCGTGGTATTGTCGGTGCTAAATGTCTTGTAACAATAAGAAAAGGCAGAGCTGTACTGAGACTAGCAAACCCAACAGATAAAGATGTTCATTTGCAGGGTAACTTTGTTTTGGCTATTGTTTCTCAGTTTAAGCGGGAAGGTGTCTGTAGTCTAGATTCGGAACTTCCGGTTGAAAAGGCAAACTCAAACAAAAATTCTCATAATTTGCATTTTGACTTGTCGGATTCGGATTTAAGTGCTGACGAAAAAGACAGGTTACTTACTTTGCTCAATAATAATACAGATATTTTCTCAGAAGGATTACATGATCTTGGTAGGACTCATATGCAGACGCACCATATTGATACAGGTGATTCCAAACCAGTTCGAACACCTTGTTACAAACATACACCAGAAATGCGTCGCGTGACTGACAAAATGGTCTCAGAAATGGAGCAAAATGGCATTGTTAAAGAAAGTAACTCTGAGTGGTATTCACCAGTTGTTCTTGTAAAAAAGTCGGACACTGACAGTACAGGGGAATATCGTTTTGCTGTAGATTATAGGAAGTTAAATAAGATCACAAAACCTATAGCACAAGCATTACCACGCCTATCCGATATGTTGATGCAATTGGCGAAGCAAATCCTCAATACTTCAGCTCTTTAGACCTAGGCAAAGCATTTTGGCAAGTTCCTTTAAGCAAAACAAGTAGGGAAAAGGCAGCGTTTATTACTCACAAAGGAATCTATGAGTTTACATCTATGCCATTTGGGTTATGTGGGGCACCTGCTACATTTACATCTTTGATGATGAAAGTTTTAAAAGGTATATCTTGGAAATTTGTGCTGTGTTATGTTGATGATGTAATCATCTACTCAAGAACATTTGATGAGCACCTTGATCATATAAATCAGGTCTTTGAAAGACTTAGACAAGCGGGTCTCAAATTGTCCCCCCGGAAATGTCATTTTGCTCAACAAAATTTACATTATCTTGGACATATCATAAACAGAAATGGTATAAGTGCTGATCCAAAGAAAATTGAAAAAGTTATTAATTTGGTTCCACCAAAGGATCAAAAAGGTGTTAAAAGCTTACTTGGCCTCACAAACTACTACAAGAAATTCATTTGTGGATATAGTAAAATTTGTGCTCCTCTCTTCGAATTGTTGAAAAAGGATAAGGCATTTATTTGGACTGAAGATTGTCAAAAGGCTTTGGATACGTTAAAAACTCTGTTAACGACAGCACCTATTTTAGCATTCCCAGACATGGATAAGCCATTCACCCTTACATGTGATGCTTCATCCTATGGAATTGGCTATATATTAGGACAAAAAGATGATCAAGGGAGAGAACGTGTAATTGAGTACAATGGCAGAGCATTACATGGTTCAGAAAAGAATTATTCTGTTAGTGAGCTCGAATGTCTAGCTATTGTAGAAGGTGTCAAGACATTTAGTTCTTATTTGTCTACTGGTCGGAAATTTGAAATCATTACAGATCATAAAGCTCTAAAAGTTCTTAATTCTATGAGTAATTCAACTAATGGAAGAATAGCGAGATGGCACATGCTCCTCTGTGGTTATAATTACGAAGTTATTTACCGCAAGGGTGAATACAATACTGCTGATCCTCTGTCACGATACACTAAAGAAGCTTCCATTGACTCTGAAGTCCATACATCCAAACTAGCAAAGGTTAACTCTGTACTTGATGACGTAGACGTTCATGAAAACACAGAATGGTTTGAGGTTAGCATTGAGTATGATGCCACTCCTACCGTCTTCGCGGTTGACCCTCAACCATTATTAATGGATCACAACAAAACAGAAAGTCTTAGTCAAATGCAAAAAGAGTGTCCCGATTTCAAGCATATCTATGCATTTTTGGAAGGTGGAGAAATACCATCTGATGAAAAGACTAGGAAAACAGTAGAATTTGTAAAAGATGAGTACCACCTTGTTGATGGAATTCTATTACATTGTCATAAGAATAGAACAAAGAGGAAACCAACCGATGAAAAAACTATCATGCAAATAGCACTTCCAAGAAAGTTAAGACTAAATTTGTTACAACAAATACACGATGGCAATGGTCATTTTGGCTGGAAACGAACCTTTGAACCCATCAAAGCTAAATATCATTGGCCAAAAATGGGACAGGAAATTGCAGATTATGTTAAATCTTGTGACAAATGCCAGCGTGTTAAACGAAATACCAATGCGACGGCAACACCTTTAAATCCTCTTCCAGTTGTAGGAGCCTTTGAAAGACTACATCTTGACATTATCGGCCCTCTTACAAAAACTGAGGACAATCATACGTGCATTCTTGTCTGTGTCTGTAGTTTCACTCGCTGGGTTGAAGCTTTTCCTTTAGTTACTCAGTCTGCTTCAGAAATAGCTAGAGTTTTGCATGATGAAATTTTCTGCCGCTATGGTGCAAGTCGGACCATTGTCACTGATAGGGGTCGGAACTTCTTGTCAAAACTGGTCAATGCACTTAGCGAATTGTACGAAGTATCCAGACATATGACTGCTAGTTATCACCCTCAGGCAAATGGTTGTGTAGAGAGACAGAATGCTACAATTGGAAAAACTCTATCCATGTATGTACACAAGGATAAAAAAAACTGGCACAGGATACTTCCTGTTGCGCTAAGTGCTATGAGATCAAGCCCAAATACTGAAACTTCCGGCTTCAGCCCATTTAAAATGTTGTTTGGCGGGGAAATACGTTTGCCGTTTGATTTGTCCTTGATTCCAAGTGAGACGTTAAAAACAAATGATAGAGTGTTTGTACAAAATTTGAATGATACATTGAAACTATTTCATGAAACTGCCAAGTCCAATACTGAAACCACTCAAAAGGAGAGCAAAGAAAGACATGATGTTAAAGCAAAAGAATCTGATTTTCTGCTTGGTGAAACTGTATTAAAGAAAGTACATAAACACACTCCTGGACTATCAGCAAAGTTAGAAGAGAAATGGAACGGTCCATACTATATTGTGAAGAAGCAAGGACTAAGAAACTTTAAATTAGCCGACTGTAAGACAAACAAACAATCAAAATCCTATGAAAATGCCAAAAACTTAAAAGGTACTATGTCCCAGAAGACTACAGACTTGATCTGCTGTTTAGTGACTCTGGTGACGAATCAACTCAAAATGCCACGAACGTAAATGATGAATCACAGGCTGTAGAGAAACCTGATGCTGGTCATTCAAAATGTTCAACCGAACAACCCATACTAACTTCTACACCAAAAGAGGTAGAAGCAGATATTACTAATTCTCAAACTCCTCAAAGTTCCGAAGATAACAACGATGTAACAACCGAAAAATGGTACTCCGTTGAAAAAATCTTAAGACAAAGGCGCAGGAATGGCAAAAGAGAATTCTTAGTAAAATGGGGGAACCCGCATTACAAGCCAACATGGCAAGAAGAAGGCGACGTTACACCACAACTCATAAAGCAATTCTACATAAGTCACACAAAATCTGGGAAGCGTAGAAAAAGAAGACCCTACAGATTTTTCACGACTTCTTAACTCCATGGTTTTAAAGCCAACTTCATTTGAGTTACATATTTATTCATTTCAACATATCTTTTGTGATCATAATACTCGTTAATATATACTGGGTTCAAATGCCACCTGTAAGTCGCTGTTTTGAACTCTAGGTACTTTTAAAGTTAATATCAGGTTCTTTTATTGGTGCTTAAATGTTCGGTGTTAACGACGTGCAAAACCAGAATTATATCATAATTGATTTTTTTTTTGGACTCAGACATAAGGATGTGTCGCTAGCGAACTGTACGAAGAGCATTTTACGATGATATTATCCATACTTTGAATTGAAAGAATGCGAGTGAAATCGAGAGTTTGTGTCGTGCGGTTGTGAGGGACAATGAGGTTACTTCCATTCTAAGTATGCTGTTATAGGTACCAAAACCAGTGAGATAATTCGTAATGTGTCTCTTTCTAGTGGGCTGGCGTTTGTGGTTCCTGAGTCTGGTCCTCTCTGTTCTGTTTTGCCACGGGGTATCGGGAAGACGTCCGGCACAGTTGCAGCGACTTAGCTATGGTGTAGTATTTGAAGCCCAAGGTGAAATAGACTTTGCATCAGAAAGTTGGACTCACACGTTTGCAATTGAATTGCCGAAGAAAATGAATTTACTGGACATTAATGGTTGTAGTAAAGATGAAAAAACATGTAAATGGGTATATCAAGTCTTACTAGAAGTAAACAAAATACGTAAAGACACAAACATGATGATGAACACTACCATCGATGCAATTGAACGACTTGTCCCTGAACGACATTTCGGCAAGTCTCGTTCTCGTAGGGCACTACTTCCTTTCATCGGTGAACTTTCAAGGTCTATCTTCGGTACGGCAACAACGAAGGATGTCGAAATGTTAGCCGGACATATAAATGCACTTAATAAATTAACAACGAATATGGTTAACACCATACATCAACACGATGACAAATTGAGTTCTTTCATGCAGGCTGTTGACAGTCGAATTGAAAATGTTGTTGAAGGGGTAAAGGAGAATGATATTGCCATACAACATATCCATACACAACTCTATGAGTCACTGACCAATATAGAGGAAACCTTTTCAAAAATGAGTTCAATCGTTGCTAAGCAAATTGAACAGTCTAGAAAACTGGAACATGTTTATAACGAATTATTGGATGGAATATATGAATTAGTGGATGGAAATCTTTCTCCACATTTAGTAAGCCCTTCTGTTATGGCCGACACTTTACGAGATATTCAAGAGATGTTAAATGTCAAATTTTTTGGATTCCATTTAGTGTATAAAACCCCTCATGATGTATATAGATATGTAGATACTATATTTGCTCGTAATGAATCAGTATTGTACATCTCTGTAAAATTTCCGATCACAAGTTCTCGGAAACCACTTTCATTGTTTAAGGTTGTATCACTTCCTGTTCCTATAAATGCCACGTCGGATCACGCCACTCAGTTATTGGATTTACCTAAGTACTTTGTGGTGACACATGATGAACAATTCTATGGAACAGTTGAAGAATCCGAGTTGAATAGATGTCACCAAAATCATCTAAGTCTGTGCAGATTTCATAAAAAGTTAACTCCTATGACGCAGACAACCTGTGTATCTGCCATATTTAATAATAGTAAGCTTTTGGTAAAAAGTACATGTGACTTCCGTTTTTTGATTGGACATTTGTCTTCTGATATCTTAAGTTTGTCATATACTTCTATTTTAGTATACAATGTTGAAATTATTGAGCTTGACTGCTCGTCTGGCAAGCGAATGATTCAGGGTTGTAAGTTTTGCATTATATCGGTACCCTGTCAATGTGCAGTCGTGACATCCAATACCTATATTCCTCCTAGGGTATCCGCTTGTCATCTAAATTCGACGAGCAAACTACATCCAGTAAATTTAGCTTTGCTACAACAGTTTTTTAATGATTCAGAACTTGAGAGTATAGGAACTAGCTCATTGTTTGAAATACCTCTCTCAGTTCAGGTCCCAGATTTTCATATTTACAATCATACAATGCAAGCAATTATTGCAAATGACAGGAAAAATCATCTTAGTCTTGAAAAAATGGCTCAGTCTACTAAGTCTGATGCTCTAGTTTTTCAAACCTTGATGGACCCTCTGCTGACGGGGATATAACGATTGATTCAGACTGGCCTACAACTGATGACATATTATTGCATTGTACAACTTCTGTTGCTGCATTGAGTTTAGTTGGTTTATTTCTTGTCAGCTTGAAACTTAGGAAACTTATCTTGGTTGTGACTGTTTTACAAAACGCCTGTGTCAAGGCCAAAGCTTCTACGATTCCATCGTTTGTCTACTCTAAACCACAGACAACATCACCTTCCCCTGAGTTTTTCTGGGATAATATTGAAATTACACTAGACCATGGTATTCTAGGAGTTGTAGTAGTAACTTGGATTTGGGTTACAATATTATTGATCAGGAGTTTTTCAATAAATAGGAAAGATGTACTTGTGGCAGAAATAACAAACGGATTTTCCTGTGTACATTTTCCTTTAGTAAACATATCTATGTGTCCCAACTACTGGAAGTTCTCTGTTCCGATGGATATATCTTGTGTAGAGGTGAATGGTTTCCTAAATGCGTCCATTACGTTTACTTGGGATAAATTTTCAGCTAAAAACAAAATAAATAATTACTGTACACAAATACCTCGCACAGTTAAAATTGGCCCCTTTATGTCCAAAACGCCTTCGAAAGGTCATGACGAGACCATATTCCGTTATGTTTTATGTAAAACATGCCAATATGCTAATTCCTTTGGCCAATTCGTAACAGTCCACTGCCATACAAATGTTTATTAATTGCACCTACCAATGTTATTGTTTTTCAGGATGTCCTTTGTATGAACTGTATGCAGTATGTTTTATGTATCAACTGTTAGGTGCAATTGCTATAAATATATACCAGAAACAAACTTTGAAATTTATTATAACAATCAATTGTACATAGTCAATTGTCACTAATTTCTTTACATCATTTTCCTGTAAATAAGTTAATGTGAGTTACATTGCCATCCCCAACTTTATAGGAATAAAGTTAAATTGAAGGAGGGGAAGATTTTATGCTGTAAAGCGGCATAATACATAGGTGATGTTTATAAACGTGTAAATAAATAATAATAATAATAATTAAAAAAAAATAAAAAAATAGTTAAACGTAGAAAAGTAGTTTGTTACGATTGTGTGTAAATAATACTGTTAAAATATCATGTAAGTTACCGAATACTTCATGTCAAATTGTATTTGTTTTATGCCAGGTATATGTTAAGAGCACTTTTTTTGTTCATTGTTTTGAAAACTTATTTCGCTGCAAAGAATGCACATTTGTGCAAGTGCAATCAATAAGTCTAGTTTATTCAGACCACTATGTTGACAGACTGTACATAAATGTCACATGAATATTGATAAATAACTTCTTATTCTCAAGGCGATTGATGTCTGATGTAACGTGTTCGTAAAAAATTGACAGCTTTTACCTTAGAGTGTTACATAAATACTTCCACCCGGAACTCAAGAGTGACAGCCTGTGCTCTAATTATTCATGGGCGTGACTTGTAGGTTCTTGAATTTGTATTGGCTAAGTCAAGAAACCAAAATTTAGTAATGTATTTTCATTGGTTATTATGAATTCTAAGATTGGTATAAAGAATAGTCTTTCCGTGGTAAAATCACTTAACATCTGACTGATTTTACTTGTTTACACGCAATAAAACGGAAAGACTACTTCTTCTTGGTTTTAGGTAAGATTTTTACTTATCTGTTATTTTTACTTTTAGTTTAAGTATTTTACTTGTAATTTTAAGGATAAAATTAAGAAGTACATTTGAACGAAAAGTATCTTATTTGACAAATTAGAATAATCTGAAGTTTTTCATGGTTTTCATACTTATTTACGTGACTGTAAAAACATTAATTAGAGTAATTAATATGTGTGTAGAGTAATTAACATGTGTGTAACAATTTATTATATTGTATAATTGTACAACTATACTTTGACTTATTTTCATTGTTATTTTTTTATACTGAATTATTAGGACATTATACATATAAAATAATATAATATAACTAAGTCTGATAATTTCTGTTATAATATGTATTGGAATTTACAAGAAACATCACTAGTATATTAACTTGTTATTGATTCTATATCTGTTAAATAATATCAAATTCATTTCATGTAGTTTACATGTTTACTATTTGTAACTTAACATCTGACTGATTTTACTTGTTTACACGCAATAAAACGGAAAGACTACTTCTTCTTGGTTTTAGATAATCTCGGAAGCGGTAGATCGACACAAGGGCCGAAACTCGTCCATAACATTGGATTAACGGCATAACCTTGTTCCGTTTACATCGTCGTAAAAACAACACACGCTTAAGTATTGCCGGCTAAGATAACGCAAAAGAAAATTACGGCATAACACATGCATAAAATAATAACTTAAGTATGAGTTTTATACATTATTATGTTGACAGTTACATATATGTTTATGGTCTCTATGACTATCCCTTTGACCTACTAAAACAATTATCTGTTTTTGTTAATTATTCAATCCTCTTCAAAAACATTTTTGTTGTTAATGAGGTATTAAGCTCACCTGAGCCAAATTGCTTATGGGTGAGATATAGTGGTCATCGCTGTCGGGCGTTCATTGTTCGTCGTCCGTCGTCATTTAAATTACTTTTAACAACTTGAACAATAATCGTCAAGGTTTTTATCCATGAAGCTGAAAGCTGCTTCCCATCCGCATGTCTGTACATTGAAAGGGTATGTTACAAATTGTCAGATATCATATAGGCATATTGGTCCGCTCATACGTACTGTACATATAAGTATATGTACTCGTATGAGCGGACCAGACACGGTATATGTTTTTGTTTAAAACACATTATATGTTGTTTGCTTTTGGTTTTCTTCTATGTCTTGCCACAGTCTTGTTACGATCTCACTTTATGTCGATTACTGATTATAGTTAGTGAGAAAATGTTATTTTTTATGTAAGGGGAGACAACCAAATAGTAAGCGGAGATAACCGAATATTGGCTACAAATAGTTAGTTGTTGTTGAACTTGATTTATACTTACGTCAGCGACCACGAACACTTTGACCATCTTGTTTAGATACATTAATCTGTATCAACTGGGTACGCTATTATGACACAGTATGCAACACATTTTAACCGGACAGACATGGCTATTTTGATATGTTTTGCAGCAATAATGCTTATTGACAATAAATGATGTTAATAATAATTATTAATTGATTTAATACCAACAACTGTCTTTTATGAAGCGTGTAGTTTGGCTCAGTTATCGGAATGTTTATTTCAGTACAGACCATCTTAAGATGTATATTTTTTCAAAGAATTATCATTTTGCGCAACATATGTATGGAATCAGTACTACTGATGTTTGAACTATAACTGTACTTAATTATGTTTTGACATGCACGTATGTTAATATTGATATGTATATATTTCAAATATATCAATGATCAATGCTTTGGTACAAAAAAATGCATACTAGTCAACGGATGTAGAACTTAAATTAAAATCGGATGCAGTTCTATTGGATTAAAACCTGTATAATAATTGCTTTCCTTCTTTTCCTTTTAGCCCAATATGTATGACAGAGTCTGCTAAGTGAACAGTAACTTGTTTAAGAACCCCTGCCTGTATAATCGTACTTCCTGTGCACAATATATATCTAATCGACATGAAATTGTAAATAATTGAATATATTGGTATGTTGGCATTGAATCTGATCACAGTTTACTCAATACCCACTGGAGTGTATTCCCATATTCACCCATACAACACGATGTACTGTTGATATTGATAATTGGTTATGGAAGTAATAAGCAAACAAACGTCGAAGGGTGTTTTAAAAAATCACAGAACAATCAAGAACTTCTTGTGATATTTTAATGTGATAGCGCATTTTGTTTTCAAGATACAAGCAAAATCAAATGCTTAGTTTGTGTCACTGTCAGCAGTGCATGACGTTGACGACGTCTCGCTTGACGTGCATGAACTTTCAAAGCAGTCGCCGTCAGCATCAATGAACCCATTGCTCGAAGACTGGTGGCTGGTCACACTTATGTCAGTCCTTGATAAGCGTCTTTACTAATAAAAATCGCCAAAGGTCACCGGATATGCAAATATTCCCATAAAACTAGCAATGTATTCTAGTTATACATATTTGAAGCATTTATTCATTTAGGTTTTTATTTCAAAATAAATAATGTTAATGTGTCAACTATTATTAGTGGATTGATATTAATTCTTAGATTTCATATAAATTATAGTCATTATTCCAGATCAAAGTAATTTTATAATTTAGTAGTATAAAGCCTAAAAACATTCATTTGAATTATGGAATGAAAATCACATATGGCCCCAGTGATTATGTCGACAATGGAAAAGAGTCGTTCCCAAAATTAGTATGATTAACTGTCCAAAATTAGTATGGTTCATTTTTATTGCAATGGCTACAATACACCATATAATTATGTTCATTGGTGTTCAAGTTGTGATATCCCACAGTTAATTGCAGTTGAAATACTCATTACATCTGTGACAGGACCGGACTTTTGACTTACATTTTTAATTGTTGAATGTTTCCTTTTTTGTAACCTTGTACAGTGAGGTGTCGTTTTATCGCTTTGTGACTTTCACGCGCGAATCGGTTCATTCTTGCGCAGACATTTAGAAAGGACATACGCAGCTGGGTACTGCAGTTGATGTTAATATTTCTAATCTATTCTAGCTGTATTTCTCAATGTCTTTGAGTTGGGTTGTGCATGTTTTAAAACGTAATCGTTATTATAATACTATTATTTTGGCATTTGCTAAGTCTGATGCAAAATGGCAGTTTCTGACGTTCAAATATCTTTTACTCTTTTAACAGTCACTTACAAATGCATTTACACGTATTATTAACTTGCAGTATAACATCACACGGAGAGAGAGAGAGCCAATTCGATAGCAGTTCAAATCCACAATTTGGTAAGCATATGTGAATGTCAATGTGATTCTGTTTATTTGTTGTTTTATATGTTTGTACCATGTATCATTGTCTTTGTATGTTTTCGATGTTATATGCATTGTATTTAATAGCTATTTCCTAGGAATCTTTTATCGTTGATTGTTAATATACATTGACCACTAGAGTACCGCCTTTTATGAGAATTACGACACGTTTAATATATTTTCTAGAACTAGTAATTTTATATAAACCTATGTAAATCTTTCTGTACCATAGTTACAATTAATCTTTATTTTATTTTCAGGCTGCGTTTTGAAATTTAGAAATTGTGAAATACAGTATCCAGACATTATATATACTGTTTCTATAACATTATTAAAGTGCCTACCAAGTAGATTTCTCCTTTTTAACTGTCCCGTCAATCCACAAACCCAAAAATCCACAGAAAGTTACAATGGCACCCAACGTGGTTTTGTGGCATTGATTTTATAGTGTGGACAGTATCCAGTTTGTGAGGGGCAGTGCAGTGCGATTGTATCGCGATAATGCGATTGTATCGCCTATTTTTCACAAATGTCGCAAAATGTCCATATTGAAGAGTATTCGCTTTGTTTTCCAAGATTTAGTCGTCTGCTGCGTCGCCTAAGAAAAAAGCCTCGAACTTTATATTGAGTAATTTCTACTCGCAAAACATCGAAACAAGAGTTTGTTGGCAACGATACGAGTCTGACCGTTGCTTCGCAAGCTGTCTGCAACCCTATCAATAAAGCCGGTGACGGTATGAAGTTTCTTTGACAGAAAGTCAGTGACAGTGTCACGTATTTGACGTAAAAACCTGAACGAAAATTTCAAAATCCTTTGTTTAAAAAGCACAGTTGGTTTGCTTATAGTGTTGAAGGACATTTTTTGACGCGTTAACTTTTTATTAAGGACAAAAACACAAATAAAAAAACCCATCAACATTAACTGTGTTTCGAATGTTAATTGCTGATGGTTAAACTCATACCAACGCGACACAACTAGTCAAGGTAAATAAATATGTTATTGATTTTATCATTTGTATGAAATTGTAGGTGTATTTTGTTTGTGTCTCCAAAAAATTGGAAGTGTCCCCAATTTTTCATGAGCTGTGAGACAAATGTCTCACCTTTCCTGATACCTCGCCAGAACACTGATTTTATAACACTGTTGTGGATATACGCCTGGGAGACCGTTTGTCGACAGAACCATCTCGTTTGACGTGTTGGATCCATAGTTACCTAACCAGATAAAAAACAAGATATCTGTTTTTTGGCCGGACGTTCAGGGCATACCACCTGTTGATGTTGGTGTGACATCGCGGGCATACCGGGACCAGTATTTGTGCTCAACGTGCAGGACCTCATTCATCATAGTCGACGCTGATTCGCTGTGCGGGGAGGAGTTTCGCGAACAAAAAAATTGTTGACTTGTGTACATAATTGACTTCAACAATACTAGTGGCCACAATCTGTATTCAAAATATCATAGAATCTGGTGAATGAGTGAGAACATATTTTGATTATTTATACATAGATTGCAGTGATTTCTGATAAATCTATTCAAAATTTGTTATTACTTTCAATATAATTGGGTTTAAGTACACATTATTAATTTCTGACACTTGCTGCAGTTTTTGTACAAATATCTGTATGCTATTGTAAAGTAAGAAAGTAGTCACTATTTTAATAAATTCCCTTGATTATGGGTAATTAACATCTGTCTATCCCATTAAATATACAATTTTAACTTGTTCTCCAGACATATGCTGCCATTTTGTTTATTGATATAATAGCATTAAAAACAAGAAATGTGTTTAAAAAAGACATTCGGCGTTGACATTAATATTGAGATATCATTTTTACCCTAAACGTAATACAAGAGGGCCAAGCTCCTCGGAGCCCAGATTTTTCGGTCCCCACCTATATAAGAGGACTCCAGCTATTTCACAAGAAAACTTCTCGGATCCCAAAATTAATTTGTAATTCATTCGATAATTATTCATATTTGTACCGTGAATAAACAGATCATACCACCCCATGTTTTCACCAGTGATACATGAATAACCTAAATAATTTACGTTAATATCATTATTATATAAATTTGTCAACCAAATATAACAAATTAACAATGTACGAAAATAATTGCGGGAATGAATGAAAATTATTTTGTGTCAGACGCGTATAGTTATATGTAAGTAATATGCCCATCTTGGAAGTTATCTATGCATAATACATACACATTTCGAAGTCAATTAATCATTTATACTGTGTATCCTAAGGAAAAGCAATCTTCAGAAAACATTCAGCGCATTTGAAATAATGATGACTTCCATTTTTGATAACACAAATATTACATTAGACTATATAGACTATGGCGTTTTAAAATAATATTCGGTAGGAATATGATGTATCAAGGGTTTCTGTGTAAAAATGGTATTGCAAATAATGTATTAATGCTACACAAATGAAGTAAAAGCAACACGAATATCATTTTGACGTATTCCGGGCGAGACTTATTTCACATGTTATTTATTGAAATACATCTTTTCAAAGATTCATTAACATCTACTGGAGAAGTTGATAGAAATGTGCAATTCTAATTGTTTCTTTATAGAACACAACCGCAATTCAATTTCAAATTAACATGCAAGGTATGTTTATAAACATGAATTCCGCCATTTATTGAAAAATTAGCTCTTATGATTCTCTGTACGCTATTTGGTGCATGAATATTATAACAGCTATACACAGACAGGTCAACGCGCGCTATTTTTAGGATCATTGCGTTTTGAACTCGCTATCTAGAATCAATTGTTATTAATAGAGCGGGTCGCTAGGCTAAACAAAGTAGTGGATTATCATATTCTATTCATGACATACAATGAGAAAATATGTTCATACTTATGCTCAGTTCTAGAGTGTATGTCGAGAATATGTTTATAACTTTATTTTAACCGCTTATGTAAACAATTATGTACATTTTAATCCCTAAAAGTATGCAACAGTTGTTGGTGTACATTAAACCATTATTGTGAGTTTGCATTCCCTAAAATTTGAAAATTTTCCCAATTCTATTGGCATTCAATTTTCCCGCTGCATAATTATCGCAAGAAATCTATATCGAAAGTGATCTTAGACAGTTACGCCGAAAAAAATTCATTGCTCTTTGTTTTGGGTTACTATCTAGGACATTGTCTAGTTAGTTCCCAGCTTTCAGATTTCAAGCTGTTCACTGACCCCGAGTTACTTTGGACTGTTTTCATTTGTTGTTCATTTTACATACTAATTATAGTGTGGTATGTCCCGTGTTTCATTGGTTGATGACACGACCTGACCTTCTACATTGACCTATTTACGATTTCGACATTGTTAAATCACGCGTAACGAGACTGGCGAGATAACGTGATATTTTGAGGTCTGGAGGGGGGGTGGGGGGGGGGGGGGTTTCTCGCTGTAAAGTAAACATCGATCAGCTGCTGATGCAGTTATACATAAACTGCTATTAAAACTCAAAATAAACAATTAACTTTATATGAAGACGTATTGCTTTAATTTACGATTTTAACGTTCACACACATAATTTAGACCTGGCAGTATAACAGTATTAATGGTCACACGAGTAGTGTGTCAAAATAGGCAAAAATGAACAAGAAACACCACACCAACCCTACGGTTAGAAGTAAACCATACAAACTCTTCTGACATGCTACTTTAAAAAAGTCCACCTACCTATTTTTAAAACATTTAACAGGTCAATTTTTTACACATTTACTATGTACTAAATGTGTAGAAAATAGCCCAACATTGAGTACATTTTCATGGACCCAGAAAATTAGTTTAATTTGATTTGGTGAGTGGGGTTTCTCACAGATATATTAATTTAATGTATATATCATTTTTATGATTTTTTTCTTTTGACAATTGCAACCTGAATACAACCCGGGCCCAGCTAGGTTAGTTGGTAGAGAGCTGGACTGTCAATCCGGGTGTTCGCGAGTTTGAGCCCCTGCCCGGCCACAACAAGTGTGGGATTGGTAATAAAATAATTTCCACGGACATTCTCTCACTACCTCTGCTTCAAGAAGGACAGTAGTTACTTTCATTAAAGTATGTAGATTTGGTACTGGTAAACCGCTTAGATAGGCTAAGGAAAAGTGAGTAGGTTAACTGACCGCCGTAAAGTCTGTAATTGTACATTTGGCTGCAGTAAATACAGGATGTGTCCTGCAGTTCCACATAATAGACCAGTCCTGTGTGTAGGACACATCATAGGGAATATATGCAGCTTAATTATCTTCACTTTATCAACACAACAATAAAAAAATTCCATGTCACCGGGGTATTCTCTTTAAATCATAAGCTATAAATACAAAGCTTTTCAAAATTACATCCACAGCACACAAATAAACAAAATTACATAAAGTATTCAATTATACTGAAACAAGTATCACAAAAAATACATTAGTAATGCACAAAGCATGAATTGTTTTAATTAGTATATTCCTGTGTAGAACCAGTACTAAGTCACTTTCACAGGTTTTAGTACAGTTCAGTAAAAAAAAACAAGCAAGTTCATCACCAGCTATTGAGTTGGGCTGACATTTCCAGTGTACCCATTTTGAACAGGAACTTGGATGGTCACAGCTAATGCTGGTTCCAATGTCACAATGAACAATTTTTCTATAAAATATATATAGCTAATTCCCACAGTGGTTTTACACAAAATCACAAAGCAGTCAAGGGTGAAAGCCCGGCAGATTAGTGGTGTTGTGTGTCACAATATGCTAATTCAAGAAGGAATAATACAATCAGGTGAATAATCCCCTGGAGAATCAGGGTGAGACATTCCAGATTCTGTGATAGTTACCTGAAACAAATAAAGTTAAAGTATTATTATTATTATTGCAAAGATATACTGTAATACAAACACACAATAATATTATGTCTAAATATACTGAAATGGCTACTCTATGCAATTCCGTATATACATTAAAACTTCTAAATATTGCCTATACGTTTTCTATTGACAAACACTGATGACACATTTCAGGACTGTTATTGATAAACATAACGTGCATAAAAATAAATATAATGGCGTTCTTTTTATTTCATAACCTATTTGAAAGAAAGGTATTAAATCTAATGCCAAAATAAGATCTGTTGCCTATATAGCGTAGTTTTCCGATCATTAAATAATTCCCATACCCCACCCACGTTTAGAATGTTAAAATTTAGCCTGTTTAAAACATAACAAAGTGCATATACAGCATTAATATGTATAAAAGCCGACTTACATATATTTTTCCACAACAAGTAACAGTTTTCTTTTCCAGTCATATGCAAAATGCAGAATAATTTTTCTGAACAACGATTATCTATACAGCGGAAGCAATTATACGCTCACTGCGAAAAACCCCTGACCTAGATTTCCGGCGTATTCGGAACATCTCGGTTAACAATGTCGAAAAGACGATTGATTGTTTACATTCCTATAATTGGGATTTTATTGAATTGTTCATTCATATTTAGTATTGTTATTGTAGTTCTTAATAGTATTAGTTAAATAGTATTGGTAGAAGTAGTGTTTATTAGTTGTTTGATTTAATTTACCACATTTTTCTTTCGGCGTAGCTGTCTAAGATCACTTTGACCTAGATTTCTTTGCGATAATTATGCAGCGGGGAAATTGAATGCCAATAGAATTGGGCAAATTTTCTAATTTGAGCGAATGCAAACTTCAAACAATGGTTTAACGTATACCAATAACTGTTGCATACTTTTGGAGAATAAAAAATTACATAATTGTTTACATAAGCGGTTAAAATGAAGTTATAAACATATCCTCGACATATACTCTAGAACTGAGGCAAATTATGAACGTATTTTCTCATTGTATGCCATAAACAGAATGCTATACTCATTCACGTAACGAAATCACTATTTTGTTTAGCCTACATTTATAAAAGCGTTACGCTCTATAAATAGCAATTGTGCAATGTTCACATGCATAAATCTCACTCACCGAGTTGCCGTTCCATGAAGCACATTGATTCTAGCGAGTTCATCGTATTCCAGTAGTGGCATTCTAAAAATAGCAACGGTTGTATAGCTGTGTTACATGCATCAATAATAGCGTTCAGAGAATCATAAACCTAAACATTTCAATAAATGTAGAATTTATATTATAAACTTACTGTTAATTTGATTTAAAATTGTGGTTACGATTTATTGACGATTATTTATGATTGCATCTTTCTATCAACTTCTCCAGTAGATGTTATTTAGTCTGTAAAAAGATGCTACATTTTATATAGATCAAATGTTATGAAAGAAGATTCGGAATATGTCGATTTGTTATTCGCGTAGCATGAATACACAATTTGCAATACTAATTATACAAAGGAACCCTTGATATATCATATTTCTGCTAATATAATTTAAAATCGTCATAGTCTAATGAATTTTTATGTTTGCGTTATCAAAAATAAAGTCTTAACATTTCAAAAATCGCTGAATTATTGCAAGCTTTTAGGTCTTTACCCGGGAGACGACAAAAGGTGGAAAATGCTGAACAGTTATCACACCTTACGAAACAGATGAAACTGTCGGATCCTGATTATAGTCCTGTACATGATATGAGGCCCACAACTAGCCACACAGGACAATCACAATCATATACCAAGTTATCCATATTTTATGGAGAAGCCAGTAACGGTGATGTTACATGGCAAGGATTTAAGTTTGAATTAGACTCGCTTATTGCAGATGGAATTTTCAGCGAGGACCGAATCCTGTATGGAATTAGACGAGCCTTAAGAGGGAAAGCCAGTAACCATTTGAGAAGAGCAGGCGTTGGTCTGACGTTAGACGTTGCTGTACGCATGCTGGAACAAGAGTTTGGATGTATCGAGACAGCAGAATCCTTACTTCAGAAATTTTACTGCATGGAACAGAAGCCACATGAAGATCTTTTGTTAAAGTTAAATGAAATGATAGATAAGTTAGAAAGAGAAAAGCATGAGCAGAATGCACAGAACCAGGAAGCTGTATATTACAGAGAATTTAGCAGGGGTCAGAGAAGAGGTTTTAACAGACCACCTGGACGAGAACAAGGCAACCAACGTGGCAGGCCATATCAGCCACAGCGTCCGCTGGGGAGTAACAATTTCCTTCCGACCTGTTTTAACTGCAACAGGAAGGGACACATTGCGCGAAACTGCCCAAACTAACTTGTGCCACCATGAAAGGGTCGACTGGTGGTGCATCGAGAAATGACCCTACCTTAGTCGGCGACTCTAATGAAGTGAATATTAAGATTGAGGATGTGGAAACGAGAGCACTTCTCGATACTGGAAGTTGTGTTAGTGTTATAGCTCAACAATTCTATGACACAAATTTAAAATCCATTCCAATTCAACCATTGACAGAAATAATACAAATTGAGTGCGCTAATGGCAATCATTTACCATACTCTGGTTTCATTGAGGCTGAATTGCAAGTAAAACAGGGTTTACCGAAATCAGAACCACTCAGGTGCCTATTTTTAATTTCTAAAGACACTAATTATTCAACTAAGACTCCTATTATAATTGGAACCAATAGTTTGTCTTGTCTTCTGGAGAATTGTAAAAGTCAGTTTGGCACACAGTACCTTCAAAAGGCACACATGCATGTACCTTGGTACTTAGCTTTTAGAATTATGAATATAAGAGAAATGGAATTACAAAAGAATAACAACAGAATTGCTATTTTGAAATCTGCTAATCAGAGCAAAATTATTTTAGGACCAAATGAGTCCAATGATATTTATTGTTTCTCTTACGGCTGTGACAACAGAGTCAGTATTGTCTGGACTGCCTGAATTTGTTGACATTACACCAGGGTTCGTAAATTATTCCTTTTCAAAAGGTCAACCTATGGTTGTCAACATTTCAAATTTAACTACATATAGTGTAGTAATATCACCTAAGACTGTGATATGTGAGTTGCAGCCAGCAACAATTGAACAGGATATTCCTTGTAACAACAAGTTGGACACAAATGATGTGTTACAACAGATTTCCATAGATGCCAACAACCTTTTAACATCTGATCAAAAGAATCAGTTTGTTAATTTACTTGAGAAACATATAAATATATTTTCAAAAGGTGATGATGATATTGGCAACTGTGAGAAAATAAAACATAGAATTGATCTTTTAGATGAAGTTCCTTTTAAACAGAAGCATAGAAGAATTCCTCCTCACATGATTGATGAAGTTCGCCAACATATTCAACATTTATTTTCTACTGGCATTATCAGAAAGTCTAAATCACCATGGTGCAGTAATATTGTTCTGATCAGAAAGAAAAATGGAAAGTTAAGGTTGTGCGAAGACTATAGAGAACTTAACAGCAAATCAGTTAAAGATTCATTTGCCTTGCCTAGAATGGAAGACATTTTTGATGTATTACATGGAGCCAAATATTTTTCTACAATTGACATGAAGGCTGGATACCGTCAAGTGGAAATAGAAGAGACACACAAAGAAAGCATTTACAGTTGGTGCCTTAGGATTCTTCGAATACAATAAAATGCCGTTTGGTTTAGCAAATAGCCCCGTCACCTACCAACGACTCATGCAAGAATGTCTAGGTGAATTAAACATGAAAATCTGTGTCATATACTTGGACGATTCAATAATTTTTCTGACACGTACGAACAACGTCTTCAACGGATTGATACCGTTTTACAAAGATTGGCTGAATGTGGACTGAAGTTGGCCCCCGAGAAATGTTTCTAAAGAGAACATTGCTTTTTTAGGCCATGTTGTTTCAAGAGAAGGAATTGAAACTGATCCAGGTAAGTTAGAAAAAAAAATTGGCCAATTCCAAAGAACCATGATGAATTAAGATCTTTTATTGCATTCGCAGGCTACTACCGTAGATTTATCAAAGATTTCTCTTCAATCACTAAACCTTTAACAGATCTGCTTCCACCTACAGCTTCAAAGAAAGGTTCAAAGAAAACACAAAAGGAATGGAAATGGGCTTCAACTGAACAGGATATTTTTGACAAATTGAAAATTATTTTAACATCTCCACCCATACTTGCATATCCTGATTTCACCAAACCATTTGAACTTCATACTGATGCCAGTGGCACTGGTTTAGGTGCAGTATTGTACCAGGACAAAAGGGTTATCTCTTATCTTTATCAGATCTTTATCCAAGTTTGAAAAAAGTACTCTGCTTTCAAATTAGAATTCTTAGCATTAAAATGGGCAGTGACCGAGAAATTCAAAGATTATTTGTCATTGCAACATTTCAAACTATTCACATATAATAACCCGTTAACATCAGCCAAGCTAGATGCCACAGGTCAACGATGGGCATCTGCCCTAGGTGAATTCAATTTTGATATCACATACAAAGCAGGACTGAAAAATGGTGATGCTGATGCTATGAGCAGGTACCCTCATGAATATGTCACATTCGAAGATCAAAGTAAACAAGCAGAAATAAAAATTCTACCATAAAAGCAATATGCTGTAGTAATTTCTTACTACATGTACCTGCTATTGAGACTTTGCCCTATAACAACATAGAATTAAGAGAAATAAGAACCAGGCAAAGGAATGATCCACTTATTGAGAGATGGCGACGCATGGTGATTGATAACTATTTACCGGACAAGACACAGATGAGAGGTAAAGAAGATTTCTTAATGAGAAAACAATTTCAGAATTTTAAGATCATAAGAGGAATTTTGTATAGAGAGACTGTGTCAGAAAGTTCTGAGAAGATAAAAAAAAAGCTAGATTTACCTAAAGTGTACAGGAATGATGTACTCGAAGGTTTACATAATGACATTGGTCATCCTGGACGGGATAGAACACTTTCTTAATCAGAAGTAGGTATGTTTGGCCTAACATGTCCAGTGATGTTGAACATTGGGTTGCAAATTGTGATTGGTGTCTGAAAAGGAAACAACAACTAATACAAAAGCAGAAATGGTCAATATTATGTCATCCTTTCCACTAGAATTGGTGTCAATGGATTACTTAACTCTAGAACCCTCAAAAGGATGTGGCAATATCTTAGTTATTACTGACCACTTCACAAAATGTGCTGTTGCAGTTCCAACTCACAATCAGACAGCCAAAACAACTGCTTATGTTTTATTTAACAACTTCATTCTTCACTATGCTATACCTGAAAAGTTACATTCAGATCAAGGAGCAAATTTTGATTCTGATTTAATCAAGGAGCTCTGCACTTTAATGGACATAAAAAAGACCAGAACAACACCTTACCATCCCATGGGTAATGGCTGTACTGAAAGAATGAACAGGACTCTACTAAACATGCTGGGAACTCTAGAACATGATAAAAAACCAAATTGGAAAAACTACATTGCACCATTAGTTTTTGCATACAATTGCACAAAACATGAAACTACAAAGGTAAGTCCTTTTGAAATTATGTTTGGCCGTACACCAAAACTACCAATAGATGCCATGTTTGAAGACCCAGACACAGGTAATAATAAGTCAAATCAAGAATATGTATGTGATTTGAGAGAGAGATTGAGTAAGGCAAGAGAAGTTGCTAATAAATACATTGAAATTGCTCAAACTAAGCAAAACAAATATTATGCTGAAAATGAAAAAGCAAGCAAGTTATGTAGGGGATAGTGTCATCCTCAAAATCTTGGCCCATAAAGGCAAGCATAAAATTGCTGATTAGTATGAATCTGATGTATATTTGGTAATTGATCAGCCAAATATAGACATACCTGTTTTCAGAATAGGTCACCTGATGGAACAGAGAAGACCATACACAGAAATCATCTGTATCCCGTTGCGAACAGAGTAGATGAAGAAGCAAAACCTGTTAGTGTAACGGGGGCAAGTGGGGTAGAAGAGAGTTCAACTAATGGCAAAACTGATACAGTTCAGCCATCGCAGAAAAAAAGCAAAGAAACATGTCACGTCACAGAAGAAACGGATTCAGAGGACAATGCAGCGTATGCATATCCTAGTGGGGACGCCCACCGCAGAATCCAGGAGAGGAATGATTTATCTGAAACAACAGAGCAAGTTGCTGTTGATGATGAAGAGACTAGAGATGAAGATAGAGAAGATGAGGAGACTAGAGAGGAAGAAAGAGAAGATGAAGATGTAGAAAGCAGAGATTGTCCAAGAACTACAAGACTTGAAGATACTGTTCAACTAGATGGTGAAGCAGCAACACCAAGAGAAGTTGAGAATGTAGTGGAGATACCAGAGGATCAACAGGAGCATCATGAACCAAGATCAACAGATGACACTGGTGAAGCAGCTACTAGAAGAATTAGTACTAAACCTCAGCAACAAGAAGTGCGAAAACCAGTTCCGCCTCCAAGAAGGTCAACACGGAGCCGGAAATCACCTTTTATATATGCTGATTACCACATGTTCCAGATGGCAGCAGATCCAAAACAAAATGTCTTATCTGCCATTCTTACACCAAGTACTTTAGAGTCATTAGACCCAGAATCGCTCAAAAAGGTATTAATGGCCTTATTAGAGTAAAGTTTGACTATGTCAAACCTTTTTATAATTTTAAACATATGATGTATGTATATATGCCATTATTGTAGTATGCATATTGTTTATGAAGCCTATGTAGCAATATATGTTGTTCATATATGTATAATGTTAGCTTATGCAGCGTAATTATTATAATATGCATTAGACTTAAATACATTAAGATAAATTTCTTTTCAAATGAATGCATAATATTGTAATTTATCAAACCTAATGTTTCATTGTACATATTCTTTTAATCAGTGTTTAGTTGTTTTTATGATATAGAAAGTAATGTGTAATACCTTAAGAGAAATGCCATTTGATTAATAACTTCAAGAGTTATCTTCCTTCTATATTTTATTTGGGGAATCAGTTCAGTCCATGTGGTTTGTAGTTGCATTGTTTTTTTCTTGTAGTTAGTATGAGAATTTAATTAATGATAGTATATAGATGTAAACAAATATGAGTGAACAACTCGTTGTAGTAGTATTTTGTTGTGGATGGGACGTCGTTGGCCAGGAGTGACGAATGACGGAACGTCATTTCTCACAGGGGGGAAGTATGTGACAGGACCGGACTTTTGACTTACATTTTTAATTGTTGAATGTATCCTTTTTATGTAACCTTGTACAGTGAGGTGTCGTTTTATCGCTTTGTGACTTTCACGCGCGAATCGGTTCATTCTTGCGCAGACATTTAGAAAGGACATACGCAGCTGGGTACTGCAGTTGATGTTAATATTTCTAATCTATTCTAGCTGTATTTCTCAATGTCTTTGAGTTGGGTTGTGCATGTTTTATAACGTAATCGTTATTATAATATTATTATTGTGATTTTGGCATTTGCTATGTCTGATGCAAAATGGCAGTTTCTGACGTTGAAATATCTTTTACTCTTTGAACAGTCACTTACAAATGCGCATTCTTAACGTGCAGTATAACATCACACGGAGAGAGAGTGAGCCAATTCGATAGCAGTTCAAATCCACAATTTGGTAAGCATATGTGAATGTCAATGTGATTCTGTTTATTTGTTGTTTTATATGTTTGTACCATGTATCATTGTCTTTGTATGTTTTCGATGTTATTGGTAATATGCATTGTATTTAATAGCTATTTCCTAAGAATCTTTTATCGTTGATTGTTAATATACATTGACCACTAGTATACCGCCTTTTATGACAATTACGACATGTTTAATATATTTTCTAGAACTAGTAATTTTATATAAACCTATGTAAATCTTTCTGTACCATTGTTACAATTAATCTTTATTTTATTTCAGGCTGCGTTTTTAAATTTAGAAATTGTGAAATACAGTATCCAGACATCATATATATACTATTCGTATAACATTAAAGTGCCTAGTAGCAGCCTACCAAGTAGATTTCTCCTTTTTAACTGTCCCGTCAATCCACAAACCCAAGAATCCACAGAAAGTTACACGTCTATCACTATCTGCATTTAATATATAAATGATAGGATGATAAAGCTTGAATTTTTAAAATGTGTGACAACAAGTTTGAACATATTCAATTTGCCATTCTGTGAATGCATGTATGTGTTAACTTATAATTATTTATAGAATCGATGGGTTATTCATACAGATTTTCAAACAATCATACCATACCATCCACATTTTGCTTTTCATGATATTCATTCATTTTTAATACAGACCTGTAAATGTACAATATCATGTTCTTTCAGTCTTGAGTGAAAGTATACATTCAGCAGCGTTCCTGGCGAAATGATTGTATACATTAAAGGGACCTGTTCACAGATTGACAAATTGACATTTTTCCAACTTTTTGTCACGTATTTTGAAAAGAAAAGAATAATGTATTCAAAGAAGCGAAATAAGATCATGGACATAGAAATATACTGTAAATACCGTTTCGTTTATGAGTGGAAATTGATAAAATTATCAAGCGTTTGTAACGCTAAACGACAGAATAATTTGGAGTGTTTCTGTAGTTTTCGTTAAAATTGTTGGCAACAAGTGGATCACGTATATAAGGTAAAAAATGCATAGACAAATATAGAAATCGGAATGGCCGAGTGGTTCAGACGATAGCCTTTTAAACAGGAGGTCCCGGGTTCGAACCCCGGTGGGACCAATTTTTTTCTTAAAAAAAAATCATAGTCTTGTTAATATACTCGACCTATGCATAAATCTGTCAAGTTAAGACATTTAATGGCATACTTCCAAAAATCCAACAATCTGTGAATCATAGTCTTGTTAATATACTCGACCTATGCATAAATCTGTCAAGTTAAGACATTTAATGGCATACTTCCAAAAATCCAACAATCTGTGAATAAGTCCCTTTAAATGGATTTTTTATCTGAAAAGTCACCATCATTATTTAATAACCAAATGCTGTGTTTGAAGTGCGAAATGCATTTAAATAAATTTACACAAAGCTATAAGAGCACCCATAGCCCCTGCATCATGCATGTCTTGGTTTTTATTGTATTTTTAAAACTTTGTACAACTTTCCAGCATTCCGATTTATACGCACAGGCGACACATGGACGTATAGGAGTACGCCTAGTTACGCCTCTGACATAATCGATGATCTGTGGAATGAGATTATTTCATCTGCATTCCTATTTGACCAGTATGTTTCTACCCACCTCAATAAACATACTGGTACTTTCTGTTATGTATTATCTGGTGTATGTTTTTCATGTGCATACTCAGGAAAGTATCAGTCTTTTAAGGAATTATCTACATTTGTATTCTAGTTTACATTCATCATGTGAGTAATTCTACGACATTGTATTATGCTTAACACATATTATTTAGTATTTCTTTAACATATATAATTTAGTATTTCTTGTGACAGAGAGAAAATATGGACTAGTTTATATTATGTCAAAAGCTTACAATAACTGCAAAACATATGAGGCGCGTTGTTGGAAACCCGGGCTTAATGCATGTTTGTAAAGTGTCGTCCCGGATTAGCCTGTGCAGTCTGCACAGGCTAATCCAGGACGGCACTTTCTGCCTACAGTGGATTTATGTTTAGAAGAGACTTTCTTGAGAGAAAATACGATAAAAGCGGAAAGCGACACTTGACGCATATGCATTAAGACCGGTTTTCCCGAGACACCCCTCTTATGATTTAGCATTTCTTTTCAGAAAGAAATGATAAACTAGTTTACAGTATATTATATCAACAACAACTGCAAATTCCGGCAAACAAGGCATACAAAATGACAAGGCTGGTTTTGTATTTACTCTTTATTGACAAAATCACTAGCAATGTACAAGTATAATGTGGATAAATGTAAAGGTATTGACACAAAATTAAAAGAGTACTACAGCCAATGGATGCTAACAGAGTACTACAGCCAATGGATGCGAACAGAGTACTACAGCCAATGGATGCTAACAGAGTACTACAGCCAATGGATGCTAACAGAGTACTACAGCCAATGGATGCTAACAGAGTACTACAGCCAATGGATGCTAACAGAGTACTACAGCCAATGGATGCTAACAGAGTACTACAGCCAATGGATGCTAACAAAGCTCTGGGCAACATGGTTCTTCACACGAACATTTAATAATATATATTAAAATTATCTGGTTATGTTTTGCTAAGAGATGGATTTCTACAATCACTTTGGTAGAATACAGTGTGAATATTTAAATTACTTATTTTCATGGTAAACAAACATGGTAAATGTAAATGCATGCTGTTTCAAATTGTGAAAATATACAATTTTCCACTTATTTACTTTGGAAGAAGTGACAGACAACTACACATTACATTGCTGTAGTAATTCATCGTCTGATTTTCGAATTGTTTCAAACAAATTGTGAATTTGATTTATACATGGATCAACAGTTTTGATAACTAATAAAGAGGTAAAAGCAAATAAGAGGAAAGTTCAACAAGCCAATAAAACCCTATTGGACAAATATATTGAAAATTTACACATTTATGAAAACATTACTACTAGGAGTAGATTTTCTTACAATTTCATGTTTAGCTTCTTCATCAAAGGGAGATTACCCATGTGTTATTCTAATCATAGAATATCTTGAGCATTAAATAAACTTGTTTTAAATTTAGAAGCAATTACATATTGTCGAACTTTAGTAACTCACATGTTACAAATAACAACCTTTAAAGCAAAAAAATAATATAACATACAACCCTTTGGGACTTATGGTGTTAATATATAACAATATGTAGAAAACCGTATATGTATAATTATATGTAGTAGAATTTATGAAGATATGTTGTATAAAAACCATGCTTTGCTAACATGTGAACATTATATAACTCACTTGTTTAATTGATAAGTTTATGTTAAATGCAAGATTTTTTGTTGTGTAATAAAACTTGGATAGTCTTTAACAATTGTAAACAAAACCACATTCATAAACTACATAACTCGCAATAAAGAAAACTATAACTCTCAACGGAATGGCACAAGTCATCTGAAAGTGTTCAAAATACAAAACATATTTTTGGCAAGGCAAGATTTTTTATGTCAATTGAAAATGAACTGGATCCGAGGTAATATAACAAATAAATTTCAAAAAAATACATACAAAATAAATAATTTTGATTTAGCAATGATAAAGTTTTCATTTATAGACTGAGATAGTGAATTTAAAGCACATGATGTGTTGAAATTGAACTGAATTGTGCAAAAGCTAGAAAGACACTATCAGAGTGTAAACAATGTACCAGTATATTTGTGTGTTAACTTTTCATGTTACTTTCTGTTAAAGAAAAGTTGTGAAAAGTGGTTTGTCTATAGCACAGACAATTCTTGAAGATATAATAATTAAATGCTGAGATGTGCAGGCATTGTTTTCACAGGGATCTTTTTTTTTTAAACATGGGTGACTAAACAAATGTTATCCCAATGACTATAATTTTTTGTTTCAACTTACCGGTAAGTAGGGTTGGATACCGGTACCCTGTATTGTTGCAATACCGAATAGTTACTTCATAAAATACTGGTATAAACCGGATATTTTCTTAGTATTAACATCAATATAAATAAAACAATATGACTATACATTATTACTATCTTAGGTACTAAAAACGACGTAATGAAGGCCAAAACATTGATGCTCTATAACCAGAGCCTAAATACATGAGGAACAATCTATGGTGACACCGTCTAACATGGCCAGCTTGTCGAACTTAGAAGGAGGTCAAACTCTTCGAAATGCAGGTATCCACCACTGGCTCTGTACTACGTCATCGGACATCTTGCATGGTTCAGAACAACGGCGGATTTCACGTTTCCTACACTAGAATAGGCACTGTGTGCTTTAAGAGAACATGAGCAAAGCACAACGACGAGATTCGTTATTGGACATGCCTCCAATAATTTTGGGAAACGATATATGAAAGTAAATTGGCCACAAGTTACACTGATGACATGGGTAACATGTGTTGATGCTTATGATTTGGCAATAAATGTATCATGTATGCTGACTTTGTTGTATTCGGTGCATGTGACTAGACTCCCTACAGTGGAATAGCAACTGTTTAATATATTTTCAATATGTATTTCCTTCCTGAGTGTGCTGCACGAATGTCAGACATTATACGCCAGCGTCTCAATGCACCACGTTTTTACCCTCCACTTTTTGCAACTATTAAATTGTATATCGGTTGTGAAAGATATTCACATATACCGATTTATTTTACGTCAGAATTAGGGAATTAATGCGTTATTGATGCTTATTTTTATAAGGTATTTTAAGAGCTTCAAGTATGTTAATAAAGCAGTTATCTTCTGAAGTTTGGTGAATAATACTTGAATAAAAGAAACTCATTACAGGCATTAACTTTTGAAATCTGTAAGTTTGAACTTCCTAGCCTCTGATTTTGGAAGTTTTCTTCATAATATTTAGACGTTTTGACCGTATTGCGCGACATAAGTCCTGAGCATTTCAGAAATGTAATAAAGTATAAAATTCAAGGTTTGTTTAAGGTCATTTCTTTTTCATCATGGCGTTTATAATATGCCATTTTATTCAGTAAAAGAGGTATACATTTAGATGAATCACATTAATTTGTCTTCTAACTTGTTCATCCTTACATGATGAAACTTCCATTACTGCAATTTTGGAAGTCCTGCAACTTCCATGGCTGCAATTTTGGAAGTCCTGTGACAAAAACTGGGAGTTAATTACTCCTAAACTTTCCTTAATGCAAGCCCTGTCCTTACAGTTGTTTATTTAATCCTGAAAAAATCAATCCAATTTTTATTTCTTACAATTTAAGAACATTCCACTCTGCAACTAAGAACAAAATGTTTCAAATACTTCACGCTAATATTCATAGTTTGTGTACATGGAGTCAAGTGATACCTGTCCACTTGTAGTTAATCAATGCCAGACTTATCACCTGGGTTAATTAGCCATAATTATATATAGTATTTTGATTGCATTCAATTCAATAAGTATTCCATTTTCACACCTGACTTGGTATTTCACACCCAAATTCAACATGAGGCGCATAAAGACTCAAAGTGGCTCATAAAGACAGTGGACAGTGACGTCTGTTACCCTACTGCGCTGTTCAACTAATGTACTGTGATTTATGCTTTAACTGTCTACCTGCCTTAGTTTGGCTAGTGTTAGTTTTCTAAAAACGCAGTAAACTTTTTTTTCATATTTGGACCTTTTCCTGTCAAATAATGGAAATCTAATTGGAACATTAGTATAAATAAGCCAACATCTTACATGTCCCTTATTTAGTTAATCACGTCCTTAAACCCTACGGAAAGTCTTGCAACCGCCTCAGGGGTAGGAATCACTGCCGACTATTGGAAATCACTAAGTGGTGATCACTATCTTACATTAACAACTCGCTATATGTGAAGGACTTCATTCTGTGTTCCAAAGTTCTTCAGACAAATGCAGTGTATGAATCACAAACTCGTGAAGTTATTGGCAATGAGATTAGAGATGTTCTGGTCAAGTTTGGTATTGCAAGCAAGGTGGTGGCAATGACGGTGAACAATGCAGCAAATATGGCTGCTAGTGACAGACAACTGGACATCAGGCATATTCCTTGTTTTGCGCATAGCATGAATATTTCTAACGGCAATTTACACATCCTTAACAAGATGGTTAGCACGAAACCGGTCAGTTGTGGTGTGGTTTAAAGGGTTCACGTGGCTAGTGTTTTTCTAAAAGAGAAACTAGCAAACATGGAATTAACAACTCACACTGTCATCCTGGATGTGAAAACCAGATGGAACTCTATGTATCTCATGGTCAAAAGGTTTAATGAGGTCTATCCTGGACTCAGTGCTGCCTGCACAGACCCCAGACTGAAAAGTAGAGTTGATAAAGAAAAGGTTGAGAAGGTAACTGATGCAGACCTGAAGAAGAGTGAGGAGTTTGTTGAGACCATGAGAGTACTCTACACAAACACCTTGGCCATCTCAACAGATAAACGGCCAACTATCGGTCAGGTGTTGCCAACATGGAGGAAACTTGAGACCTGCTTCTCAATTCAGGATGATTACAGTGACTTCACAAAACTGGCACTGTCTGGGGTGACAAGCAGAAAAGATACCAGGACCCGGAAATAATAGATTTCCTCAAAGAAGCATCTGCATTGGATCCTAGGTTTGTATTGTGGTTTGCCTTTCTTGCACAGAGCAATTAGCTTGTATATAGTATCATAAATACTATTATAATTATGAACATGCATACATTGTGAAAATAATAATTATATATACAAGTTTTAAAATATAACAGCTTATTTAAATACAGTTTAAGCCAAATGCAATCTTTTTTTTGCAATATTAAGGCAGGCTAAGGGTAATGTAGCTATTTAGCAAACTTCTGATGATTAATGAAACTAAACAGGTATTTTAAAAACTGCAGTGCCAATTTATTATTAATTTTACATGTCTTAAGTCATAATTCTAAGTTTGTCACATATTAAATCCAATGTAATCATGCTGTATTTTACAGATTCAAGTCAAAGCTCATGAACAGTGCGGTATGGGAGCGCTTGGAATTCAAAGTTGCAGAACTGATACAGGCAGTTACAGCACCTGCTGGACTTAACCTCCTGTAGAAACATCTGTGTGTGCTGTGGAATGCGTAGTTCACCAGCCAATGATGGAGCACAGAAGAACACCAATAGAAGAGCTATTCGCAGATGAGGAGGGTATGTAAATTAGTAATCACTGATCAGCATACCAATTATTGGGCAATTTGCTGATCCAATTTATGAAATGGGCACTTAAGTATCAGATTGGTATCGTTAAAAATATCAGTATCGGTATCGGAATGTCAGTATCGGTATTGTGCCGTTTCGTTCTTCACGATATCCAACCCTACGGGTAAGTGATAACGAAAGTAGTTCTACTCCGGCAAAACACTGTCAAAGTAAATAAGATGTGTAGCTGTTATATTAAAATAAATTGCGTAAAGAATAAAAATCATTCCGTAAATAGCTGGATATTTTACAAAATATATATAAATAGAAAGCACAAGAAAAAGTGTAAATATGACTAGCAAACTGGCAATGACTATCTTAAAAGCACCTATGCTTAACTGTAATTAAGGGAAAAATACATGCCCCAAAAAATGTTTGACACTTACAACTACATGTAAGTAACATATGAATGTAATAAACATTAACAACGCCAATATCATACAAATACACGAATACTGCAGCACTTGACATATAAAGTACCTCAAACAAAAATGACTTATATTTTATGTATTTATAACTCAAGTAAAATTCAAATTAATGGAGTCACAATGATTTCTGTAATTTAAAAAAGATCCAAATTTAGTCTACAAAACAAACTGGAAAAATGTTATTGGTTCATGACAGAATAAGACGTTTGTCAATTAGAAATAGAATACAAATTAACACAAATAAAGTCTTAACAGCAAAATACAAGTGTAAAAACAACCAAACATTTTCCTTCTGTAATAACAACTTTTTGATATTAGGTACTTTGATATATATTGGTAACAAACAAACAACCATTTAAAACATGCAAATTAAAACTGTGTTAAAATGATTAAATTGAAATTCTGTAATAATAAACCTACAGTTATCAAAGAAATAAAACCTTACGGACATTAAAATCAAATTACAGAACAGAATTTGGTTTAAAAATGGTTAATTCATAAAATGAAACATGCACACAAACAAAAATAAGATGTGAGCTGAAATATATACAGCAAAACAACAACATGTGATATGTTGTTATTCACAAAATGTTAATTGCCAATTATCATTAACCTGATGCTACGTGAAATGTTCTCTTTGTAATGCTGTTACATTTGATTGTACAACATGTAAAAATGTGTTGAACATAAATGTTACTATATTTCACTATATGTAAATCTATTAAACTTCTTATATGAGAGAATGTCTGACTGTCTCTTTAAAAAATCGTCTAATGTTAAATGGAAACAATAATATTCTCATTAAATGTTAAAGGTTTAGGTGATAAGAAAAAGCGACTTCAAGTATTCGAATGGTTGAAAATTAAAGATTTTTCATTCTATATACTGCAAGAAACACATTCAACCAATGACACCACAAATCATGGACGCACGAATGGAACGGCCAATCCTATTTTAGTGGTACGAAATCAAACAAAGAAGGAGTAGCAATACTTATAAACCCCAAATATAAAATGAATATTTTAAAATATGATGATATCATACCAGGACGCTTGCAAGCTTTGAAATTGGAAATTAATGAAAATATTGTTACACTCATTAATCTTTATGGACCCAATAATGATGATACGGACCTGTTTACAACTCTGTGTAAATATTTAGCAAATATAGAGGATTATGTTATCATTGGAGGCGATTTTAATACAGTTTTAAACACTAACATGGACAAGAAAAATGGCCGAACTGATACACATAAAAATTGTAGAGAAAGCATAAATAACATAATAAACGAATATAATCTTATCGATATATGGAGAATGCATAATCCTAATAAACGTCAATATACATGGCACTCTAATGGTAAGCCACCAATTTTCAGTAGGCTTGACTTTTTTCTAATTACGGACTCTTTATGTAATATGACAATAAATTGCGCAATACAAACAGGATATAAAACAGACCATTCTAGTGTTATACTTAAGATAGATTTTATTTCACAGAAAAGCGGACCAGGATACTTTAAAATAAACAACAGTCTACTTTTAAATACAGAATATCAATTATTAATAAGAAATTCAATTAATGAAATGTTAGCTCATAACAAGAATGCAAACCCAAATATTAAATGGGAATTAGTAAAAGGCAACATAAGAAATGTAACAATAGAATTTGCTAGCCAGAAGAAAAAGGACGATAATCAGCAAGAAATAAAATTAATTAAAGAAATCGAAAATCTTGAGCAAGAAATAGTAAATAATTATAAAATAGAAAAGTTAGAGGAAATATCATGCAAAAAACAGTTGTTGGTAAATATACGGGACAAAAAAATTAATGGAATAATATTAAGATCCAAAGCTATTTATGTTGAAAGTAACGAAAAAAATAGTGCCTTTTTTGCAAACTTAGAAAAAAGACATGCTGAAAAGAAAATAATTAAACGCTTAAAAGTCAATGATATTTATGTAACAAACCAAAATGAAATTCTACAGGAAGAAGTAAATGTCTTTAAATCAATTTATCAAAAACAAAACAATAAAACATCAAACATTGATTTTTTTAACGTACCAATAAATAATCTCAATGATACCGACAAAACCATCTGCGAAGGGCTTTTATCAGCAGAAGAATGCCATAATGCCTTAAAACAGATGAACAATAATAAAAGTCCGGGCTCAGATGGATTAACAGCAGAGTTCTACAAAATATTCTGGGAAGACATAAAACAAACATTTACAGCTGCAATTAACTATTCGTTCACCACTGGAAATTTAACTGATCTACAAAAACAAAGTATCATATCCTTAATTCCTAAGCAAGATAAAGACACTTCTGTTTTAACAAACTGGCGACCAATATCACTTCTTAATGTAGACTATAAGATAGCTACAAAGACCATTGCAAACAGAATAAAAAAAGTTATACCGTTAATAATAGCTCCAACACAAACAGGTTTTATAAAGGGGCGCTATATTGGAGAGAATGTAAGGTTAATTTTTGAAATATTAGAATATCTCGAAAACAAAAAAATGCCCGGTCTTTTATTTTTCTCTGATTTTGAAAAAGCATATGATACTTTGAATCATGATTTTATGTTTAAATGTTTAAAACACTTCAACTTCGGTGATGACCTTATTCGGTGGGTTAGACTTTTCTATCATGATATAAATAGTGTTATAATGAACAATGGGCATATGTCCGAAAGTTTTAAAATAAAAAATGGCGTCCGACAGGGTTGTCCACTCTCGTCATCCTTATTTGTAATATGTATCGAATTACTTTCCAATTATATTGAAAAAGAACGAACAATCACAGGTATTAACATAAACGGGGTAGAATTAAAACAATCACTATTCGCAGACGACGCTACATTTTTTAACAACGGTTCGCAAGCCTCCTTTGAAAACCTCATAAATACAATAACACAATTCGGTCATACCTCTGGATTAAACCTTAACAGTTTCAAATCAACCATACTGAGGGCAGGGATTTTAAAAAATACAGCTATAACGTTTTGTCAGAATTACAAATTTAATTGGACATCTGAATCTGCGAAAACATTAGGATTGAATTTTTATAATTGTAAAACAAAAAAATGTAACCCTAAACTTAGAACCTAAATTAAATGCATTTAGCGATTGCCTCAAACAATGGCAACATAGGAAACTGACCCTATTTGGAAAAATTACAGTAATTAAAACCTTTGCACTACCAAAATTAGTATATCCTTTTACTGTCTTACCAAATCCCTCAAAACAAATTATTAAAAACGTAACAAAACAGATTTTTAATTTCGTATGGGATGGTAAACCAGATAAAATTAAACGCACTAAAATCATTATGAATTATAAACATGGAGGTTTAAAGTTAACAGACATCGAAATGTTTTTAAATTCTATTAAGGGTTGTTGGGTTAAGCGGCTTCTTGCACAAAATAACAGCTCATGGAAGTGCATATACGATACTATTGTTAAAAAATACGGAGGGGAATTGCTTTTTGAGTCAAATTTACGAACACTAGACATTAAACGTATTTGTAAAAATAATGTGTTTTTTGAAAATATACTTAACGGTTGGAACGCGAGTAAAAATTGCTATCAACATGATTTTAGTAAACATATTATATGGAATAATAGTGAGATAAAGATTGAAAACAAAACTCTGTATTGGAAAGAATGGCATGATAAAGGTATAAAATTTATTGATCAGTTAATTGACTTCCAGATGAATAAATTTTATAGTTTTGCAGATTTTAAATATATTTACAATGCATCTAACGGCGATTTCTTAAAGTACAATAGTCTAATAAATAATATACCAAAACATTTATTGGAAATTGTAGACGAACGTTTCTTAACAGGACATAGAAATAAAACATTATTGGATATAATTAAGACATCAAGCCAACCAAATAGAGTTTTGTACAACCTTCAGTTATCAAAAGTATCTAATACAAGTGCAACATCAGAAAATAAATGGCAAGACATTTTGCAAAATAAAGAATTAAATTGGACTAAAATATATACATTAGTACACCAAACATGTACTGACACAAGTCTTAGATGCTTTCAATATAAATTTATTATGCGCTTAACCCCAACAAATACATATCTCTATCGATGCAAATTGATACATTCTAACATGTGTGATTTGTGCAATGAATACTATGAGGATATTGAACACTTGTTTTGGAAATGCCGTGTTTCGCAACACTTATGGAGCAAACTCTCTGATTATTTATACGATAAAGGCATTTTAGTATATTTTAACTACGAACTAGTATGTTTCGGTCAGTTAGACAACAATAAAAACGCAACAACGATCAATTTTATTATCTATCTAATGAAATATTTTATATTCACAATGAAATGTCGGGATCGTAATCCCGACTTCAAAAGTTTTATTTCGATCTTGACATCACGTCTTGATATTGAACACGAAATAGCCCTAAAAAATGATACACTTGAAAGATTTTATACAAAATATCGAATTTTAATCGACAGTCAGACATGAACCTCACTTTTTATTTCTTTTTTCCTTTTTTTGTCAGCATAATATTCTCTACCTTTTAAAGCACCTCTCTTTTATAGCAAGATTAACTAGTTAGCATTTTTTTTTTTTAAGATAAAAAGAAAACACATCTGGTAAAACACGTCATTATACGTGCATAAACTGTTGCTCTTTTTTCTCCGTTTAAATTTTGGGAAATAATTTACTTGCATATGCTTGCTTTAAGTGTTTTTGAACTCATTTCTCATGTGTATTCTCAGTGTAAACTGCATGTATATACATGTGTATGTATAATGTATGTTTTATTGATATTTAAAAAAAAAAAAAAAAAAAATCTATTAAACTATTAAAAAATAAAACCACTGTTGGTAATATATATTCTATCTTGTTTCATAAGACACATGTAGTTTTGATGATAATGCAATTGCAATCTTTTTTAAAAGCGTCTATGGGCAAATCAAGGCTGTTATGTGCATGTATAGCATTTGACATACATGTAATAACATTTTTCTTTTCGGTACATTATAGAGAGACAATGTGTGATAGACACTTATACAATATGATTTTGTAAAGATAAGAAATATAACGCAACTTATCACAGGTGTTCACCTATAGCTAGTTGACTATGCAAAAGGCGAAACAATTGACACAAAGTGTCACACTTAAATTTAGAAGATACGTGTATGAATAACTAAACAATAAATAATTCTACTATAGGTAGATAAATTCTTAAGTTACTTAATAAATATACAGGAAGATGGTTACAGATTTTTTTTATAAAATTGTGTGTGAAAACAGTAGAATGAAAACCGTGTTACGCTTTAAAAAAAATACAAATCATATTTACGAAACTTATATCTGAGACATTATCACATATATGTATGCAAGACAGTACCTAGATCTTTCCCTAAGTAACAATACCACAAACAATATATAAAAGCAACATACAATCAAAGATGGCGGTTGGGAATGCTAACACCAATCATTGGTATATATCTAAATTTTTTATAAATTTTGGAATGACCAACAAACACATTGTAATGCTTAACAACAAATAAAAACTACAATAAAGTAAGTGCAACAATCAATATACAGTTTGACTGGAATAACAACATGATATGTCTAGAATATGGAATAACATGCTTTATAAATAGAACACCAATTTACAAATAATATGCATGATCACAATTTCTTGAAGTTGCCGATTTCTAAAAAAAATCCCCAAAAGAGGCATGATTTTGTTTAGAAAAATTCTTTAGTAGATGCCTGTGTAATCAAAGAATTTGTAGAGATATCCTCGACAGACGAATACAATCAGTGTTTTCCAATAGTCATGATGTAATACGCGTGTTGATACACTTCAAGGACGAATTGTTATGAATTTGCCTTAAAGCAAATATTATCAATACAATATTTTATTGTTAATAAAGTCTTATCATCTTTGACTCCTTATTTTTTATAGAAATATTTGTAAAATATATATTAAATTAACACGGCAATGCTTAAGAAAGAAACTGAGCAAGTACAAAGTATTAACAACTGGCTCAGTACTGAAATCAATAAATGTAATTTATGCAAATTCGGTACAATACTCTTGCCCATTCGCTGAGCGCAGCTGATTTCAGTGACATAATATCCGAAATAGAAATAAATATGACAGTACAAAATTGTGGTTCAAATAGAAAAAATCTGCACAATATTTTGGATTTCAATCAAAATCAAAGACAATTTCAAACAACAAGACATGTTTACTGGCCTTGTTCAAGTCACAAAACACCAATAAATGAAGCAAAATTGGGCAAAGATTTGTTTTATATAGTTGGGTATTTTCTATGTTTTTTATCTTGTATTTCTAGTTTATTTCTAATAATGTTTGTTGTTTTGAAAGTGAATATTTATATTGTAACCTATTTAATATATCATACAAAAGTACTAAATTGTGGTTTATCGATATAATGCAATAACGTCCTATCTACATCCTTTCATCATTACACTAAACACATTTTAGCTCCTACCAATGTTTTTAGATAAAATTCCTTCTTGATAAACAGATAATAATAACACACACACAAACTAAGAATATTTGCAAAACTGAATATAAACTCACCATAAAAAGCATTATCAGTACAAAATCATACCATTATCGACCACTTTTTCTGCCTCGTTTGAGAATGAACATTTGAGTTTATAGCCCGAGCAAAACATGCACACGATGTTTAGTAAATACAAGGCAACTGATCCCGGGACCAAGTAAAACGAAAACCCCAAGTTTGTATGATCCCAGAATGAAAACTTTTCGTACTCGTCTCGCAAGAAGCAATTTTCTTTCAGGTTTGTGAAGAACAAGGCAAGGAACATGGCCATCTCAAGTACGCTGAAGAGAACTGAAATGAACAGCATATGAAGATATAGTTCTAGTTATGTCTGATATAATAAGCATAAAACATAAAACTTCCTGATGTGTTTTTGTAAAGTTATGCCAATGTAAACATACATCATTTAAACTGTATGATTTACATGCAATCTGATATTCTTCTATTTTACTGACAATTTATTGGTTTAAACCACAAATGATTTGCTTTGGACGTTCCAAGGCGTTGACCCCAGTTTTAATCACATTAATTTTGTGCTTTGCGATTGTTTTATCTTGTTCATATTGAATTGAGTAGTATTAGCAATCGGTCACTTGCCATACATGTAAATAAAGAGCCGTATGGGTTGACAATGATTACTCTCCTGCTGATACAACTAGAGTTTTGCATGTTTCATATTCATATGAGGCACGACACTTTACGCACATGCATTAAGACTGCTTTTTGCATGACGCGCCTGATATTTACATAATAACGAGTTGTGCCACATTTGTAAATGACAACTAATCATTTCTTTTTTACAGAAACCTGTACAGCCACAGGTCACGCTACTCACATGCAAACCCGTTCCGGACGTACAGTCCGCTGGGCCCGGTGATAGTCTCGATGGGTTTTGCATAATTTCCACCAATACTCATTTAATAATGTGCCATGCCACAATGGTAAATGACAAGAAAATGTTATTTAAAGACACCTGTCCAGGTCACTTTACTCACATGCAAACCCGTTCCAGACGTACAGTCCACAGGGTCCAGTGATAGTCTCGATGGGTTTCCCACAGATGTTGAACACGGCAAACCCCATGGATATGATGCCAAACACCATGGACAGGGCTGCGCAGATGATTATGGTGACGTAGTAGCCGAAATTGAACAGCCCGGACTTGTACAGCGGCTCTCCCTCTGGAAAATAACAATGGCAATATCCAGATTGTGAATGACTGCCTAATTTATTCTGTGAAGAATAAAGATTCATTACTCTGGGTATCTGAAGATAACTACGCACAATTACCAGTCGTTTTGTGTTGTTGTTTTTCAAATCTTTGCAAAAATACCTGTTATCTTGAAATACTTTTACCAGAAAATATGAAAATATGCCACATTTTCAATACAGTGATTGCAGAAATTTGAGTAGCTATCGACTGTTTTTTGCTAGTGGAAACACTCATTTCTTATTTGTATTTCATACAATTTCATTTTTGTATAAATCAATAAATAAAAGTTAGATTTTTTTTTAATGCAACAAACAAATGCAGAAACAATACAAACTTTATTGTCACATTACCACTCAACACATTATCTGGCTCCACTATTGAGCTGTCTGAAAACCTTTTGATTTTAGATCTTTTAAAACCCTAAGTACTAGGGATGCAACGGGTAGCAAATTTTTGTCAGGTCACGTAGGGTATCTTTCTTTGGGTCGGGTATTTGTGGGTCAGGTCGGGTATTTATATAAGTAAAAGTACACATCAACTTTGTACTTCTAGAGGGCTGTTCCAATGAGTAAACTTTGTTTCTACTTTGAAGATTAGACGATTAATGAAATTATTCTCGTTTGTGACATGTTCACATAAAGTTTTGGTGTCAGATTTAGTCCTGCCTAGTTATTTTTAATCATTTTAATATATCTGCCCTTCTCATTGCATTTATATTGCTTGACAAAGCGCATTAGGCAGCATCCATCAGTTTTACTGATATACTTGTTATTAATTGTCCTTGTAATACTGCTAACACATAAACTAGATCAGAATTTAGCTAATTTGCAGCAGGATTAGAGCTATAAATATGTTGTGATCGGACATTAGTTCTGTAATACTGTTAGAAAGGAACTATGAAGTTTGAACTGTACCTGTTTCTTTAATAGTTATTTTTCACTGGACTTTTGTCATCAACATTGTAGTTTGTTAATGAGAATTCTGGGCCGAATAGGGCCCAATTCCTCCAGCTCTAGAGTATATACATGAATGTTACCCCAAAATCTCATTTTTTCCTATTAATGACTTAAGTTGAATGATAAGGAAACCAACACAATTATCAAGTTAAAACTGAAGGGAAAAGATACATGTATACAGATTATTTGTATTACAGGATATTTAAGTTCTAAGAAATTAACCTTGATAAAATCTTTGTTTTCACAAAAGTATTATCGTTTAGATAAATACAGATTTGTTCGGTAAGTTATTTGCATAGGTTTTTTGCAGCGGGTCTAGGGTAATAATTCAGCAGGAAATAATGCACGTGCTTCTTGTGTATGCATATATATGCGTTATAAAGGTACTGATTCATCATTCGAGGCGTGAATTTGACAGGAAAAATATATGGCGTAGGAAAGGGAAAGGATGAATACTGAATAACCACCAGGCGCGTAGCGCCGCATACTCGTTTATTCGTTCGAGTAAACATTGAAATTAAAATCTCAAAAACTAAAATGACATTTACTTCGAAAATTGGAATAAAATCAGTGCCAAAGGGGGGTTAAGGGTAAACAATACTCTCATAAATCCAGACACTGGCATTTTATTTTAATTTTCGCCATTCCGTGTTCGTTTAGTTTTACAACAAAATTGCGCCTCTTATTTTTCGCGAACAGTTTATTCTTTTCTGTGCGTAATGTATTATTTCTATTGTCTTGCTAAACGCCATGGTTTGCATCTAGTTAATGTCGTCTACCAGCGATCCGCCTAACCCGGACATTTTCCTCAATTTGTATCACAAATCAAGGAAGGCATCTTCAAGATGAAAATCATCACATCTAAGTGGGGTCTGGCACATGCTTACGCCTTCCCCAATAGGTATAATGAAACCATGAACCTAACAAACCGCTCCAAATAGTGTTTATTTAAATTCAATTTCTTTCACAAACATATGATTATGTCTACGACTTTACGTTTAACTAAATGGTTAAAATGTAAATGTAAAATTGGTTAGTTAGTTATGATGCTATAAAACATGGAATTATTACCTCAATATTAATTGATATTATTGAATTTTAACAATACAACTGACAAGCTCAATGATTTATGATATCCATCCAATAAGACTGGAAACTTCTCAAAAAAGAGGAAAAATATCAAGCAAAACATCATACATATCTTAAATATGCATACTTGTATTTCCTAAAGGATTGGTCCAAAATAAATGTCGTCCAAAATAAAGGTCAACTTTAAAATGGTCATTTTTAATTATTTGCTGCTTAATGTATTACGCTACTAAAACTAGTGAAGTTTAGTTTTGTCATAATTCGGCAGCAAACCAGAGGGTGTCATCCCCATCCCCTTGGCAAACTAGATACTGCCTAATTTTAGGGCCTGAGTACTGAATACTGCGTAAAATTGGATTTGCGTACTGAAAACTAAATGTTTGTTTTTGCTTACTGCGCGTTGAACCCCATCTGCGTACTGAATACTGAGTGTCTCTCCCGAATTGGTCTTCTCAACATTTACCGAGAAAAAGAAATAAAGTCTAACATGGTTGTAGACATCTTCTCAAGGCAACTTAATTTGATTTTTAAGCTGTCACTTTGTCGAAATTGATGACATATAAACTGCAAGTTTTATAAAGATATGCTATAAACTAACAAAAGTTAGTGTTGTTTAATAACTAATCGCTAGCCAATACACATATTTTAAGAGCAACCCCTATGAAAGTGATGGTACAAACTTGTCAAAGAATACAATGGTTTAAATGTCAGGAATGGCGTTTTAGTGGGTCACAGAACTTTCTGGAGCTTCCGGGGCCATGCGGCCCCCTGGACCCCTAGCCAAGGCTTTGCCCTGGTACGAACGGAATATACACTAATGTACACGCTGATTTACTCCAGAGGCATCACCAGCTATTGCAGCCCACAGGCCCCCAGCTTATTTTGTATTATTTTTTATATTTTGAGTAACAACAAATTTCGCCGCGTTACGACCCTAACCACACTCCCAACCATCAACAGTTTAGCTCGCTGTAAAAATTTGATCACTTCTTTTCATGAACGAAAACAGCTGTCAAATAGAATTGGTTTTATTAATTTGTTGAATATGGTTTTAGATTAAGCAGAATTTTAAGAAAGATGATGATGATTAAAAAGGTTGAATTGCACTATTATTTTAATACCCGACCCGAATTTTCCAATGAGGAACCAAACTGGAGTTAGTTTTTATGGAACCGAGAATGTGGGTATTTTCAGGTATCCGTTGCATCGTTACTAAGTACCGCATTCCAAACTGACCTGTCCTGTTCTCCAGACTGTTAGTGATGTAAACATTGGGGTCTTCCTCGGAGACACTTCTCCCCATCTCTGGCCATAGCACACAAACACCCTCCTTAGCTGAGCATACCACTGCAATACAGAGAAGCATGGAAAATATACACATGGAGTTCTTGTGAATATATTTCAGTGTATAACCTCCAAGATTGAAGCTTTTCTACATGATCAGTCAGTTGCCGTCACAGGCGTCACACGAAGTCAGAATACTTGACAGCAGAGTCAGATATTGTAGCTAAGCATCACAAAAGCTTAAGTGTGCTTACTACTGGATTGTAACATTTTTACTAAAAAGACAACTCTGTAATAAAAATTATCAAAAAATAACTAGTCATTACTTTTACCCATACTGAAATCTTGTGTACATGTACATGTACATGTATCCTTTCATGACATGGCGAAAATATCTTGAAACAATGTCTGTACAAAGTATACTTTCAGAAGAGGGGTAAAAGGAAACTAGACAGTCAGGTCCAGCACATGAAAAAAAGAAGAAAACTAAAAGACATTTCATGTCAGACATGAGATTCATCAATTAATTACATGTATGGTATTTTCCAAATTAGCATACTGTGTAAAATTCTTATTAATTTTTCACTTGTACCTTACATATTTTTTCACCAAAAAGGTCAGGAAAAAGACCAGTACCGTAACTCTTTGACTAAACAAATACTGGTAAACATTTTATTAAGAAATAATCAATGGTCATTTTGACAGTAAAAATTAGACTAGAATACCATCTTAGTACATTCAGTTAAAAGAAAAGACGGTGATTCACAGCAACAAAAACTGTTTGCTGATCAAACATGAAACGAGCCCCTATCTGGACAATTCATGGTTTATCACGGGCGGGTAAGGGTAAGATAGCTGAATGTTATCAGTCAAGAGCACTTTGGCTTCGTTTAATTTCATAAATTCCTTCCTATTCAATTGATAAAACTATGTGAATACCTTGTTTTATAAACTGCAAGCGGCTGTAAATTATAAAGCGGAAAACATGAAAGCCAGTGCAAGATTTCTACATGAGTGTCATTAAATAATAACTTGCTACAACAACAACATATTGACAATTCAAAATTAATACATTTTGTTGATAAAAGTAAACAGTTAAAACAGCTAAAATCAGACGAATAATGTGTTGGTTACATACATTACAAACCGTGTACCACTTCATAAAAAGTTCCTGCCAATGAACTTAACTGATGAATGTCAATGGGGTTTATTATCAGGGACTGTTTCAATAAAGGTCTTAGTCAAATTTAAAGCAAATGGCCCAATATGAATGAAAAAATAATGTAGCCTGTTAAAATTGACCAAGTACGCGCTCGTATATGTGGCAGCCCATTATATTTTTATCCCAATTGCGGCCTGCCTCGTTTTTGAGAAAATTGACGTCAAATTTGAGGCACATGATTTTTATGATAAAGTCAGGATTATGATTAAGATATTTCAAATAATTGTTTAAATCTTGAATACTGTCAACAAAAAATGTTATTTATTAGGTTATTTGTAGAAAAATTATAATTTTTGCTATGATTGCTTGTTTGGTTGCCATGGCGACCATCTATTTATTATTTTTATTTCTATCGGAAATATTTGTACATTCAAAGTTTGTTATTTGGGAAAGGCAGTCCAGTAAATATATATAATATAAATTACTTGTCATCACCATGCTAGGTTATGTAAAGTATGCATGACAAACATTAAAATATGTGTGAAATGTGAACATTTATCGTTATGGTGGTGTTACTTAAACTGCTCATTATTGCTCAAAACGCATGACTGAGAAAAACAGGATGCTATTTCCAGTTTCTACACATATCAGGTTATTCAATACTGCCAATAAATTATTTTCGCCAAGACACCGCATTTGGGCCAAAAATCTCATGGGCTGACACGTTACAAGCTCGTTCATACCGTACTTCAGGAAACATTTCGGTTGTTGGATTTTGTTTAATATAAAACACTGATCCTCCAATTAAACTGTTTATAAACATAAGCTTTATTTACTTGCTGGTCATTGTGGCGACGCGGATTAATCCAGATATTCACCGTTAACTTTCCGCGAGTAGCACTATATTCTAAATGAAACGCGAGGAAGCTTGGCTAGTTTCGGCGAGTAGCACAATATTCTAAATGAAACGCGAGGAACCTCAGCTAGATTCGGCTAGTAGCACGTTATTCTAAATGAAATACGAGGAAGCTCGGCTAGTTTTGTCGTGTTCAAAATATAAACAATAAACAGGAATTAAAAGTTCAACACCACTTATGTTAAGTAAATGTGGTATAGTTTTTTAACCATAATAATGCATGATTTTATGTCATAGTAAGATCTACATTAAACTCTTAATGTTTGTCAACCTGCAACACCTTGTATGCGCTTATAAATATTTTCTTCAAAACACAAAATTCCTAAAGGGCAAGCAGTAGCCATTTCAATTATTATTTAATTTACATTATAACAGATGTTTTCTTTTTTAATTTATCCGATCTGGAATATACATTATTACATTTCATATATAAAATTTGATCTGGAATTTTAAATTGAACTTAATGTTCATTTCAGGATCTTTGCCCGCCTTTTGCAGGTACAGTACTTTTAGACACAATTATCTTAAGAAAAGTCTCTAAATTGTTTTAAGGAGAACTAATCTTCTTTGTTTTAAATTTTGGAGTACTTAAGTCTGAACTGATTACAACCAACCAAACCAGATAGTGATTCAACTGGGGTGTGATTATCATGAATATTATGGGAAGGACATGATGTGAATTTACAGTACTTAACTCAGCAAAAATGTTCACATTTTATAAGATTAACTACTTACACTTAGGCATACAAAGGAAGAATGTCATCTCAAATCAGGAATCCCTGAATCATGCTATACAAGCTAGTTAAGGTTCATCATGATTTGCTGCAAACACCTCACCATGCTGCTCAAAACAGATTGCATGACAAACATGATAAAGAGGTTTTTCATGACAAACATGTACATTTTAAAGGGGCAATAACAGTGAATTTCTTACTCCAGAATATGAGGCCATATTCTTAACTGAGCAAGACCAATATGTTCAGTTATTATATCAGGTTGTAAATGATTTAGATTCATGTGTGTAACATGTAATACTCATAACTGATTATATTTTAATACATGTTAGTTACATGACATGTATAAAATGCAATACTAGATGTACATGTATGATGTGTTTTTCAGAGCTTTTTTATCATTTTCAAATGACCAGTCACCTATACCTGACACAATGAACTCTTTCTACCAAAGACATAGACTCGAAAGTGTCTCCAAATGCCTCAGTTTTGTTTACACAATCAAGCTAAATTAAACATTCAGACTGATATTGAGGCCCACACAGAATGTATGTTCACATTGTTTTTGTAAATACTTTAGGGAGAAGCATTCATATTTTCACATCATTTTTCATTAATACTTTAGGGAAAATTATAAATTAAAACAATAATATTGAATGCAAATTTACAAAATGCTGCTTAAAACCACAACGGATAAACACAAAAAATGATTGTTTGATGAATTTGAAATTCAACAGAAGAACTAGTGAATATATACAATACTAAATGTCACTACGAATTTTCGCTGAAATTTGTAAAAGTATATTCATGTGAAGATGAACCGATACCTACATACAGAACTCATCCAAATTATATTGATATGGCTCCTGAATACAGTTATAACCGAACAAAGCAACAAGCAGTCTGACCAAGTATTTTCAATGACAACACTGCATACATGTAGTTCTCTGTCCATAGTCAGTTAAAAAGGGTCATTTTAAAATTACAAAAATCAGTGCAAAAGTCCCTCTAAAGCATTACACTAACTGCAGGCCATTTTAGCAGTGATTCACCGATGACTGCAGGCCATTTTAGCAGTGATTTACCGACGACTGCAGGCCATTTTAGCAGTGATTCACCGATGACTGATAACAATGTTTTGATAATTCACACTTCCTATGTACTACAGGTATCAAAGACAATTCTTGAGAAAATGTTAAAACAAAGGTGCCTGAAATTACCCTTTTGAAATTGAAAACATGTTAACTTGTAAGTATATGACAAATAAATAGAACTTAAACTGTATATTACAATTAGTCAACAAAACAGGCCACAAAAATGGTATACATTATCACAATAATGCTTCATACACAATGCACAACATTATAATTTGATAAAGTCCACAACAATGGTCCATGCAGTCAACATAATGGTCTGTTTGGTCCACACCAATTGTAAATCCACAGCAACGGCATTATGGTATGTACAGTCCACAATAATGGTCTGAACAAAATTTGATAAAGTCCACAACAACGGTCTGAACAGTCCACAGCAATGGTCTGTATAGACTATGAGTCCACAACAATGAATCATAAATGACATTTTTTGTTTGTTTGTTTGGATTTTTCGCCGTTTTTAACAGTATTTCAGTCATATCACGGCGGTCAGTTAACCTACTCACACTTTTCCTGGGCAAGCTTAGCCGATCTAAGCGCTTTACCAGTACTAAGTGCACATACTTATGCCAGTAACTGACAACTGCCCTACTTGAATCAGAGGTAGGGGGAGAATGGCCGTAGAAATAATTTCATGACCAATCCCCACAGACACAAGTTATGTGGCCAGGCTGGGGTTCCAACCCACGATCCCTGGATTAACAGTCCAGCACTCTAACAACTGAGCTAGCCTGTACATTCCATAAGACCATAACGTCTGCATAGTCCACAACAATGGTCTGTATGGTCCACAACAATGGTCCATACTGTCCACAGTAATGGTCTGTACAGTCCACAACAATGGTATGTATGTACTGCATGAATTGTCAGTTGTCCATTACAATAATTTTTACTCCACTACAATGATTTGTACTGGCTGCAACAATTGTTTGTCCAACCAATAACTATGGCCTGTTTTTACCAGTCTCCTATTTTAATCTAAGAATCTAAGAACTCTGTGATTTCTGTACAAACTAAATTACCTGTGAGCATTAGAAAAAGACAGCTAAAGTAACAAAAGTTTTAAGGAATTTCTTCAGAAATTTTTAACGATTTGAAGATGTTACACGATTTCAACATTTTACAAGTGTTATGATATATTCATGAGAAACCCATTATATGCCATATAAAAATATCTGACATTTGGTTGATGTTTGTCATAATCATATCATTAGAGGTTGTGAGGTAGTGAAATGCTGTCCTGAAACTAGACATGTGTCCGTAGGACACGGATGCCACCACATTCCGCTGGTTGTCACAAAACTCGGCTGATGTTGAAAAAAAGCACCAAAATACCCAGGTGCATAAGTTCACATGCTGATGAATATGTTTCTAAAGTTTCATCAGTCTGGCAGTTATACATTTTTGAGTTACACGCGACACAAATCCTAAAATGTCATTTTTTGCTAAAAAAAAGGGTCATAACTCCACTGATGGCAGAAAGAACTGCACCAAAATGCCCAGGTGCACAAGTTCACATACTGATTAATATGTTTATAAAGTTCCATCACTCTAGCAACAATACGTATTGAGTTACACGCAACACATGTCCACAAATGATATTTTTTGCTAAAAAAAGGGCCATAACTCCGCTGATGTCCGAAAAAAAAACTGCACCAAAATACCCAGGTGCACAAGTTCACACGTTGATTAATATGTATATAAAGTTTCATCACTGTAGCAGTAATACTTTTTGAGTTACGTGCGACACAAGTCCAAAATGTCATTTATTGCTAAAAAAGGGCCATAACTCCACTGATGTCTTAAAAAACTGCACCAATATACCCAGGTGCACAAGTTCACATGCTGATTAATATGTTTGTAAAGTTTCATCACTCTAGCAGCAATACTTTTTTGAGTTATGCAAGACACAAGTCCAAAAATGTCATATTTTGCTAAAAAAAGGGCCATAACTCTGCAGAGGTCGGAAAAAAATGCACCAAAATACCCAGGTGCACAAGTTCACACGCTGATTAATATGTTTGTAAAGTTTCATCACTCTAGCAGCAATACTTTGCGAGTTACGCGCGACACAAGTCCAAAAATATCATTTTTTGCTAAAAAAGGGCCATAACTCCGCTGATGTCGGAAACAACTGCACCAAAATACCCAGGTGCAAAAGCCCCGATGCCGATGAATATGCTTATAAAGTTTCATCACTCTAGCAGTTATGCTTTTTGAGTTATGTGCGACTCAAAAATCCGACGGACAGACAGAAGGATGGACAAGGGAAAATCTATATTCCCGACCCCCCTCTAAAGTTGGGGGAAAAAACAACTGGTATACTAACTAATAAAACTGATATGTAGACAATAGAGTGAATAAATTCTGACGCATGCTATAAAATGTGAATATTTCTGAAGTGAAAACGTCCTACGCATATGCAGGTGACAGAACCGAGTTCCCCAGTGGCGGACACTCTAACCACGTCGATAAAGAGGTATTCCCCAGTATGATAGGCGGACACTATAACCACGTCAATAAAGAGGTATTTCCCAGTGTGATAGGCGGACACTCTAACCACGTCGATAAAGAGGTATTCCCCAGTGTGATAGGCGGACACTCTAACCACGTCGATAAAGAGGTATTCCCAAGTGTGATAGGCGGACACTTTAACAACGTCGATAAAGAGGTATTCCCCAGTGTGATAGGCAGACACTCTAACCACGTCGATAAAGAGGTATTCCCCAGTGTGATAGGCAGACACTCTAACCACATCGATAAAGAGGTATTCCCCAGTGTGATAGGCAGACACTCTAACCACGTCGATAAAGAGGTAATCCCCAGTGCGATAGGCGGACACTCTCACCACGTCAATAAAAAGGTATTCCCCAGTGTGATAGGCGGACACTCTAACCACGTCAATAAAGAGGTATTCCCCAGTGTGATAGGCGGACACTCTAACCACGTCGATAAAGAGGTATTCCCCAGTGTGATAGGCGGACACTCTAACCACGTCGATAAAGAGGTTTTCCCAAGTGTAATAGGCGGACACTCTAACCACGTCGATAAAGAGGTATTCCCCAGTGTGATAGGCGGACACTATAACCACGTCGATAAAGAGGTATTCCCCAGTGTGATAGGCAGATACTCTAACCACGTCGATAAAGAGGTATTGCCCAGTGTGATAGGCGGATACTCTAACCACGTCAATAAAGGGGTATTCCCAAGTGTGATAGGCAGACACTATAACCACGTCGATAAAGAGGTATTACCCAGTATGATAGGCAGATACTGTAACCACGTCGATAAAGAGGTATTCCCCAGTGTGATAGGCGGACACTCTAACCACGTCGATAAAGAGGTATTCCCCAGTGTGATAGGCGCACACTCTAACCATGTCGATAAAGAGGTTTTCCGCAGTGTGATAGGCAGACACTCTAACCACGTCGATAAAGAGGTATTCCCCAGTGTGACAGGCGGACACTATAACCACGTCGATAAAGAGGTATTCCCCAGTGTGATAGGCGGACACTCTAACCACGTAGATAAAGAGGTATTCCAAAGTGTGATAGGCAGACACTATAACCATGTCGATAAAGAGGTATTCCACAGTGTGATAGGCAGAAACTCTAACCACGTTGCTAAAGAGCTATTCCCCAGTGTGATAGGCTGACATTATAACCACGTCGCTAAAGAGCTATTTCCCAGTGTGATAGGCGGACACTCTAACCACGTCACTAAAGAGCTATTCACCAGTGTGTTAGGACGACACTCTAACCATGTCGATGAAGAGCTATTCCCAAGTGTGATAGGCGGACACTCTAACCATGTCACTAAAGAGCTATTCCCCAGTGTGATAGGCAGACACTCTAACCACGTCGATAAAGAGCTATTCCCCAGTGTGATAAGCGGACAATCTAACCACGTCACTAAAGAGCTATTTCCCAGTGTGATAGGCAGACATGCTGACCATGCACTAAAGAGCTATTCCCCAGTGTGAAAGGCGGACACTATAACCACATCGCTAAAGAGCTGTTCCCCAGTGTGATAGACGGACACTCTAACCACGTCACTAAAGAGCTATTCACCAGTGTGTTAGGCGGACACTCTAACCACGTCACTAAAGAGCTATTCTCCAGTGTGATAGGCGGAAACTCTAACCACGTCGCTAAAGAGGTATTCCCCAGTGTGATAAGCGGACACTCCAACCACATCGCTAAAGAGCTATTCATCAGTGTGTTAGGCGGACACTCTAACCACGTCAATAAAGAGCTATTCTCTAGTGTGATAGGCGGAAACTCTAACCACGTCGCTAAAGAGGTATTCCCCAGTGTGATAAGCGGACCAGTGAGATAAGCGGACACTCTAACCACGTCGCTAAAGAGGTATTCCACAGTGTGATAGGCTGACACTGTAACCACGTTGCTAAAGAGGTATTCCCCAGTGTGATCGGCAGACACTCTAACCACGTCGAGATAGGCAGACATTCTAACCACGTCGATAAAGAGGTATTCCCCAGTGTGATAGGCAGACACGCTAACCATGTCACTAAAGAGCTATTCCCCAGTGTGATAGGCGGACACTCTAACCACGTCGCTAAAGAGGTATTCCCCAGTGTGATAGGCAGACACTCTAACCACGTCAATAAAGAGCTATTCCCTAGTGTGAAAGGCGGACACTATAACCACGTCGCTAAAGAGCTGTTCCCCAGTGTGATAGACGGACACTCTAACCACGTCACTAAAGAGCTATTCACCAGTGTGTTAGGCGGACACTCTAACCACGTCACTAAAGAGCTATTCTCCAGTGTGATAGGCGGAAACTCTAACCACGTCGCTAAAGAGGTATTCCCCAGTGTGATAGGCGGACACTCTAACCACGTTGATAAAGAGGTATTCAACAGTGTGATAGGCGGACACTCTAACCACGTCAATAAAGAGGTATTCCCCAGTGTGATAAGCGGACACTCTAACCACGTCGCTAAAGAGGTATTCCACAGTGTGATAGGCGGACACTGTAACCACGCTGCTAAAGAGGTATTCCCCAGTGTGATCGGCAGACACTCTAACCACGTCGAAAAAGAAGTATTCTCCACGGTGATCGGCAGACATTCTAACCACGTCGATAAAGAGGTATTCCCCAGTGTGATAGGCGGACACTCTAACCACGTCACTAAAGAGCTATTCCCCAGTGCGATAGGCAGACACGCTAACCACGTCGAGATAGGCAGACATTCTAACCACGTCGATAACACGCTAACCATGTCACTAAAGAGCTATTCCCCAGTGTGATAGGCGGACACTCTAACCACGTCGCTGAAGAGGTATTCCCCAGTGTGATAGGCAGACACTCTAACCACGTCGCTAAAGAGGTATTCCCCAGTGTGATAGGCAGACACTCTAACCACGTCAATAAAGAGCTATTCCCTAGTGTGAAAGGCGGACACTATAACCACGTCGCTAAAGAGCTGTTCCCCAGTGTGATAGACGGACACTCTAACCACGTCACTAAAGAGCTATTCACCAGTGTGTTAGGCGGACACTCTAACCACGTCACTAAAGAGCTATTCTCCAGTGTGATAGGCGGAAACTCTAACCACGTTGATAAAGAGGTATTCCCCAGTGTGATCGGCAGACACTCTAACCACGTCGAGATAGGCAGACATTCTAACCACGTCGATAAAGAGGTATTCCCCAGTGTGATAGGCAGACACGCTAACCATGTCACTAAAGAGCTATTCCCCAGTGTGATAGGCGGACACTCTAACCACGTCGCTAAAGAGGTATTCCCCAGTGTGATAGGCAGACACTCTAACCACGTCAATAAAGAGCTATTCCCTAGTGTGAAAGGCAGACACTATAACCACGTCGCTAAAGAGCTGTTCCCCAGTGTGATAGACGGACACTCTAACCACGTCACTAAAGAGCTATTCACCAGTGTGTTAGGCGGACACTCTAACCACGTCACTAAAGAGCTATTCTCCAGTGTGATAGGCGGACACTCTAACCACGTCGCTAAAGAGGTATTCCCCAGTGTGATAGGCGGACACTCTAACCACGTTGATAAAGAGGTATTCAACAGTGTGATAGGCGGACACTCTAACCACGTCAATAAAGAGGTATTCCCCAGTGTGATAAGCGGACACTCTAACCACGTCGCTAAAGAGGTATTCCACAGTGTGATAGGCGGACACTGTAACCACGCTGCTAAAGAGGTATTCCCCAGTGTGATCGGCAGACACTCTAACCACGTCGAAAAAGAAGTATTCTCCACGGTGATCGGCAGACATTCTAACCACGTCGATAAAGAGGTATTCCCCAGTGTGATAGGCGGACACTCTAACCACGTCACTAAAGAGCTATTCCCCAGTGCGATAGGCAGACACGCTAACCACGTCACTAAAGAGCTATTCACCAGTGTGTTAGGCGGACACTCTAACCACGTCACTAAAGAGCTATTCTCCAGTGTGATAGGCGGAAACTTTAACCACGTCGCTAAAGAGGTATTCCCCAGTGTGATAGGCGGACACTCTAACCACGTCGCTAAAGAGGTATTCCCCAGTGTGATAGGCGGACACACTAACCACGTCACTAAAGAGCTATTCACCAGTGTGTTAGGCGGACACTCTAACCACGTCACTAAATAGCTATTCCCCAATAGTGTGATAGGCGGACACTCTAACCATGTCGATAAAGAGGTATTCCCCAGTGTGATAGGCGGACACTCTAACCACGTCGATAAAGAGGTATTCCCCAGTGTGATAGACAGACACGCTAACCATGTCACTAAAGAGCTATTCACCAGTGTGATAGGTGGACACTCTTACCACGTCGCTAAAGAGGTATTCCCCAGTGTGATAGGCGGACACTCTAACCACGTCACTAAAGAGCTATTTCCCATTGTGATAGGCAGACACTCTAACCACGTAAATAAAGAGGTATTCCCCAGTGTGATAAGCGGACACTCTGACCACGTCGCTAAAGAGGTATTCCACAGTGTGATAGGCGGACACTGTAACCACGTTGCTAAAGAGGTATTCCCCAGTGTGATCGGCAGACACTCTAACCACGTCGAAGAAAAAGAAGTATTCTCCAGTGTGATAGGCAGACATTCTGACCACGTCGATAAAGAGGTATTCCCCAGTGTGATAGGCGGACATTCTAACCACGTCACTAAAGAGCTATTCCCCAGTGTGATAGGCAGACACGCTAACCATGTCACTAAAGAGCTATTCCCCAGTATGATAGGCGGACACTCTAACCACGTCGCTAAAGAGGTATTCCCCAAGTCAAACAGAACTGGGCCCAGTAGCTTATACTTCTTGCACCATTAAAGTGAAAAAATCCCGAACGCCTGCGGGGGATTGAACCTGTGTCTCAGGCATGAGAGGCGGATACTCTAAGGGGTCATTAAAGAGCTAGCCCAACAGCATGACAGTTGGAAATGCATTTTAGGCCAACCACTAAATCTGTGATTAATTTGATTTGCTGTCCCATAAAATTTGCAAAAAAAATGAATTGATTAATTTTTTAATACGACCATGTTAAGAAAAGTTCATAATAAAAATATACATTTGAACATCGTTATTTCGAAGTCGACGGGACCGGGCTGAAAGCTTCGAAATAGCGATGGTTCTGATTAAACATTTCCTTTAGAACACCGTAAATATTTTATGTGTGAAAGTCGCAAAAGGTAACACTATACCTTAATTCATTTAAGGTGTGATTTGATCTGTAATGTAATTTGGTAATGTGTATTATGATTAAATTGATTATAAATAGAAACTATAGTATGTGTTTGTTATTTATTATATATTCATAAATGTCAAAAATAAATATATTTAAATATAAATACGTTACTTTATATACACAACAATTAATATAGCACTATAGATATAACAACGGGTATTAACTTAATTCACATTGTAACACATTCATACAATGTTCATATTTTAAAAAAGAAAGTATTTCTGGCTGAACACAGTAGATATGCCATTTGTATTAGTTGTATTGGTAGAAATGTCAAAATATGAACTGTAAATGACAACTTCCCAATATATACCTAAAACTATTACTAAACATTAATTGCTCATTTATTGACAGTGTTGTTTATAGCTTGGACACACTTCTATAATTATTGTTTGCAAGCTCCTTAATGATCGATAATTGCGCCTATTAGCGAATAACAGCCACTATTAATGACATGCGCAGGCCACGATTCATTTCACCGAAGGTGTGAAAACCGGGTCCCAAACCAGACCGCAACTTCGAATTAACAATAAGCAAATAAGTGTGAAATATTCATTTGGGACCACATTTCAGACTTCGAAATAAAATAATTCGCATTAAAAAGTTCGAATTAACCGAGTTTATTTTAGTTAAATAAAGATGGAATAAATTTGGGAACGGAAAAATACTTCAAAATAACGCTGACTTCGAATTAACAGAGTTCGAAATAACGATGTTCGAATGTATAGCCTAGATATTACATTTAGAGCATTTTATACCTTGTAATTGTGCTTCCCTTGGTCCAAAACCTACGTCCTTTACTCTGAATCCTTTAAAAATTCCGTAATTCGCTTTACTATCACCCCGTGTATTGTTTACTGTGTTGAGTAATTTTGGTTTCGACTCCACCCAGTGATCGGTTGCCAAAGAAATAACAATTAAAAGAACAGCGAAAAAAGAAAATGCAATCGTTGCAGATATCAACGTTTTCTTGTGCTTCTCCATATTGATCGAAAACTGGAATTAGTTCAGTTAAATTCCAAAACACTTCCACGATAAAATGTTGAAACTGTTAACTGTGCTCCATTTCCCAAAAAATGTCAATATGAAGATCAATAGATCTGGTTTGCAATAAAACCCGTCGTTTGCCGTATCCGTATTAATCGGTAGGCACGAAAAAGTTGTAGCCAGCGCTCCATTGGTTAGATAGTTACAACGTAGACAGGCGTTTTTCAGCAACACTCAAGCAAAAGGGAACAGTTTTGAAATATTTTCATGCTTAACAGGCAAGGTTCCTGGACTTAGACAAATATGCAGTTGCGATTTTATGTAAATGTTAATATATCTAATATTTTCAACTTCCGACATACATGCATGTATAGAATAATATACATAATACTTAAAAATACATGAATAAATGCAAAATACACAACTCATTTATCAAGAACAAATATGAGAGATGCTTGTTTTGCAAATGGGAAGGGGGGGGGGGGGGCAATATTACCGCGATCTAAAATCCGACCAGTCTATTTCCCGGGACCCGGAATCATTCGGCATGTTAAATTCCTGCCTGTCGGGAATAACTTTTTGTCTTAAGTCCCGTATATGCCCACCGCCCGCCCCTAGGGGAAATATTGATTGGTGCAAAAGAATATCGTAAGTTATTGAAGGGTCTAGATAATGTCCTCTATGTACACGTGCTGAGTGTTAGGTTGCGCATTAACTTTTTTTTTTAAATCGAAAATCCACGATGATACTATCTACATTGATGGTGTTGACGACGATTACCATTATTATTATCAGTATGATCAGACGGTGGTGAGGATGGTGAAAATGATTATGATGTTTTTATAATTATGATGATGATGATGATGATGGCAAAAGCGAATCCGTATTAATTATCGGTATATTTAGAAAATTACGGTACCATTTACGGGAGATGATCGAGGTCCTAAAATATTCATGAATGTAAATCCTTTACCTCACTGTTTCTCACGGAATTATTTACTTGCAATTTCAACACTGGATTCGACTCCACCCAATAAGCTGTGACCAAAGAAACAGCAGTTAGCAAAATTGCGACAGACACATAGAAAGACGTAACCACTAGCAGTCTTTTCTTTTCTTTATCCATGATGCATATGTATAGTTCTCGGTAAATAATAACTTAAATAGTTTAATACTATGTTATTGCCTTTTTCATAATATATATACAAATAATAAACAAATGTGCTAATACAGCATAAAGTAGACATAGTACATAATCAACATAGAGAAATGTGTAAAAAAAAAAAAGCAAAAGGGTTGGGTCACAAGTTTTAACAACATTAGATGACGACCCTTCCCAAGAATTTCCGGACTGGTTCGTTATAACTAAATGCATTTATATAGCTTTATAATATGCACAAAATTAATGTACAATTTGATATGTTAGTATGTAAATATATTGGCAAATGACAAAAAGTGAAACAAAATTATATCATATTCCATGCAGTATATTATACCGTGTATTAATAAGAACAACAAGAAAAAAGGGAAAAAAAGGGAATATATAAATGATTGTAAATACATGATTAATTATAAATAATAATAAACAATTGCTCCACACCACCCAGCTCAATATTTCTTTGATACAAGATAAGTTGCAGCGAAAAAATGTGAATTCTAGTAATAACAATATATGTAATTATAATCAATTCGCGAATCTATTCGAGGTTTGTATATATGGTTGAACTTCCAGAAATAATGCCTTATTTTGATTATCAGACAATCCTGGAATACCAAATAATAGTTTTTTGCACTGAGAAATGGGCGCGTGTTAGTAAAGAGAACGAGTCGTTGCTCTGAGTAGAGCGGACATTTGAAAAAGAAATGATCGGTATCTTCGACGGGACTATTTACACACACATATTGGATTTTCACGTAGGTGATTGAAATGTAAATCGGCATTTAAATCACTACATCGGTTTCTTAACCGTGTAAGTAGAATTTGTTGTTTTCTTTCACCAATAAGAAAAAATGAAGGAACTGTAGGAGGAATAAACTTTTGTTTAATTGTGTTTTTAAAGCCTGATAGCGTAGATATCGAGCGAGTGTCAACATCAAGATCATTCCAAAGCTTAATCGACGAAACAATAGTAGAATTGGAATAGATCGCTAGTCTGCGGGCAACTGTTGCGTAATTGCCACTATTTCGTAACAAATAAGGAATGTTGTGAGACGGTGCTGGAAAAAGATTGTTTAAATACTGCGATAAGAGACCTTTATTGTGTTTATATACTAAAACAAGTTTTTGTCTTTTTCGTCTGTCATTTAGAAAAACCCAACCGATATCTTTTAGAAGAAGAGTAGTTTTAGTTGACCTTGTTAATCCTGTGACAATTCGGGCTGCATCCAATTGAATTTTATCTAATAATTCCGTTTCATATCTTGTATAATTGTCCCAACCTATAGACACGTATTCTAACATGGGTCTTAAATATGAAATGTATATTTGATTAAGAGTTTCGCGTTTGAGTTTATATTTTAACATTCGCATGGACCCAAGTATTTTTGAAGCCGATTGTGTAATATTGTCAATGTGTTTATGCCACGAACCATCTTCGCAAAGTTTTAGACCGAGATGCTTGTGGAATTTCACAAAGGATAATTGAGTTTCGTCGAATATTAAGTTGGGACGGTTTTGATTTTTTGAAAGGGTGAAAAATATTACTTCCGTCTTAGAGGGGTTAAAATTAACAAGACATTTCTTGGCCCATTGATTTATACAGTTAAGGTCATGATTTAGAGTTCTTTCAATAAGAGCATTGTCATTAGAGGAAACAGATAGTGAATTGTCGTCAGCAAATAAGCGACTAATGCTGAGAAGTGATTCAGAGATATCGTTAACATATTGTGGCATCCGTCAGGATGGTTAGTTTTGGAGGTTGAATTTAAATACAATACTGACGAACGTTCAACAGAATTCACTTTATTTCAGACTTAATAAAGTCTAATCTACTAATAACGTAACAGTAGACAATGTAACAGTACATAGAGACAAATACGGTGAGTTCTTTTAATGTTTAACGAGACATTTAAACTCGTCTGTTATTATAAACTATATATTAATACTTTTCACTGGCTAGCTGGGTTGTGGCTTTTCAAAGGATTAAACTTAATGACTTCGTTTTCAAACGATTAGATACATGTCCAGGCATTAGCTATACCTAGGGCGCTTTACAAAGGCCATAATTCTTCAAGACCGTTGACCGAGGTTAGTCGTGATCCACCTCCTGCTGACTTCGAGGTAGAAGTTGAAGTGCCGGGAAAGATTCAAATCGCTCTATTTATACTAGTCAAAATTGTGACACGTGACCCAAACTAGCCAATGAAATAATGCCGCCGAAGCGGTCTTGCTGGAGGTGTGTCAAATCTACCCAATAGATGACGCCCGCTGACAGCACAACCAATCATATTGTGCCGTCAGACAAATATTTACAAACGGACATTTTAGAATGCAAAGAACTGGCAGCCATCTTGGAATAAAGTAATAAATGTCAGTTTGTGATTTACATACAGACAATACTTATAAATATATGGTGATGGATTATTCTACATGTAATTACCTACGTAATGATACCATACTTCGGTATCATTGATTAATATTAATGAAAATAAATGACATAACAAATTCAAGGTGGGTGAATGTGATTGGGTCAATGGCATTCCGGTCAAGAATAGACAACCAGAAAATATCAACAATTTAAAAAGGTAAGTGATAAACTCTTAATAAGTTAACTTAGTACAACAGCAGAAATACCATCTGCTACCAAGTTCGCTGGCGCGATTACGTTCAAAAGGACGAGTACTGTAAGTACGAACAATAAAATCAATGAAATACGAGGTCCTTACAATATATTAAAAATAATAGTGGCCCTAATACTGAACCCTGTGGAACCCCAGCATATATATTTTTGATCGAGAAAAAGACGACCCAATGAATACTTTTGGGGATCTGTTTGCCAAATAACTGGATATCCATTCAATGATATTCCCAGAAAAGCCTAGTTCTTTAAGTTTTTGTATAAGACCTTTGTGCCAAACTCTATCAAATGCCTTACTCATATCGCAATAAACAATACAAGTTGATTTTGGTTTCGTCAAAAGATTTACATATTTGATAATACATGTCAATTAATTGGTAAACTGTAGAATGTCCTGGTAAAAAGCCTGACTGATTTTTGTAAATAAGTTGATTTATGCGTAAATAGTTGTAAAGGTATTTGAAAACTACCCTTTCAAATACTTTGCCAACACAACTTATGAGAGATATGGTTCGATAATTCGAAGGAATAAATTTTTCACCTTTTTTAAATAGGGGCATAAAATTGGCTTCTTTCCGACAAGATGGAAACATATTTTCACGAATCGATCTGTTAAAGAGTATAGACAGTGGCTTACTGATTGATTTAGATGTTTCTTTTAACATTTTATGACTGATACCATCAGGGCCATTAGCTTTGTTGATGTCTAAGTTACTTATAACATCGATTACATCCTGTTCGGAAATAATTATGTTGTCCAGATTGTACTTGTTTTGCTGTTGAATGGAGGTAAGTCATGGTTAGTTTCATCAATTGTAGATATAGAGGCAAAGTAATCGTTAAGTGTATTGGCTTTTTCTATCTCTGACACTGAATACGATTCATTTGGGTTCAATAACGGAGGTATACTGTTGCAATTGTGTGCATTTTCTTTGACTAGCATTTTGACCGTTTTCCAGTATTTACGAGGATTACTCGTTTTACAATCAGCAAGTCCATTTTATAGAGTGTTAAAAAAGCATTCTTTTGCGTGTTTTTTTTTATTGTTAACTTTATTTCTTAGATTTTTGTAACTGGACCAGTCAGACAATTTTCCGGACTTTATAGCAACATGCTTTTGTCTATCACTTTGGCGTGAGGTTTTGCGAATTAATGAATTATACCAAGGACGGTCATTAGGTCGTATAGTAACATTTTGAGGTGGGAAAAAAGAAGAAGTGTGCGTAAATCTAACAACAGTTTGATCTAGATCACCCGTATTTAAACAGGTCCAATCGTATGACATAATGGCAGCATTTAACTGACTGAAATTTGCATTCTTGTAGCGCCATACTTTTCTTTTATAAGGAGCATTTTCGTTTAAATCGATGTCAATATATATGTATGTGCCATAGTGATCACTTACTGACTTATCAGTTTCAAGGATTCCAGAATGTAAATGCTGCAATGTGTTCGTTATTGCAATGGGATAAATCAATGTACGAGTGTGTTCTGTTACTCGGGTTGGTTCGTTTATAACGTTTGTCGTGTTGCTCAGATAAAGCATATCTTTAAATTTATGATTGGATGGATTCAGTTGATTTTCATTGATGTCGCCAACAATAATAATGTTATTACAATGATTATGAGCTTTTTCTATGCATATTTGGAATCGATCCCAAAATTCAGTGGCGGTATTTGGAGGACGGTATACATTACAAATTAAGTAAGATCTAGAATGGTCAAAAAATTCAACCCATATAGATTCCGGTAGTATTATTTCCAAATTTGAAAGCCTTGTTGGTCTAAATGATGACGAAACATATGTTAATATAAGCCCGCGGAATGATTAGTGTTATCTTTCCGAAAAACGCAGTCATGGCCTTCTAAAAGTATGCTTTCATTACTAATATCGTTCGAAAGTTTAGTTTCTGTAAAACAAATAATATCAAAATCCAAGAAATTGTTCCGAATATATTCAAATTTATTACGAATACTTCTGATGTTTTGGTAAAATATTGACAGGCAGGAATCTCGCGAGGATATATTAGGTAGACCAGGATTAGTTTCAATATCTCCAGACAATAACATAGCAGAGGAGACCAAGTATACCTGTCAGTACATGCAAAATGTTCTACCCAGGAATTTATATGAATTAGATTGCTGTCTGTTACTATGCAAGGACAGTACAAATAAAAACAAATATCTCTGAACAAAGAAATATAGTGAAGACATAAGCATGTACACGTTATATTAATCTAAACTCCTAAAAAAGTGACAGCAGACTGATTTGATGGAAAAAATACATGCAGTTAGAAAACAAAATATGTATTTCAATGGATACACATGTTTGGTATACGTTTTAATATGTCGCTGCTAACATGCATAAAAAATAATAACTTCAGTCCTTGTTACACAACAAAGCAAGCGTTATTCGCCTGGACAATACCTCAGGACTACCAGCACTGATTCAAAACACAAAATAATGCACGATTGGTGTAACGATTATTCTTGCAATGTTATAAGAATCAAAACTATCTCTGAAATTATTTGACGTTTATATTTTCCCAATGATACAAATTCTACGGTGCACTTGTATTCACGTAATACTTCGAAAATGTTAGAAACGTCAGTTTGTTTTTTCTCAATCGAACGTGATGCACCTCTGATTCTTTGTAAGATAAAACTAACAAAACTGTGTGTATCTTCTGAATAAATATTACCGGACATTTCAACTTTTTTTATGAAATCATCAAGAAGAATAAGACAAACTTATGCAAATGGACAAACTATAACTTATCCGATAAGTTGAGCAGAAAGAATGAAGTGAAGCCGAAAGATGAATGATCAACGTTTGTTAAGTTTTATTGCAGATTGTTTCGCAATATCTTCCTTTAGCACCCTTTTTATGTTTAGGATAATTTATAACGCTTTTGCTTGCTATACCATTGACTTTGTCCTTGTTTGCTCGACAATTTGAACACAGATTTTCTGCTGTTGTTTTTTTTATAGAACATTTTCATAATAAAAAAATTCTAAACAATAAAATAAAAGTGGAGTCAACATAGTTCTATGGGTTTCGTAATAGTTCCTTCTATTGGACGAGTCAATCGACAGTTTTCTAAACTTTTGAAACGGATTCCAAAACAAATATAACGAATAGTATGGTACACAAATATACATTTTTCCAGTATACATGTATATTGTACAAACTGTGCAATAATTATTCTTGAATAATTATGAATTGTAATTGATTAACGTGTAGGGGTTTTGTAACGCACGCTTTAAGACGATTCAGTAAGAGAAATATTTATTTTATTCTTGTTTATATTTTTGAGCATTCATCATGTATTTCATTTTTCTTTGTTGAATCGGCACAAAGCCTTTTAAAGGACTATGTCAACGAAAAATTTACTTCCTATTGCACTATAAATGATAGTATGTGATAGAAATGAGTTATACTAAGACATTTGCGTTAAATAAATATTAAATAACATAATACACAATGGTATATTTGACAAAAACAAATAAGCATACAAGTTTGTAAAAATAAAAGCCCCAAGTGGGTATCGAACTAACGACTTAGGAGCCTTATAAAGAAATAACAATAGGCAGCGCTTTAAACAACTGCGCTATCCTGCTTGGTACTAAACGGAGTGTAAACTATGGTTATTCAAACTATTCACAATTCTGACGTCAAAATGTATACATGAAAAGGACCAAACAAACACGACCTAAATTATAAACTGATTTTTATCTCGGAATGAGTACACCCTTTTCCCATTATATATACTCTATTTATCTGTCATTATGTGCCAGTATTAATATCTTTAATTTCAGATTTTTTTTGAAGAAAGTGCCCTTTGGGGCCCTTTTCGATGACATAGTCCTTTTAAACTTGTCATTAACAGTTCTGGTATTTACATACACAATAAGTATAAACCATAGTTGTCTATCATGTATAATGTCCATTTTACCTTTCAAATCTGATTCTTTTAGCACAAGTCTAACGCCTTTTAATTTTAATCCTCCAAACATTTCAGTGCCCCTGGTAACGTTTTCATTGGCGTACTTTTGCTTCGACTGCACCCAGTCGCACCCAATGGTCAGTAAGTGAACTTAAGATGCCACTGTTAACGGTATAGCGAACATGGCCAAACCAATGCAACCACTATATATGAAATGTCAATCGGTTCCCCATTGTACCAATGCTATACCTTAAACTATATACAGCCTTCCTTATACGTGCTTAATAATATTAAGCTAGAACCTTTCTAACTTCCGTCTGTTCCGTTTGTTCGTTATTTCCAATACTATATGGTTGTAAAACAGTGATTGTTGCCATCTGAGTAGGTTACCGTAAGAACATGCATTCATAAACTGAATACAATACGCCGAAAAACTTTTAAAATAAACTTGTGTTTGAATTTATTGCACTTTCTTACGCAATATTTCATTTCAGCATTTTTTATTATTTACATGATAATTTATAATGTATTTGATTTCTTTATCAGTGACACTATCCTCTGTCTTGATCAGTTTCAGCAAAGATATGTGTTCTATTTCTGCATCATAGACGAGACAAGTCAATATAAATTACTACTTAAAATGTTGTACATGTATATAGCGATCGTCTAACATAAAAAAATATTCTGGTACTGCATGCATTATATTGTCACGATATAACAATTAAACAATACTAAGTGAGTATATATACACAACATTTAACTATATCAATGTCTGTTCGTGCGTTACACAGCAGAATTCAGGAAACTTTTTCTCAATTTTAACTCTTCTGTAACAAACATTTAAACATATAGGAACTCTGTATGTTTGAAAGTTTTTTATTATCAGCTCAAATGTTAAATAATCCTCACTCTCTTTCGATAGCTATCATGCATTATAATACAATACCTGTCGAACAAAAATATACACCAACTGTCAGTGGTTTTTGTTATAAAAATTACTTATATTTGTGATTATTATAATTTTAGTTTAATTCGAATTGCAGTAAATCCCCTTACCGAGTATTGCAATATTCGATTAAACGATCTTAAAGGCTTAGTTTAATCCTTCTTTATTTTACCGCCCTCCCCCAAACCTGTGTATTGGCACCCTTCTGGGGTCACAGTGTGGACACAGTGTGGCGACACTTATTAGCTGATACCAATACACTGCTGCAGATGAAACAGTGCACATAGTCATTGCTCAGTCAGCTGAGAGAAAAGATTGCAGATAATGATAGGAGATTTTATGGCGGACCACAGAGTAAAATACCCCACGGAGACGCCAGACATTCTTTAAACTAGGCCTTTAATGAATATTCAATTTTTTCAAAATTTTTCAAACCATGGTCTTGTCAGATAACATGGAATGAATGCATTTAAATGGAGGCAAATACCAACACTTAACGCCAAGATGTAGTATATAAATGCTCTTCTTTACCTTTCAAATCTGACTCCGTTTTCAGAATTCTTACATCTTTAACCCTGGATCCTCTGAATAGTCCAAAATACGCCGAGCTCCTGGTTACGTTTTCGTTGAGGATGTATACTGGACTCGACTGCACCCAATGGTCAGTAAGCAAAGATGCAACTGTTAACAGTATAGCGCACATGGCCAAAACCAGTGCAGTCACTATATGGTACTTCCTTTGATTCCCCATTGTATGGGTTACATGTATAAATATACTGATGAGTATTTAAAGAACACACAGCATTACAATAATTGACCACATTCTTCTCGATTTATAATCCTGAGTCTTTTCTACCACTTATTTGGTAACCGTATGAGCAGTCTCTTGCGGAAATATAGATCAAAGTACAAAACTCAACAAAACTAAATACTGAATAAAAGCTGAAATTTTAACAAATACGTCATATTGTTTATATCTCAAAATGTCCGTTTCAACGTTACGATAAACCAATATGTAATTAGTATTTATTTATTGATATTCTGTTCTATGATTCGTCCAAATAGAAGTCGACGGAATATTAAAATCAACAGGACGAAAATAAGATAATAATCGACATAACCAATCTTCCTTGTCGTGATAAAAGAAATACCTTTTTTATTTTGCATGAAATTTTAACTTTATTGAAATTCTTATCATTGACATAAAATAACGTATACGCATAATCCTACATTTAGTAACAAAATACCAATGATGACAAGATGATGACAAGATGTAACAAGGTTATCGACAAATTCTCGTGTTTTCAACATTATCATTATGATTTAATTATTTATCTGTATCGCAATAAATTGTATTAATTCACCTTTCTGCTACTACGGGTGGTATTTTTAGAATAATTCACTGGAATATATCTAATATATTATATATAATATTATATTTGTAAAATAGACGCGGGAGCAAATATCAGCATAAAAAGTTATTTATAGTATTACATTTTAATTTAGAGCAAGCGACCAGTCAATTGTACGTGTGTGTGTGTTGTTGCTTTGTTCGTCTGAATACATTGAAATGCGCTGGTGAAAAGATTTTATCTGTAAGTTATAATTTTTTTTTTATATTAATTTTGTAAATTACAAATTAATATCAGTATTTTCGGAACTTCATTGCGCCCCTTAACCGTCGCGTATGTGCATGAAAGGCAAACTGAGACGCGACCGCTACGGGTTTTATAAAATGGAGAAAATGTTTAACAATCGTTCAAATAACGATATATCAGGGCTGTGGAAGAATTTCAAGTGTGTCTTACTGTCTCCAGCGATATGTTATCACAACGGACGTGAAGATCGCGGACATCATTGTGCAAACAATTGTTGGAAAACATCACAGCGATTCTATGAGTTAAAGCCAATGTTGGAAAACAGCGCAGTGATGATAAAAGTTATAGTCACTGTTGGAAAACATCACAATGATGATAAAAGTTAAAGTCAATGTTTGAAAAAATCATTGCGATGATATGATTTAAAGTCAATGTTGGAAAAAATTAAAACGATGATATGAGTTAAAGTTGAGTTTGGAAAAAATCACAACGATGATATGAGTTAAAGTTGATACTGGAAAACATCACAACGATGATATGAGTTAAAGTCAATGTTGGAAAACAGCACAACGATGATATCAGTTAAATTTAATCACCACAGGAACACATCTTAAAAGTGATTGTTGTGTTATAAAGATGCGATCAAATATATTATTTAACAATTTCCTGGTATATGTATATCACAATTAATATCTACATTATACAATATACATCAATAATGTAGCAAGAAGCAAGTAAATACCTGGGTTGTCCCAGAATAGCGCATATAATTGTCATCTAGCTAATGCAATTATACAAGAATATTTGTTTGACTTACTGCAATGCATCTTACAAATCCTGTCAAAATATTATGTTTGTACCTTCAAAAACAATGAAGTTATATACTTTTTGGAACATAATATGCAGCGCTGCGGCCCGAACGTTAGCATTAACCACGTCTTTACGTCATACGCTTATTAATTCTCAACATATTGTCCATTGTACTGGATACATTGTTGTTCTGCTTGATCCCTGCGTGAGAACATAAACGAACAAGAATATCATTGAACTGATGGATGCTCCCCTATGCGATTTGCCTAGTAATGGGAAAGCAGTTAGAAGAGCAGAGTCCAGACCAGAATAGTGCTCTATATATTAATTTCAGCAATCATGAAAGTCCCATATCTGTAAGACGACAAACGTGGAAATTCCACGAAGACCAAATTGTTCGATGTATAGAAGTCAGCAGAGTAATAAAAGAAAGTTTGGATGCAAGGTAAAGGTCAAGTACAACTTAAGGAATAGCCTTTCTAGTTATTCATTAGGACATTTAAGAATACTAACCCAAACAGAAATATTTTTATTAGTGAAAAAGAAACAGCAACCTTGACCCCAACCTATCCCATGTGCAATCCCAAGTGAGGTTTCAACATAAGATACATACATTTGATGTAACATTACACTACCTTAATTAATACTTGAGCTGTTCAGCGAAAATCGTTTGTTTTATTTTTATTAATGGTGACTTTGACCCCATCCACCCCATATACAATCCCAAGCGAGGTCTCAATATGAGGTATCTATATCTATATATGAAGTTTCATTAAAATATCTAAATTTTTTCTAAAGTTATTGAGTGGAAAGTTTCATTAAAATATCTAAATTTGTTCTAAAGTTATTGAGTGGGAACCCTTTTTTCTTTTTTTAGTAAAGATGACCTAGACTCCACCCACCCCATATGCAATCGCAAGCGAGGTCTAGATAATAAGGTATCTACATATGAAGTTTTATTAAAATAACTGAATTTGTTGTAAAGGTATTGAGCGGAAACTGCTTTTTTATTTTTAGTAACGTTGACCTTGACCTTGAACCCACCCATCATATATGAAATCCCAAGCGAGGTCGTGATATAAGGTATCTGTGTATGTTACTAACGGTGACCTTGACCCTGACCCCACCCACCCCATATGCAATCCCAAGCGAGGTCGTGATATAAGGTATCTATGTATGTTACTAACGGTGACCTTGACCCTGACCCCACCCACCCCATATGCAATCCCAAGCGAGGTCTCAATATAATTTAAGCAACCTTCAAAGTCCCATAACTCCAAGGAAAATCACTGACAGGGAACGTCCTGTACTGTGCACACCTCATTTTGATAATAAAGCATCAAATACAGGTTCATTGTATTCTGGCCAGTAGTTGCGGAGAAATAGCCCAGACAAGAATTGTGCACTATATTCTAATTTCATAAATCTTCAAAGTCCCACAACTCTTAGAAAATTCAATGAAGCGAAACCTCCTGATGTTGTGCACACCTCCTATTAGTAACATAGCCTCCTATTAGTAATAAAGCTTCCTATAAAGTTTAATTCAAATATGGCCAGTAGTTGTGTAGAAATAGATTTGACAGAAAATGTGCACTAAATACTTATTTCAGAAATCTTCAGAGTCCCATAACTCTTAGAATAATCATTGAAGTGGATCGTTCTGGTTCAGTGCACACCTCCTCTGGGTAATGAAGCTTCCTGTAAAGTTTCATTGAATTCCGGCCAGTAGTTGCGTAGAAATAGACTAGACAAGAATTGTGCACTAAATGCTCATTTTAGAAATATTAAAGGCCCATAACTCTGATAAAAATCATTGAAGCTGCACGCCCTGGTTTAGTGCTCACCTCCTCTTGGTAATGAAGCTTCCTATACAGTTTCATTGAATTCTGACCAGTAGTTGCGTATAAAATAGACCGGACAAGAATTGTGCACTAAATGCTTATTTCAGAAATCTTCAAAGTCCCATACCTCTGAGAAAAATAATTGAAGCGGGACCTCCTGGTTCAGTGCACACCTCCTCTTGGTAATGAAGCTTCCCATGAAGTTTCAGTGAATTCTGGTCAGCAGTTGCTGAGAAATACTCCGGACGAGAAAACGGGACGGACGGACGGAAGGACGGACGGATGAACGGACAGACAGACGGGCTGACAAAGCAGCAACTATATGCTCCCCCGAAAATTGGTCGGGGAGCATAATAAATTAATGAGTGTCCGACAGCAGTTCCTACAAGATGGCATGCACAATGTTTGTTGCATCCTGATGTTTCCGTCCCCATACGCTACCATCCGATTGACTTGATTGTTCCGCATAAGAGGTTTATATTTTTTGTCACTTCTCTGTCCGTCTTACCAGCTGAAAACCTCTTTTGTCACTTGTAAATAAACGCCCAATTTACTTGTATGTGTTTCTGGAGATTTAATTTCCTTTATAGTTTATCTAGGTGTTTAATCTCTGTTCCGGTGCAATCTTGGGACGTCAAAATTGCATGCCAGTGCTGAACCACATGTTATACGTATTCCTCCGTAGTAACTGCTAATGTGGTGTCATTACACTGAAACATCGCTTATTGACACACGAATATGGGTTTTTACGATAATTTATTTTGAAACAAAAAAGAATTGTCTGTATAAAGGAAACAAATTGTATTTTATGTATGTAGTCATTCAATCTCATTAAAATCAAATCCTAACATTGTTAGGATCTAAAGACATCGCATAATACTAGTAAGTCACGTTCAAATGACCTTCCGAACAATAAAACATCAGCCCTGCTGCGCCCAATGAAATGCTTGGCCACGGTTTTTGAAAAGTGATGCCTTTCCAGCTGATCCTCGGGAATAAATCATTTACAGTTAATTTTAACGGGGATAACAATGGTTAGACCACAGCTATCGCCAGCCCACCAATCAGAGACAAGAAAAAGTGCTGTATAAATCCCACACACTAGCAGCAAGGTATTGGTATATATAATTCCCGATTTCCTAGTGCGCAAGTAGCGGTGTAAAGGCCAAATAAACTCAGTTTTGAGTTTAATGTATACTGTTGGTGTAGTAGTAGTAGTAGTAGTAGTAATAGTAGTGGTAGTGTAGCAGTAGTTGTTGTTGTCTTCGTTCATGTTGTTGTTGTTGTTTATGTTGTTGTTGTTCATGTTGTTGTTCGTGTTGTTGCTGTTAATGTTGTTGTTCGTGTTGTTGTTCGTCTTGTTTTTGTTTGTATTGTTTACGTGTTCTTGTTGTTTGTGTTGTTTTTCGTGTTGTTGTTGATCATGTTGTTTCTGGTGTTTTTGTTGTTCGTGTTTTTGTTGTAGTTAGTGTTGTTGATCATGTTGTTATTCGTGTTGTTATTGTTGTAGTTCTTGTTTTTGTTGTTCGTGCTTTTGTTGTTCGCGTTGTTTTTCGAGTTGTTGTAGTAGTGGAAAGGCAATTGTGGAGGATATAGTGGTATTTTAAGTGCTATTAGTGATTGATGTAGTTGCTGTTGTTGTAATTGGTATGATTGATTTTAATTGTTTAGCGTTAAGTGGAGTGTTGATTTCTTACATATGAATTTTTTATAAAATGCTAGAACATTGCTAGTCAAAATGGCCATGAATTAAGTTGTTTGCTCGTGCAAAACAAGCTTTTTTTCTGGCAAGAACACTTATTATTGTCTTTTGCATGTATGAAGGTCGCCGGTATCTGTTTTATAATACGGTAAACCAAACATTATTATCTGTGGTCTAAGTCGGATGACCCCCTCGTAGAGCTGTAAATGAAATGTGTACCCGAGCGTTAAATCCATGTACAGCCGCTACTCGGGGTCTTTCCTTTACATATAGTGATACCTTAGGCGAGCAAACATCATTGAAGATTTATTTTGTACAACAGTTTAATTCTATCATTATTTTTTATAACAATGACACAGACCTGTTGCATTATTGGTCCAGGTATATAAATTAGGAGTTTAAATGAACAACAAACAGTTAATAAATAAGTAAACATAACAACGCATGGATTTTACGTTGTCCACGTTTTTATCATGTGCTTGTGATTTTATTTCGCGCCAAGTGTTTGCCTATGGTCACGTGGAACTTCGTGCCGGCAGGGATTTAAACCGGCTATGCTGGGACAAAGTTAAATCTCTGCGCGGAGGTTGATTATACTTATTACAAAATAAACTATGTGGGCCGCCAAGCTTTACATAACATCAGAAATTCACATTTTGTCATAGAAATACGTGATTTAAGGAACTTTAATTCAGTTTGCAGATGTACAAGAAACTGTTTTTACATGTACACATGCTCAAACAAATAGCATCATGATATCTTTCTTTGTTTTTACAAATTATACGCTATTTTGCGACAACCCTTGTATACATGTACATCACATAGCATACACAAAATAAAATTGTCTGAATGTAATTACTGTATTTAAAAATATGATTACATTAAAGGAGATAATTACATTGGAAATAGTCGGACGTCTTTATAAATAATTGACAACCAACTGTGATAGTGATCGAAGAGCAAGAAAAAAAATAACAATAACAAAATAATTATAATAAAAGAAAATAAGATATTAACATAAAATATTAAAATATTATTTTTTTAAGTGAACAGTGTTAATCAAGCGAAATAAATTAAATCAAAATATATTATATGACGAATGAGGAAAACGCACATTTGCTTTTATTGTGCATTGGTAGTCAAAAGAAGTTGTCACTTTCCCTTTTCAAAGCAATGTTAGAATATTCTATTCCATCTTATTTTAGGCAAAAAGTAAACTGAGCAGAGTCAGAGATTTGGTGAACGACCGTGTGTTGTGAAGCATTTTGGAAAGGTAAAAAAGACACATGGGCAGACAGTTTGACTAAACTAGACTAATCACGACTTGGATTATGTACAGTCAGATACGTGTGCTTTAAACGTTTGTCTCGAACCCAAGGACCCGTGGCGATAGTGTCTATGGTGATAAAGGTTACGACGATGATGGTTGTGATGCTAATGATGACGACGATGATGGTGGTTGTGATGCTAATGATGACGACGATGATGATTACACTGATTGCTGCATATGACGAAAAAAAAGACTAACGGTGAATCATAAATACATTCATAAATATGCTAACTGTACCTTTTACGGGTGACTCCCGAGCTCCAAAGACATCTTTTATTCTGAAGCCTTTAAACAATCCGAAATTTTCCTCACTGTGTCTGTCGGAATTGTTCGCCAGAGTGTTCAACACTGGATTCGACTGAACCCAATGATCTGTGGCCAAAGAAACAACATTTAACAAAATTGCAACACACGCTAAGAAAAATGTAACTACTAGCAGTGTTTTCTTTTGTTTATCCATTGTGCATGTATACAAATCCAGATATAATAGATCTCTTCTGTATTTTTCCCACTACGACAATGGTTGTTTTACTGCGCTACAATTGCTCCTTGTACATCTCATTCAAAAAATAAACTACCGTTTACACGGTGTAACTTTTAACAACTTGCGATGATAACAATTACTATCTCTCTAAGATAATGAAATTATGAAATTGACCTTCACACTGTTGACTTTTAAATGGACTAAGCACATGAATTTGTATCCAGTGTTAATTACAGCATATGAGGCGTATCGTGGGAGAACTGGGCTTAATGCATGTGCGTAAAGTGTCGTCCCGGATTAAACCTATGTATTTTAGCTCGATTGCATCGAAAGCCTAACGCTTATTGACACTCTCGAGTCCGTTTCGTGGGTAGAACCAGTACTTGGTGTCTTTGGGGATATCTTGAGTACGTTCCCAGAGTGGGGATCGAACCCGGGACATACCGGTCGCTATGGGGACACCATATACACTACGCCACCGCGACCTAAAAGTCCGCAATGACTAGTCCGGGACAACAATCTTACAGTGGATGTATGTCTAGAAGATACTTACATGAAACAGAAAATACCATAAAAGCGGAAAGTGTTGTCCCGGATTGGCGGACTGCACAGGCTAAGCCAGGACGAAACTTTACGCACATGCATTAAGCCCGGTTTTTCCACGACATGCCTCAATCATGATTTATTTGCCACAGACCAACCAGAAACTGTTTAATTATGATAAAATTAGAATACAGAATTAAAACTAATTATGGCATATGTATATTATCTATACACTAATATGAACTCAACGCGCGATATTTGAATGCTTTGAAAGTGAATAGTAACTGCATTAGTGAAAACTGTCTTAGAATCATAAAGCAAAATATTCATTTAATACTATTTCTTTTTATGAACGACTAACATGGATAAATTAAATGGGGACGGTTTACTAGCGAACATTATTGTTGTTGTTTTTGGGGCGTTTTTTTTTTGGCATTCGGTATATATAACATGTGACCTACAGATGATCTTTTAACCACTACACGTTGAACGTCGTTTTAATGTGTACACAAGTTTATTAATTATACCGGTACAGGGATGCAGCGCACCAGCAAAAACTGACCACATTGTTGTAGTTTTGTGTTGCCAAGTTAAACTACTAAAAAAACTAAGGATATCAATTAGTCATTAACTTCTTGCCAAGTCAACGAACAAATGGTGACTATATCAAAGCATTAACCAGCCTATAATAACTACTTATATACTCTCTTGTAATTACAAACGTATGATAATAATTGTAAATTCACTAAACAGACCTCAAAAGTAGATGTAAATATAGTTTTCCTCTAAAAAATATATATGTCTTTTATTTACGTTATGTATATAGTTTAACTTTAATACATGTGTTAATGTATATCTGACTGATTTTCTGAGCACAGACGCCAATTGTAACCGCTTTCCCAGCCAAAATTTATACTTAAACGTTTGGTACAGTTGGCACCAAGAATTGCGTGTTTGTCTTGTTTCTTTCTCTTGACAATTCTAAGTGCGACTGGCGTCACATAGAATTGGGTGACTACATATTCTATAATTTTAAGAAATTGTGGGAGTGCACGAAATTTGTCAGTATAGAAAAAAATGTATATTATTTAAAAATGTATAAACAGTGAAACCAATTAAATTACATTTTCTATTGAATTGCTGCATCTGTACGAAATTCATAGATACATAATTTAAAAAATCTCATATGCGATTGTCGTTTCCGATTCATATGGCTAAAACTCATTCTTCGTCCTATTTGCTAAGTCTAATGTCCAGTAAAAATTCAAATTAATAGAAAGGACACAGAATTCCTACTTACAATGCAAATTAAATTAACGCTTATCATGAAAGGCTCTGTAGGCCTAATACCTTGTAACACCAAGAAATGTACTCTAGGTGTCAAATTAGAGTTGATTGTAACCGTATACTCTTTATTAGTCTTTATTTCCTTTGGGTTAAAACATTTTATTCAGAGTATTACAAAACTGATTTATTTCACACCGTTCAATCCGAAATTCAACGGAGGTACGAGATACCGGGTTTTCATCTATTTCTCGGCGGTTTGAACTAAATCTGCAAGGTAATTGCGTTGGGCAATTCTCGTTTTTGTTTAAAGGATAAAAATGAACCGCTGCTGTATCATAGTTGACAACAAGCTACGATAAATGTTGGTTAATATTGACCTTCATTGAGGTCACGTGACATATGTTTTGCAGTGTTAACTCCATACGAAAAGCATCATATAAATCATTACTTCACGCCACACAGTCATGTGTCATAGTCTGGAAATATCATCCAATACATAAAAAAATGTGCCATTGAAATTGTCACTGTCAGATTTTCTGTGTTCTGTAGTGTGCGTGGGTAAGAACCAACTGCCCGATTAACTCAGATGGTAGCATGGCTACGTGATTTTTTGCGGATGTTTTGATCATGAATCCCAATATATTTCCTAGAAGATACATATTTTCTGATAACAAAACTGAAATGAGCATGAAAATATCTTACTTTGAAGTGAAGTTATGACAATTTTTGTACAGCACCCATCTAAGTGCAATAAAACGTTATACAAGAAAAAAACATGAAAAGCCCAACTATGAATTTGTGTTTATAAAGCTAAAAGCTATGGGGGGGGGGGAAATGTATTTTATAAATGATGCATGTTTTCTGATTACAAAACTGAAATAAATTCATAATTATCTCACTTAGAAGTGTTGTTATGACTATTTTTGTAAGGCTGCAATAAGACGCAAATTGGGAAAATACATGAAAAATGAAGACTACTGTCATTTTTTTCGTTATTAAGATATAACACTTAGCCAAAATGTAATTTTGTAAAGGTGGATGTTTCCTGATTACAAAACTGAAATAAAATTTAATTTATCTCACATAGAAGTGTTGTTATGACTATTTTTGTACATCATCTGTCAAGGTGCAATAAATGTAATGCAAAAACAACATAAACAGTAACACCAACTTAGAGTTTTTATTATTAGGCTGAATACATAATGTCCATGTATGCAGCCTAATTTTAAAAACTAGTTGGTATGATTGTTCATGTTTCTTGCATTACATTTTATTGATGGTTTTATCAAAATCAGCTGTTCTTTATGTGTTTTGCCGCAATGATTTTTAAATAAAAAGATGATATATAGTCAACATTTTACTTATTCGTTTGAAACTGTAACACATGTTTTATGCAACTTTGTTTTTAATGCATATATCAAATCAGAAAGACATATACTTACAATATCAAATTGACAAGTGTCTGCTAGTAATTACTAATTAGTATTTATTTATTTTATTAATATTATTAATTTAATAATTAATTATTAAATTAATAATAATAATTAACAATTATTGTGCCCCAGTTTAGTTCTTAACCATACTCTAAAGATGTGTGTAAAACAGTGTATATTTCAGCACTTGGAAAATTTATAGCGATTGCTCGTAAATATCCAGTTTAACATTATTAATTGAAATACCAGACTGACAGTACGAACCGACTGGGTACGAATTGTTTGGACGTAATTGGTTGTATAATTCTAATAATTAAACAATTAACAATGCATATGCCCTTGTTTAACATATAGGATCCATCTTAATACATGCAATATATGCCTACTAGTGTGTCGACAGCAAATATATCTCAAATATTGATATTTCTTCCGTATTGTTATTCGTACACACAGCCGCCATCTTGGAATTGCGTTCAGTTTAACATGGGTTTGGAAAAGACCCATAACCAATAACTTTGCTGTTAAATTCGTTCTAAACAAAGGTAGCATTTAATAAAAAAACAAATTCATTGTTAAATATGTAGCCTGAAATCCAGCGAAATCCTCTTTTTTAAAAGAAATATTGGATTTTATACTTTTTCAGCGGAATTTTCGTATCTAAAAATAATACTCATGTGGATTGTATTATGGTTTTCCCAGTATTTCATCATCTTATTACTATATGCAAAGTAGATTGGTTCCAGAAATTTACGTTTTATATGAGTGTAAGACCGAAATAAAATGGTCCCATCGTTGGGCCGCTTTTCGCCACTAATTAATATTCATGAGCTTCCTCCAAGGGACACTACTCTCGCTGCTTTGGCATCGCTACAGATGGTAGAGCGCCATGCTAGTGTTGGGGGGGGGGCGTGGGTTCGAGCCCCGCACATTTTCTCCCAGGTTTACTTTAGTTCAATGCATAAACACTGTTGACGTGTTGTTCCTTGTTATTTTCATTCAATGGCGACAGTGCCAATAGTCAGTATCCTGTGACACCCATCAATCTGGGAAATTGAATAGATCTTTTGAAATTAATCATCAAAAAATGCGCGATAACATAAACACAGGGTGTTCGTTTGACCGGAGCTCCCAGGTTTTGACCCATGATTTTCATGGAAATCATGAAATTGACACATGGTAAAATCCTCCAAAGAGTCATTTTGACCCTTGGTAAATGTCTGGATTGCGTCATCACTTCCTTTACAACTGAAGCCAGTCCAGCCACTGTGTGTTATTAACACATTAGGCCTACCTTATCTTAATCCATTTTGAATTTACTGATAAGATCTGCCATGCCAGGAAGTTATCAGTGTATGTATTTGACCCTTCCACCAATGAAAACAGATATTTTCCATTATGCATCTTTAGCCTTGTTGTGAACTTCTGTTTGTTACACCTTTTGTTACGGTATTCTGTACTGTCAACCTGGATAATTCTGATGTTTACATGTTCAAATGTAGATGAAATGATGTTTAATATGTTAAATAATAACAATATTTCACATAAAATATAATCTAAAAACAATACTGATTAAAAACATCAGAAACACTTATGAAAAAATCGACCGAAAATTTACAACTGTCAATATTTTCATACAACACTTTCGGATATTTGTTGATAAAACAAAAAAATAGCATCATTAAGTTTGTCTTTTTTTTATATTGATCAATTATTGCAAAATCTTACCTTTTAAGGTCTTTCTAAACAATTGTACATTGAACACACTATTATGTGAAGTTAGAATAAGACATCAAACATAGAATGAAACTGTTTTATTACAGCAATGTTTTATATGCAGTTTACTATTTGTAATTTAAGAATTTTGCAGAGTAATTAGTGCAATAGACACCTGCATATATAACAGCATCAGTAAAATTGATTTTACCACAAAACTGTATACTTGTTTGCATTTACAAATTTTTCACACAAAAATTGAACTGTGTCCATGCGTGCATGAACACAGTTTATAAATACAGTAAAAATGATTAACTGCACAGTCAGTTTTAATGAAAAAGTCATGGAAAAATGCTTATTATACCAAAAGTATTAACATAATATAACAAACATACATAAACAACATGAAATACGCAGTTTTATGTGAAAAAAGAACAAAAATCATGTCTGTTCTATGTTTGATTATAACTTCACATAATACAGTGTTATTGCATGAAAAAACATAACAACAACACCTAACACAAACTTACAAAGGCTAATTTTTAATATTATGATCAGCACCAGGTTGATTTTTTTATTTCAGTAATATTTTGTAATATACTATATATATTAGTATAATGTGAACCTTGAGTTTGTCTGTTTTTGTTTTGGTGACTTTCGAATATTTGAATTTGACTCTTCAAAATTGAATTTTGACCCTTGAAAATTTAGGTCAAAGGGTCAGTGACCCTTGAAATTTACACTCTACTGAACACCCTAAGACAATTTCCTTGTCTAGTGCTAGGGGTTTGGAAATGCTATGCCCGACTTGTCTGACGCGGGTAATTTTACTGTCGGACAAGTAAACTAGACCTGTCTAGTTGGCCAGGGACAAGTACCATTTCAGTGTGTGAAAATCATGCAAAAGTTTGAAGTTTATTATCATATACTTATGATTATATAATTATATATTAGAATAACAATTTGTGTTTTATTTATTATTTGATGACAAAATATATTTTGAAGGCCTGGAATCAAGACTTTTTGGACAAATGACCTTGTTTGCGGCCCAGTAGTTTTTTGCAATGAACTTGTCGATCGACAAGTAAACAATTTTGATATTTCCTCACCCCTGTTTACAACTACTTCAACTAATTGATGAGCATTTGCAGTGATATTTTTATTTGCATCCCGCATTTTTCATGCATAAATTTGTCAAAAAACCTTTAGTTCTTATTGAGGTGCATCCTCAGGACGCATTTTTTCTCAGAAACTAATGTCAACTTCATTTTGTGTAAAACATTGTGGCAGTTGCAGTGTTTTTTTGAAGGCCAATATGGGGCCAAAAAAAATCCCTTTTGCCATAAAATTCCCCATCTGAAGGGCACCACCACCTTTCCCCGAAAGGTGAAAAAAACACTGAGTTTCATTACGAAGTGTAAATCATCAAGAATGAGATCTTCTTTGCCCCAATATGGTATCTTTTTTAGACTTGTTGATTATAATGCCAAAATATTCACCGACTCTGGGTCATTAAAAGCCTTTGACAAATGAAATTGTAGTACTTTATTACTTTACCCGTTAGCTTGCAAAGAAGCAATGATTGGATTATGTGCATCCCCCAAACCCATATGTTTAATTTGAAAAATTATCACTGCATTTGTAAAATAATGTGTGAATCCCGCGATCAAGTGTCCTAGAAACATTGTCGAATCTACCAGGGGTGTGGAAATCCTATGCCCGAATTGTCCGATGCGGGTAATTTTACTGTCTGAGAAGTAATTTTTTTCTGTGTACTTATCCATGGACAAGTACAATTTCAGGGTGTAAAAATGATGTTTAAGTTGGAAGCTAATTATCGTATTATTATACCATTATACATTTGAATGACAAATTGTGTTTTATTTATTATTTAATGAAAAAATATATCAAGAAGGTCTGATTAAAACCTACGCTTTTGTTTGGACAAGTGACTGTTGTTTGCGGACAAGTAGATTTTTGCAATTATCTTGTCCAAGTTAGTAATTTTGAAATTTCCACACCCCAGTGTAGAGTATCCCATATTTTCATAACTGTGATATTTATGAGAAACATTTCCCATCTTTGAGACCAGTCCAGTCTTCGAAATCAACTTTCAAAAATTACTTGCCATTCGGGCCATTAATTTTAGAAATGTTACTTGCCCAAAACATTTTTTACAAGCCCTAACTTTTTAAAATTAAAAACTGCATAGAACTTTGTTGACATTGACGAAAATACGGAAGCGAAAACAAAGTTCTCTATTAAATTTATGCAGTGGTTAAACACGATCCAGATCTGGTCACTGAGAAATAGTAATACAGTGATCAAGATAACGTTTATGAATGGCCATGACCTTAAATAATCGATTATAACACATCGGTCCGAAAGCATTACAATAACTTGTCACGAGCAGGTGCGCGTTGTAAGAGTGTAAACGAATAGAATTTTTGTTATATTTGAGAATATACGGCTACATTTTTGTTTGCAAATAAAAGATTTCTGATCAATTATGTTTTGTTTAGTTACTAAACAGGTAATTTTTTCAATTACCGTTTTTTTTTTGCCACACTATTTTACAAGCCAGGCGGGCGACCTACTTAGAATTTATTCTGTGCAGGACAATATTTTTAATTGCCACGGGCGATCGGGCAAGTGCTAATTTCGAAGACTGCAAGTCAAAGATTCAAGAGAATTAACTGTTTGCAGGATGGTGTCTGAAATGTGGAAGTCGAATGCGGAGCTGGAGGCCCAGGGGAAGAAGTTTGTGCGCGGCTGGCGTGGAATCATCAACTGGAACCACAGATTCTACAACAACAAGAACCGTGTTGGGCCAACTGTAGTATGTAGTCAACTTTGTGACTTCAAAGCTAGCCAACAATAGACATTTTGGTACTCCTAACTTCTTACATTTAATATAAACCAATGTCTTTAACAGCAGCGATGACGCAATAGGATATTTATTAAGGTTAAAAACCACTGGTTAGGTGAATTTTGTGTGCCTCAATTTCATGGTTTTCAAGAAATTCAAAACATGTGAACAGAACACCCTGCCAGTTCAGCAAGTGTTTATAAGTTCTGCCTTTGTATTTATTCCACTAACGTTTGATCTACTGGTAATTTGTGGATAAACTTGATAACTGTTATTTATGGGTGGTTGCAAAAAGTCTGGGCAATACATACATATTCTGACATTTCTTTACTTTCAGAGCACATTTGGTGTCTTCTTCCTGATATATGGGCTTTCTCAGGTGATAGGTTACTTTTACAACAAAAATGACAATGCTCGGAGACTCGCAGAAAAGAATGCCCGGTATGAAGCATTCAAGGCCGCAGCGCTGGAGTGGGACAAGAAGGGACGACCATCCATGTAACCAGACACCTTGACACCAAGATCTCAAACTGAATGTTGACAAGTGAAAGTGTGAAAAGAAATCAACAATTTACCAGTATTCAGTTTATATTTCTCTAGTTAAAAATAAAGCGCGATTTGTGAAGAATTTTTTTCAATTTTTTAAGTTAGGTAAAAAAATTGCAGCAGAGAAAAATACTAGTATGTAAGATATTTGTGTCGAGTTTTATTGTCAGCAGACTATAGAAATAGACTGATGACTGATGTTTTCAAAAGTGTTAAAATATGTTGTAACAATGTATTGATAATAAAAGTTAAAAGAACCTTGACTTCATCAACTTATTTGCATTTAACATATAGTAGATGTAACCTAGACAACAGAGTTACGATTAAACTGTAACTGAAACTCCTTGGAATTCTGTGTGTATATATTATGTGCAAAGTACATGTATTTCGTTTACATCTTTATTAAATAGTATGCAATACAACTTGCTTACAAATAGTCTATGGGTGCTTCATGGGTTTGGTAAAACCACAAAAGCAGTATTTGCTGTATTTGGAATGAATGAGTGGGAGTTATTATATGTTCCTGAATTCAAAATCATTCAGAAATAACATGTTTAGTACATGTTTAACATTACATTGTTGCATACATGTATGTGGTACTTAACAGCGACCTTTATAAGAAGGTAAGGAAAAGTAAATCCTTTAAACATAAATACATTACACATAGATTACAATGAAGATCAATTAACATGTAAAACTTTGGAACACATTCACCAACTAAATGATGATTTATATCCTATAATGCAAGCATTCAATTGTCCTAACGAGACTTCAGCAGTGTCGGTCCAGCTGCTTTAACCAACTTACTGGATGTCAGGTTTCTCATTAAAGAGACCTCACATTTGAATCACTTTGCATCTGACGTGTCTATTCCTAGAGCAGATTTGAAAACTACAGAAACAACTCCGGCCAACATCGGTATGAATAAAGATTTATTAATTAGCATGATGCAGTTCACAACAATTTTCTAAAACAATTCATTAAAAAAAAAGAAGTATGAGATTATAAATAAAACATCACATAGTTTGATTCAATGAAAACATGCTGATATAATAGAGTCGAGTGACAGAAAACACTGACTGGTAAATTAATCTGGTACAAGAAAGTAAAAACATTTACTTTCAAGAACAGCTTTAATGTGAACTGAAAAATAAAATTATTTGTAATTAAATTAATGAAATACTATTTTTATTTCCTAAATATAATCTGTAAAACTAATGTACACAGTACACAGAATGTCATATTGATCTGAAATACACAGTACATTTAAGAGGGCCAAAAAAAGAAAACGAACAATTAAATAAAAAGCAGAGATTTTTATTACACTAGAAAAATCATGATTATTTTGCACATGCATAACAAATTCTTCCTAATACATAATTGTTCATATAAAATGTGGGCATAATTACGTATAAATAATGTCCATAAGCAATTCACTGGGGCAGATGTCCTTCAATCAAAGTCAATCCTGCATCAGACATGTAAGTGCATGTTTAGAAACAAGGTCAAATGTGTATGTGCAACGTCAACATTATGTTTTTAACAACATAATTGCATTTCCAGAAGCAAGTCTGTTGACGTCACCCTGTGAAATCGTTGAAACTGTTTTCTAAACCCCGAAGAGCATTCGTAAATCTGCCAACGTGAGCTTTGTATTTGCCTTCGCTCCACTGAAAAAGAAACAACCATTTTACCATAATATACAACAAAAGTAGTTTGGTGCAATGATCTTCGCTAGGAAAACAAAAACAAAACCTCTCGAAGGGAAAATCAATATAAAGCGGCTATTACTTATTTAATATTAACTAAATGCTTTTCTCGTGCAAATTGTTCATGTAATTTTGACTTGACAACCATTCTATTAGTTATAAGAACACGTCCAGAAACCATCATGTTGGAACCGGAATAGCCAGGACACAACATGTTTCAAATTGTAAAGTTGCAAACATTCTCTTCTGTTAATGGAAGTCAGTTTCATAATAGGTTCACTCCATATTTTAGCTCAAACCCATTTATTTCAGCCTGATTGTGTCGAAAGCCACAAGCTTATTGAGACACTCTAGTCCGCTTCCTGGGTAGAACCAGTACTTTGTGTCTTCTGAGAAAAATCATTCGAACGTTCCCCGAGTAGGGGTCGAACTCACAACTTCCGTTTACGAGGCAGACACCATATCCATTACACCGCTTTGACCTCAATATTTCAGTTTGCACTGACAGAATTTTACAACCTCAAAAACCATTTTTGTGGATTTGAAACAAATGACAATAATAGACGTTGGAATTTAATCCAGGCAAGGCTCAATTCAAGTAATAGCTTACTCCAGAAAATGCTACAAACTGGCCGATATAAAATCGAGCACTTTTAAAACGTTTCAGTGTGATGCCTTCATGAGTAGTAATCAGTTGTAAAATTAATTTAAAATCGCTAAAGTGACATTCTTTGATGCAGGCTGTCATATGTTATCACTGTAAGAATCATCAGCCAAGTTCTTGATTGGTTTCACACTATAATCGATTGTAATCAAGCGAGTTCAAATTACAGGACTTGTGCACAGACAGATTACTTAATGTTATCACACCAGGAAGGTTGGTTATCGCATGAATAATTTTAGTATAATCCCTTTTATAAACTATTGATAATTAAAGTAGCCTTTTAAGCCATAATTATGTTTGTAGTATTGCGTTTCACACATTTAAATATGTGTATCAACATATCCCATTCGTGTGTTTGAATTAAAATGCGAAAAAGTGTTCAAAAGACTTTCTGAATAATTGGCAAACACTGAAATCGCAAAAATTAAAAGCACGACATGCTTTTTTCGTAATTTTGATGGACGTTAAACTATGTGAAAATTACTGGATACACAGTATTTCATTGTAAAACATAGTTCTACAATGATAAGGACCATGCCATTCTAGCAGACATATCTATGTCAATACTGTCAGCCCGACAGCCAACCTACCCTGTGAGGACGTTCTGTGCCAAGGTCATCTTGCGCTTCTGGAGCTGAACAATCTTCTCTTCCACAGTGTCTTTGCACAAAAACCTGAAGAAAGAAAGTCACTTTGTCATGTGGGCTATTTTGCTTTTATTAAAAATGTTTTTGTATCCAAAAACAAAACATCTATCCAAATAATGAATTCATTATTCGAATATATGTCAACACAACAATTAAATAGATCGTTTAAACAGAATTTTATCTTCGAAAATGATGAGCTCAGAAAAATGAGCTCACAAATGAACATTGAAAAATCCATCTATTGCATAAAAATATTTTGTTTCTTAATAAAAATGCATCCACATCATAAAACAGCTTTATGAACAACTGCAATTAAGTTGCCTCCACGTCATGGTCGGCCCAAACGAGTTACCTGTGAATGAACACATTCTTCTTCTGTCCCACTCGGTATATTCTATCACATGCCTGGTCTTCTAACGCAGGGTTCCTACAAACAAGTATTGTTTAATTTACAAGATAACATTAAAAAGGGCCTCAGCAGCACATCTATTGGTAGCGTAAAAATTCACCATAATAACATGTTCATTTATCAATATTTTTAAACAAGAGATGTTTGTAAAACACGTATGCCCCCCCGACTTGCAGCCAAGTTGTGAATATGTGCAATTGTTAAGATTTTTTTAAATATGCAATCCCAAGCCAGGTCTCAATATATCGTGTCTATGTATGAAGTTTCATAAAAATACCACGATGCGTTCTCAAGTTATTGAGCGGAAACCATTTTTTTATTTTTAGCAACGGTGACCTTGACCCCAACCACCCCATATGCAATCCCAAGCGAGGTCTCGATATAAGGAATCTATGTATGAAGTTTCATTAAAATATCTCAATGCTGGTCAAGTTATTGAGCGAACCATTTTTCTATTTTTAGTAACGGTGACCTTGACCCCACCCACCCCATATGCAATCCCAAGCGAGGTCTCAATATACGGTATCTATGTATGAAGTTTCATTAAAATATCTATGCGTTCTCAAGTTATTTAGCTGAAACCGTTTTTCTATCTTTAGTAACGGTGACCTTGACCCCACCCATCCCATATGCAAGTCCACGCGAGGTCTAGATACAAGGTATCTATGTATAAAGTTTCATTAAAATATCTCTATGCGTTTTCAAGGTATTAAGCGGAAACCGTTTTTCTATTTTTAGCAATGGTGACCTTGACCTTTGACCTGTTGACCTAAAAATGTATAGGCGTCTTCCTTTCCTCTCAAGTAACCAGTATACAAACTTTGATGATCGTAGGTCAAAGCGTTCTCTAGATATCGTGTGGAAACGAAATGGTCTACGGACAGACCGACCATCCGACAAACAGGTGCAAAGCAAGATAACCCCACTTCTTCGAAGGGGGGCATAATAAATAATGATGGATCAACTTCTCAACTAAGACCACTAACAAACTATAAACAGTGTCACATTGTCATCTTAACATGTAAATTAAACCAATAGTTATTATTAGGTAATGATTTCGTAATTGTTATATCTTTTTGAAAGACGATGAACTGGGCCAAAAATAAAATATTGTTGTTTTCCCCTCCTGCGACCGACCCAGCAAAATTGTGGCGACCCAATTTTTTTTATAGACCAAACAAAACAATATTTTATTTGTGTGTGAAAATGCGGGATGCAAATCCTTAAAAAGAATCCAATAGCGTGTACAAATCATACTTTCAAAAGACGCGTATAAAATGACTAAACGGGCAGTTCTCGGTAACGCGTAATTCGGCGTATTTTGACGCATGCTTTTACGAAAATGACGCCATAACATTCAGTGTCAGATTCTAGAGCGCAACCATTTCCGCTCACATATGCATGTTTTTTTTAAGACAAAGAACGCTCACCGGCAATGAACAAACTCGCCTTTATGTACTAAGTGTCCATTATCGATAAAATCTTAACGCAGGAGGAGTCAGCTTAACAAGAGCCAAACAGTCAGCCAACGAGAACGCATAGAATTTCCAATATGCAAATGAGCGTCGTTGTTAGAAAGTTTATCACGCCCTCATTCTGTTTTTAATTGGTAAAGGTGTAAGTCATTTGTAACAAGCTTGCGTTAGGTATGTGTTTTGTTATCGATATGCGTGTTTTTAACAGCCGCGTTTGTAATAAATTACTACAAATTAAAAGGGTAAATAAATAAATAATTATAAATAAATATCATAATTTTGGTGAAAGGAACCGTTTACTAAGAATATAAATTACTACGTCATTTTACTAGACAAACTCGTCACATCAAACGTCTTATTTTGTTAAAAAAAACAAAAATTACTAGATCTAGTAATAATTAACGAAAGTGTTATTCAAACTCACCACTGCATATGGATTAGAATTATGCAAAAACTTTGGCTGAGGCAACATTTGAATGAAAGTTAGCGGAACCAAAGGCCTTGTCAAAATTGAAAGTAAATAAACTTCAGCGCCTTTTCTTTTTATTTATCAAAAATTTTCTGTTGCTTTCTTTCCATTAATGAACTAAGTCCTATTTGTTTTTATTTCCATAGAATGCTAATTCATTTATGCTCTAGCATTTGCGTTGTTCAGATACAGTATTACAGATTGATGCTTTTAAACACTATCCACCCGCTACACGCTTTTCAGCTACAAACTGCTAGCCACAGTTTGACAGTCACCGTTGCTATGGCTGTTGCTAACAGCGTTTTGTTTTGGATGCCCGGCAAATTGCAACGTCACGCTATTACTGCTTAGTCTTAACAGGTTTGTATTACTAACGCTCTTGTTTTTAACGTATGTTATTGTTTGTTAAATTTTGATAAATTATTGTAAGGTAATTAGAACACAGTATTACGCAAATAAGCAGACTGTTATGAATCTACTACAACGAAAATATTAAGAATGAATACTATAACATTTATTTCGAACATAAGGAAAACATGAATGAAAATGACTTATTGTGTATACAAATAAAATATTTGTCCGACCTACCGACCCACCCTTTATTAGCATGGGTCCCGGGAGGGGAAACAAACAATATTTTATTTTCGGCCCTAGTAATAAATATGTACAAGCATTTTCAAGTTGATAAAACTTATGAATCACGAAATTCAGAAATCTCAAAACCAACTTCTTGAAATATACAAAATACAACACTATTTACAAAAGGTCTACTTACTGTTTCCACTACTTTTTCTAAGACAATGCTCGTCCAGTGTTGTGTATCATCCAATATTTACATGTATCATGCCAGAAAATTTATATTTCAAATTGCTTTCCATCATATTTATCATTAAAATTTTCAAATTCAAACTGACCAATGACTGTCTAGCAGGAAGAGATGGTTTCCACCAATGAGATTGAGGCCACACCCTCCAGCCCGCAGTGACACGAGCATCACCTCCGGTCCGGCAGGGTCGTTGTTGAACTGGTCAACAAAGTCCATGCGCTTCTTGGCCGGAATGTTGCCCTGTATCACAGTACACTGGATCTTCATACGACGCAGGTGCACCGCTACGATGTCCAGCATCTTTGTCCACTGGGACACAATCACGCTGGAAGCAGAGGTCATGGGGTTTTGAAAATTGAATATCTGATTATTCAAATACATGAGAGAACATGATATTAATATTGAAAGACTTCTTGAATGGGAAAAATCCTGTTTTAAAAAGTACTGAGTTTACATACATAAAAGAATAGCAAATGTATAAGTCTGACAGTCATAGTAAAGTATTGGACAAGTGAAACCTGCCAACTTCTAATGAACTTTAAAAATCCTGTACTAAACAAGCTGTAGTTTTTACCACATTATAATGCTGCACATATAAATGAGGTTTCTAATTGTGACAATTGGACGAGAAAGGTACTTGCAGAAATACTCTACCTACCTTTTACAGCGTGACTTGAAGTCACTTGGTCGATGCACAGCTTGGATCTTGTCAAGTAATGCCTTTATCTGTCAAGTGAGATTAAATTTAAACTTGAAATCCTGTAACCACATTAGTCAACAGTTTATGAACATTAAGCTGGGCTAATTCTGTCAGTTGCCAAATAAGGGCATAGCCAACAGTTACAAAGTCAACTGCAACATTTGGCTTAATAAATTTCAATTTGGCTACAACTGTTTCTTCATAAAAGGTTGGGACATTTGGCTGAAGAAACATTTTATCCAGGGGGAGCCCTGCATGAAGCATTAAAATGCAAACATCCTGTAAGGTATAAAAAGAAAATTTACCTATGCTTAACATCTTAACAATATGCTCATTTCCAGTGCTGAATGGTGCACACAGCAATACTGTTTGCAGCAATATTGAATGGCACATACATAACTGCAATAACAAACACCAAGGCAAAACATTGTAATTTTATGCTGATCTTATACAACAGCTTTTTTATTCAATGCAATTCAGAGAAAGAAATGGATTGAAGCGGAGGATGGTATTTCCACAAAATGTTTTGAGTGGAGCATAGCAATCCATTGATTCTGGAATCCATGTAGCTCTCTGCACATGCATGCTTGGAGGATGGTGTGAGACAATTTGTTAAGCCTATCATTAGTACTGGTTCTACATAGACAACGGAACACTGGCCTACATTAGTTTAAACCTATTATATTTTAGCTGGATAGTAATGAAAGCCAGAGGCTCTTTGAGACACTTGTGAATCCGTTCCTTGGGTAGAACCAGTATGTGGTGTCTCTATAGAAAAATCATTTGAATGCTTCCGTGTAGGGATCTAACTCGAGATCTCCCGATCAATTGGCAGACACGGTATCCATTACACCACTGCGACCTCGCTAAACTGATGTCTGTATGAATTACCTTTGTGCTAACTGACTCTGGCTGGAATATAAGCGAAGATTTTTTAAGAGCTGGTTCTTTGTCTTTTTTATCATCTAACAGCAGATCCATCATTTGTTCCTCCAGGGTAAGATCCAGTCCCTCGTTTTCCTGAGTCTCTTCGTCTAAAGCCTGTAAAGGAAACAATATAAAAGGCTTAAATAGTCATCACTACTGGCATTCAAACTAACATGTATAGTAAGAGTTATATCAAGCGTTGAGTAATATTCTTCAAGAATTTAATGATGGCATGTATTAAGGCCCCTCATGGTTATTAAAGCCTGTGGTGGCACAATCAATTATCTGTAGTGCCCATCTTTTTGCAGGGCATGTACGGACAAGCGAAATATTGCCAAAATTTATTATATAATGACTGCATGGACAAGCAGCAAATGTCATAATTATGTCAAAAATGGACAAGTAATGCAATACTAGATTTTTCCATCTCTGAAAGCTGCAATAAAACTACCTTACAAACTAGATGCCTGTTGGCAACATGTTGAGTCCGTTGTCAAGAAAGCAACTTAAATTGTAACAAGCAGTCCAAAGGACAGCTATATCTCCCGCCGTGATCCTTTATTAGATTTTAAAGGTGACTTTGAAGTATCACACTGAACTTAATCAGTTTCATGAAAATTCCTTAAAGGGCACATGAGATATGGAGCTGACACGAAAATGGAGGCTCAAACATTTGACCTTTAAGTGTCACCTTAACCTTGAGGTGGCAAGACTGCTCCATGCCTTCTGCAAATCGCCTCAATTTGATAAACATTTGAGCCTAGTTTTATGAAAATCCTTCAAAGGTCATAGGAGGTATGGAGCAGACACAAAAATGGAGGCTCAAACATTTGACCTTCAAGTGTGACCTTGACCTTGAGGTGGCGTGACTGCCTCATGCCTTCTGCACATTGCCTCAATGTGATAAACATTTGAGGCAAGTTTCATGAAAATCCTTTAAAGGGCACATGAGATATAGAACGGACGTGAAAATACAGGCTCAAAATTCAACCTTCAAGTGTGACCTTGAGTTGGCGTGACTGGCTTATGCCTTCGGCACATGGTCTCAATGAGCAATACATTTGAGCCAAGTTTCATGAAAATACTTCAATGGGTGTAGGGTATATGGAGCGGACATGAAAAACGGACACGAAAATGGAGGCTCAAAAATTTAACCTTCAAGTGTGACCTTGACCTTGAGCAGGCATGAAAGGCCCATGCCTTCTGCACATCGTTTCAATGACTTAAACATTTGAGCGAAGTTTCATGAAAATCCTTCAAAACGCAAAGGAGATATGGAGTGGACACAAAATGGAGGCTCAAATATTTGACCTTCAAGTGTGACCTTGACCTGGAGCCAATGACTGACTCATGGCTTCTGCACATCGTCTCAATGACCTAAACATTTGAGCCAAGTTTCATGAAAATCCTTCAAAGGGTATAGGAGATATGGAGCAGACACGAAAATGTTACTGATAGACGGATGGACAGACGAAGGGCATTCCTATAACCCCCCTCCTGCTTCGCGGCGGGGGATATACAAGAGATGTTTGCAAAACATGTATGCCCCCGACTTGCAGCCAAGTTGTGAATATGTGCAATTGTTAAGACATTTTTTTAATATGCAATCCCAAGCGAGGTCTCAATATATGGTATCTGTGTATGAAGTTTCATTAAAATATCTCGATGCGTTTTAAAGTTATTGAGCGGAAACCGTTTTTCTGTTTTTAGTAATGGTGACCTTGACTCCACCCACCCCATATGCAATCCCAAGCAAGACCTCGATATAGGGTCTCTATGTATGAAGTTTCATTAAAATATCTCAATGCTTGTCAAGTTATTGAGTAAAAGCGTTTGTCTATTTTTAGTAACGGTGACCTTGACCCCACCCACCACATATGCAATCCCAAGAGAGGTCTCAATAAAAGATATCTATGTATGAAGTTTCATTAAAATATCTTGATGCGTTCTCAAGTTATTAAGCGGAAACCATTTTCTATTTTTAGTAACTGTCACCTTGACCTTGACCACACCCATCCCATATGCAATCTCAAGCAAGGCTTCGATATAAGGTATATATGTGTGAAGTTTCATGAAAATATCTTGATGCGTTCTCAAGTTATTGAGCAGAAACCGTTTTTCTATTTTCAGTTATGGTGACCTTGATCTTGACCCAACCACCCCATATGCAATCCCAAGAGAGGTCTCGATATATGTTATCTACATATGAAGTCTCATTAAATTATCTTTATGGATTCTAAAGTTATTGAGCGGGAACCGTTTTTCTATTTTTACTTACGGTGACCTTGACCCAACCCACCCCATATGCAATCCCAAGCGAGGTCTCAATATGAGGTATCTATGTATGAAGTTTCATTAAAATATCTTGATGCATTCTCAAGTTATTGAGCGGAAACCGTTTTCCTATTTTTAGTTAAGGTGACCTTGACCCCACCCACCTCATATGCAATCCCAAGCGAGGTCCCGATATAAGGTATCTATGTATAAAGTTTTATTTAAATATCTCGATGCGTTCTCAAGTTATTGAGCGGAAACCGTTTTTTCTATTTTTAGCAACAGTGACCTTGACCTTTGACCTGTTGACCTCAACATATATATACGTCTTCCTTTGATCCCAAGTAACCAGCATTTCAACTTTCATGATCGTAGGTCAAAGCGTTCTCAAGATATCGTGCGGAAACGAAATGGTCTTCGGAAAGACCCCCCATCTGACCGACCCATGGATGGACAGGTGCAAAGCAATATACCCCCACTTCTTCGAAGGGGGGCATAATTATTTTAAATCACATTTTCTAACAAGCAGATCTCCTCTGACCTCTACATTGACCTTTGAGCTAGGGACACAGGTCTTGCGTGTGACATGCCATCTACACATGGTGAATGTTTGTGGCGTTATTTTAAAATTCCCTGACAAATGATGAATTAACAATCCGGACTAGATCGGATGGACACACATACACCGAACCGCCATTGTGACAACTAACTCAAGCTGACCGTAAGTAGGCTCAACAAAACTAAGCAACTAATTGTGAAACATAAATAGAAAATGCAATACATCTCTCATGAGACTAAGATGGCTGCAACACTGTCGTAGTCGTAGCAACAACACCAGGATGTGTTGACCAGTGGCCTTGCCCCCTCCTTGACCACCACTGGAAACGGAACTGTCCGTGCTTGACCTCTGACCCTTGTCCATGAAAGGGTTAGAGGTCACAGGTGGTTGAGACGAGGTGAACCCATCCTTTAACATGTCCTTTTCTTCATGTCGAGCGATGTACTCCTTCAAAACAGACCTAAAAGAGAAACAAATCGGAGATATTTGAAGTTATTGGGATACAGGGATACACTGTTGTTCTCTTCCGTCATTACTTTGTAAAATAATCTGCAATGTGTATTTTTTATTGATGATGAGTTGTATATGCTTTATTTAAAAATAAATGTTCAGTGCAATTTCATTATTACCAAATGGTTACTATAAAACAGTTAAGACAACACTAAAGTTTTGTAAACTTGTATACACTTCAATTTGAATAATTTCATTATTGTTTATACATTTGCATGATTTCTTTGCAAAAAAAAACACAACAACAATACGTTAACTTAACAAAATACTGCAATCAGTACACATGCCAAAAACACAAGTCAACAGGTTGTTTCTACCTCACCTTGACTGATCAAAGATTTTGTCATAGACTTGTCGTTCCTGATCAGACAGTACCAGCTCATTGATGGTAGAGGATTTCTCTGGCAAGGGTACCTGGAAACCATGTGATGGGAAGTAAAGATTGGAATAGTTCAAACGAGTAACACTAGATTTTGTTAATTATGTTATTCTTATTTACATGGGTAAAGTTCCAGGTAACACAAGAAGACACTATGGAAGGAAAACAGCCATCTTGCCATCAAGATAAATACTGTCCCATGACATTTCAAACTGATGAGCATTCATATTTTCCTATTTGCTTTTGTTGGCGAACATTTAACTTCTATCTTACCCGTATTATATTTTTTATTTTTTGCTCACAATAGAGTAAACTTAAGAAATGCAGTGTCATTGTGTCCTACCAAGGGTTTGCCAGTGGTTCCTGTCTGTGACTTGGTCCTACGCAGAAGCAGCGTCTTCACCAACACGTTGAGACGACTGTGGCCGGTGTCTGTGAAAATCAAACAAAGTAACATTTACCTTCAGGACATTGGTCACAAAACGAAGTTCATGGGGACGAGTAGAATAATGCTCTGAATAGCCCTACATGGCCGAGTGTAGCACCTATCATTGTAAACCACGTTGTCCTTAATCTGCGGCTTGTCTTATTTACTTATTTAAAACCAGGGCCCGTATTCACCAATCCATTTTATTTGTGTGTGAAAATGCGGGGTGTGAATCCTTAAAAAGAATCCAATAGCGTGTACAAATCTGACTTTCAAAAGACGCGTATAAAATGACTTTAAACGGGCAGTTCTCGGTAACGCGTAATTCAGCATACCAGTATTTTGACGCATGCTTGTACGAAAAGGATGCCATAACATTCAGCGTCAGATTCTAGAGCGCAACCATTTCTGCTCGCATATGCATGTTGTTTTTGAAGACAAGGAACGCTCACCGGCAATGAACAAACTCGCCTTTGTGCACCAAGTGTCCATTATCGATAAAATCTTGACGCAGGAGGAGTCAGCTTAACAAGAGCCAAACAGTCAGCCAATGAGAACGCATAGAATTTCCAATATGCAAATGAGCGTCATTGTTAGAAAGTTTATCACGCCCTCATTCTAATTTTAATTGGTAAAGGTGCAAGTCATTTGTAACAAATTTGCATTAGGTATGTGTTTTGTTATAGATATGCATGTTTTTTAACAGCCTCGATTGTAATAAATTGCTACAAATTACAGGGTAAATAAATAAATAATTATAAATAAATATCATAATTTTGGTGAAAGGAACTGTTTACTAAGAATATAAATTACGACGTCATTTAACCCGGCAAACTCATCGCATCAAACGTCTTATTTTGTTTTTAAAAAAATATAAAATTACTAGATCTAGTAATAATTAACGAAAGTGTTACTGAAACTCATCACTGCACATGGATTAGAATTATGCAAAAACTTTGGCTGAGGCAACATTTGAATGAAAGTTAGCGGAACTAAAGTCCTTGTCAAAAATGAAAGTAAATAAACTTCAGCGCCGTTTCTTTTTATTTATAAAAAATGTTCTGTTGCTTTCTTTCCATTAATGAACTAAGTCCTATTTGTTTTTATTTCCATAGAATGCTAATTTATTTATGCTCTAGCATTTGCGTTGTTCAGATACAGTATTACAGATTGATGCTTTTAAACACTATCCACGTGCTAAGTAACACACTTTTCAGCTACAAACTGCTAGACACAGTTTGACAGTCACCGTTGCTCTTGCTGTTGCTAACAGCATTTTGTTTTGGATGCCCGGCAAATTGCAACGTCACACTATAACTCATTAGTTTTAACAGGTTTTTATTGCTAACGCTCTTGTTTTTCACGTATGTTATTGTTTGTTAAATTTTGATAAATAATGGTAAGGTAATTAGAACATAGTAATACGTAAATAAGCAGAACGTTATGAATCAACTACAACGAAAATATTAAGAATTAATACTATAATGTATTATTTCGAACATAAGGAAAACATGAATGAAGTTGACTTATTGTGTATACAAATACAATATTTTTCCGACCTACCGACCCACCCTTCATTAGCATGGGTCCCGGGAGCGGAAACAAACAATATTTTATTTTCGGCCCTAAGACTCAAGAAATAATACATGTCCGTTTACAAATATACATTTATGTCATGAAAAATCATTCAAAATAATGAAAGCCATATCTAGAGTTGGCAAATACAAAGTAAGATTTAGAATAGAACTGAGTAGTTTCAAGAATATTTTTTATTCTTAAGACTTAAGAATAGGTTCCTGAATATGAGCCCTGATACTGTTTATATTTGTTCTACGATGTCCTTTAACTATGCATTTAAAGTACCTATGTAAGCGCTACCAGTAGCCAAAATAGCCATTGGCTACTAAACTTTCTAATTGGCTTCTCAAAATTATATTTGGCTACTAAAATTTTTGAAAAATATTTGAAGCATATTTTCTGAAAATATTTCTAAATAATGGGTTTTCTTTGCAAATTTTTTTGGCTACTAGTTCAGATTTCTTAGCGCCAACCTAGAGTACACTTATAGGCCAACAGAATCTTGCCGTTTTCAAATCCTAGCTGGAGCACTGGGATTCCTGTGTATATTGCTTGCCCAAAACACTTTTTAACAGATATTTTTAACTGTAGGATTGAACTCTGTATATCAGAAAACCGGTTAAGGCACGTACACATGTAATTTACTCACAGAAATGCACAAGATACACACAGAAAATAAAATTAGGGCGTACATTTATGCACACGATCTCAAATGTTTGCTGAAAAACAGACCCATAAAAAGTCAAACTATTAAAGATGTCAATACATTTTGGTAACTTTTTATCGTATAGTTATCTGTGTGCGATAGCTGGCGATGCTTCTGAAGTAAATCAGCATGTACATTATATAAATATTGCATTCTTTGAGGGTGAAATACTGTTGCCCAAGGCAAAGCCGCGGGCAACAGTATTTTTCAAGGGTTGACAAAATGCACAATCGCCCTCAAAGAATACAATATTCATTTTATCATACCGAAACAGTGCTTCTCAATAAATAATGCGCTTTTGTAACACGGAGTAATTTACTCACCTTTTCATAAGCGCCTTTAACTCCGATCAACCTGTCTATCGCTACAACATCATAGCGGGTGATATTGCAGTGTGATATTTAAAATTATTGACAGCTTCGTTTTCATATGAACAAAGAAGGAAAACAAAAGGGTAAGGTATAATATTAGTGTATATTGCGTTCGTACCAGGCATTTTTGAACACAGACATTATAAACTGCCTTTCGTAAATAAAGAACAGTTTTCAGTCGAATAAACGTCATTAACGTTCATTAGAACTAATGTCAATTTAAGATGTATTTACATGTAATAATATTCTATGGACTGCGGCTTTAAGGTTGCTTGATGGAATTGTTTTGCACTTTTAAGCAATAAATGAAACCACTGAAAGTACCCCCAAACAAATAGGAATGAGTGTATATTGACCTGCCTATATTTTAGTTTGAGTGTATAGTTACCCTCTACATCAAACCTAATCTGCAGTAGTGTGTATATGCAGACTGACAATGAGCTTACTGTTGCCTGTGTCCACTTGACGCTTCCATACTTTGTATTCATCAAACGGAGAGCAGCGAAGAAACCTGTATAAAACATAGAAAGCTTGTTAATATGCATTTAGAGTGTATGCACTCTTGTTAATGACTTCAATTCATTATGTGACCAATTACTTTTCATAGTCGAAGTTGTTTAATCCAAAAGAGATCAATACTGTTCACATTTTAAGTGCATGCAAGTAAATTACACTTTTTTTAAATATGGAAAATTGTATAGAAATACAATACATACAAATCGGCATACTGATGTTTTAATTAATTTATATCCCAAAGACACAAATTAAAACACAAAGTTCTGCAACTTCTTAATACCAGAAACAAGTTCTAACCAAGAATAGAGTTTAATACATGGTATATGTAGCTAACAAGTGATCTGGAGATATTATTTCTGTAAGGAATAACCTACACCTCCACTTACATGTTATTAGCACCAATTCAAAAGCTAAAATAAAATGAGTTTGGTCCTTATTCTCTGAACACAGAAAGAGAAAGACCTTAACCTTAACACTAAGTACACACCTAAACACAGAAAGACAAAGACCTTAACCTTAATGGTAAGTACATACCTAAACACAGAAAGAGAAAGACCTTAACCTTAAAGGTAAGTACATACCTAAACACAGAAAGAGAAAGACCTTAACCTTAATGGTAAGTACATACCTAAACACAGAAAGAGAAATACCTTAACCTTAACAGTAAGTACATACCTAAACACAGAAAGAGAAAGACCTTAACCTTAACACTAAGTACATACCTGAACACAGAAAGAGAAAGACCTTAACTTTAACAGTTAGTACATACCTAAACACAGAAAGAGTAAGACCTTAACCTTAACAGTAAGTACATACCTAAACACAGAAAGAGAAAGACCTTAACCTTAACAGTTAGTACATACCTAAACACAGAAAGAGTAGGACCTTAACCTTAACAGTTAGTACATACCTAAACACAGAAAGAGTAAGACCTTAACCTTAATGGTAAGTACATACCTAAACACAGAAAGAGAAATACCTTAACCTTAACAGTAAGTACATACCTAAACACAGAAAGAAAGACCTTAACCTTAACAGTAAGTACATACCTAAACACAGAAAGAGAAATACCTTAACCTTAACAGTAAGTACATACCTAAACACAGAAAGAGAAAGACCTTAAACTTAACAGTAAGTACATACCTAAACACAGAAAGAGAAAGACCTTAACCTTAACAGTGAGTACATGTCCAGCAGATCGTTTTGTATGGGGGTGCCTGTGAGCGCCCACCGGAACCCGGCACGGAGCCGGCAAACAGCGCGGGACTGGATGGCCTTGTGGTTCTTGATGTTGTGGGCCTCGTCCAGTATGATCCTTTCCCATGCAATCCTCATGATGTTGGGCAGCTCTCGGGCAGGCGTGGGGTCAGCCTGAAATTGTTACAGAACACAAACTAGGTTGGTTTTTACGAAAAAAATACAATTAGTTACCAAAATGTGGGTTTTGCACAAATGCTTGTCATTTTGAAATATTTTCCCAATAAATGAACAAATACTTCTTATTCTAACATAGTACTTGCTAAGTAAAATGTAGTCCTCAAAACAATTGCAAAAATATTTGTTAAATCATGTTAGAATCTCAATAATTTTCACAGTATTGTTGTTTATCAGTCAATAAACAACACTTTGTTGTTCTGATGCCTGGCTATTAAACCAATCGGGCTAACGCCCTCGGGGTTTAATTCCTATGCATCAGAACTCCATATCCTTGTTTACTGGCTGATGATAAAATGAAAATTATTTCTAATAAATTTCATATATTAGTAGCCATTAACTATTTTGGGTACTGGTAACAACCTAACATTAACAATTCTTTTGATAATTCCAAGACTAATTTAGATAGTGTGGTGCCTGCAGAGAATTAGGGGGTAAAAAATAAAAAATCCTCCAAAACTGTGTGTACAAAAATATTCCTTCAAATTATCTACAACCTACATTTGCTATCTTGCTGTCAAGTTTTCAACTGATAAATCTATTGCAAAGCAGAGGTTATTAATGAATTGAAATGATTTGTTTAAAGTTTTCTTTGAAAAGCGGGTCTTTACAACAAATTTGGTTGAGGAAGCTTCATGTTTTACATGTATGTTTTTATTAAAAAAGTTGAGTTTCAAATGTTTCAGAGCACATGCTATAAAAGGAATATAAATAACGGATGAGACAGCAAACATCAAGCCCTGATATAATAATCAAACGCATTTATTTATCAGCACTTCTTAAATAAAAAGGTACAAAATAGCAAAAACATAAAGGATTGCAGGGCTTTTTTTCACCATTTTGGGAATATGACCTATACCCGTGAAATTGGGAAATCTAGCGTCAATTTGCCTAAAATTGGCAAAAATTATAATAGTTTGATTAATGTTGAAAGTGTATGTTTTAATGTTAAATTTGATTAATTATTGACAGACTGCAATTTTCACATCATTGTCACATGTTTATTCAGTTGGGATAGACAAAATTAGATCTATATATGTCATTCAACACTATCAGTTTAATGCACAGTCACTTTATAACAGAAGATCCCTTGTCTTCATGTTCTTGAAGTTGTCGATTACGGAGTTGGCCTGATGTTCACCTAAGGCCTTGTCACAAGTAGAAATTTACATTTCTGTTGCAGTCGGCAGTTGTTCACTGCAAGTTGTACTCGTAGGTTGCTGCTCAATTGCTGTTGGTATCGCCGCCAGACACGCTTGTTTGAACAAAACATTGATCTTTTTACAATTAGTGTTTTTCTTTTCTTTTCTGTAATACTTGCTGTTGTGCGACATCCTACCATGCCAAAAGCTTCTCCGTCAAACGACGCTTACATTGAGACATTAAAGTAACGATAATAGCCGGAAGTATTCCAAATTAGTAACATCCGGGTTACTGCAGTTTGTACTCAATATGATTAGCCCAATACGTCATACGAAGGTACCATTATGAACAAAAATATGTCAAACATTAACTGATTTAAAAAAAAATAATTCAGTACATATGGGAAATTTTGTATTCAAATTGAAGAAAAAAGACACTTTTTGCCATTGGGAATATGACCAAATAACGGCTATAAAATCGGCCAAAAAAAAAACTTGGATTATTTCCAGACAAAAATCATGACAGTTGCCTGTTTGTACTGAAATTACATTACTGCTCTCTGACATTATTGTGAAGACCACTTAGTGACCAGCATTGTTTGTTTTAAAGGAAGCAAAAACAAGACACTGTGTTCGATAAACACACATGCCCCCGGTTGGTGTTCGACGGTCCATTTGAATAATTCAAAGTCCAAATTAGGTCATGGTCAAAGTGAGGTTGGGTGATATAGGTGGATTGGGAATGATCATAAGCAACAACTGTGTATGTACCCAAGTGTTATATATTTAGTGGTGTTGGTGCTAGACGAAACGGTAAAATCAAGTTAACCTGGTACAGAATTACGGACGGACGGACGGACAGGACGATCACTATATGTATCCCACATCAAGATGCCAGGAGCATAAAAATCCAGAAAATGCCAGTTTAAAATGATCTTACTTTACTGTTTTCCGTTGCTTCCTCCTTGCCCTCCTCCTTGACAGGATTTTCCCCGTTCTTGTCATTGTCATCTAGCTCCACCTCCTTGCCAATGATGTTATACGTCGTCAGAACTACGTCCTGACTGGCAAGTCTTAAAGATAGAAATACCAGTAACTAATACAAATTAAATACATTACAAAAAATATTGAACATAGAGCTAGAAACCAAACAAAAACAAGAGGGTCATCATGGCACAAAGCGCTCACTTGAGAACTGGTACAGATGAAGACCATACTGTTGTGACAGGTTTGAAAAGTAAGGTATCTGAACAAAACACAAAGGGCGATAGGATCAATTTTGATTTAAAAGATCGGTTAGTGCAATGGGCTAACTAAAGTACAAGTTGGGTAGTGGATGTGCGTTTTTTTGCTAATGGTTCTCAAATCATTTTTCTTGACATACTTACCTGACCCTTTTTCATTAATGCAGTGACAATTCTGGAAAATGCAGAAACAGTAGATTTTGATGTCTTTTCTGCAAACAGTTTTAGAGAAATAGATGCAATGTAATAATTGCGATGGCTGTGCTATAAGGTTAAGTTTTGCTTTTTCTTTGATAATTTTCTGTCCAATGATGATAAATGATGTTAATGCAGGCTCTGAAGCCATCAATGTTGCATGTACAAATAACTGCATGCAAGGTTTGCAACTGTTGGAAAACAAATTTTATCAATCGATTTTTATAATCATACGCAAACTTAGTAAGTTTGGTCAACATTGAAAAAACAAGAGAAAAATGCAGAAACCGCATTAAAGCCGGATTTTTTTTTTCGCCCATGTGGGTACATGTAAGTCAATGTTGGTTAAGAAGTATGGAATTTTCATGTCGAGCTCTAGTGGCCATTTTGTGCAGTGAGGCGGAACCATTTGAACAAGTTTGGTAGAGGACCACTAAGGCCACAACAAATTGATCAGATGTTCGTCGGATTTGCCGCACCTTAAAATCGTAAATCGAAAAAAAATTATTTTTATTTTGCGCCCGCACCTACAAGTTTGCCCCGCATCCGATTTTTTTAAATGAAGTTTTCATTAATGAGTCTCATTTTACGTTAAACGCCGTCTTCGAGGTGTACCAAAATCATAACAAGCAATTGGTACTGATATAGACGTGAATAAGGCACTTTGCGGCGACTGGTTAATGTCCAGAGCACACAATTTATGACCCAGATCTTTAATCGCCAACAGCCAGTCTGGCACAGCTGCCATGTGTATTTCAACTCGGCAATTTCTTATCATGTTTTATCAAACTTGTGAAACACAACGAGCTGTTTGTCAGCATTCATTGCCTAATTAAAGATGATTGCTAGCAAGCTCTTGTAATATCAGCAGTTAATTAACAGTTAATTAAAGGATTATCTTGTTGATAAAGGATGTGTGAAATTGATGTCTGGATTATGTCAAATGGACTAATTATCGGGTATGTTTACATTTCGGACAGTTTTGACCAGCGGTTTGTCCTTGATTTCTTACTTCTAATATTCACACATATAAGTTGTTTCTGACATGTCCATTTTATGAATTCAACGTATCTGTTTGGTGTACATTTTGTTCAGCCTTTATATATTAAGGTACATTTAACAGGGCAAACCAAGTCATTATGTTAGTTATTAATTTTAATTTATTTATGGATATATTTTGTTAAAATCTTGTAGATAGTTTAAGAGTGTATGTTTAAATAAAAAATAATTATCCAAGTTTACTGCATTGAACAATTAAGAAAAATGTTAATATAAAAATCGAAGAATACTAATGCTTTTGTTAATGCCATAATTAATTAATATAATACAGCACAGTGAAGTATAATTTTATAGCAATTAAAACAGTAAGATATAACTATTCCCTGACATGGAAACACGCAACGATGTTGCGAGTCGATAAAAAAAAATGGCTCAAGAAAAATAAGAGCCAGAGTGAGTCCTGGTTTATGGTTTAAAAAAATGGTGGCGTCCAGTTGTTTCGTCGTGTCATTTAAAGATACAGATCTTATACTAGTGATTCCTAAATTGTTTTGTGTTTATTGTATGACATTTCATATTCATGTTATTAAACTGTTGGTAGTGAATGACTTGGTGTATCAAATATATACTTTGATAATGACAATTACCTTGTATAAGGTCTACTTTCTTATAGTTAAGATATGGTTATTTAGTATTTAATGCCGGTCGTTTATTTAATAGCAGAATCACTATTGAAGACTTGTTGCACAAAACCCTTTGCAGGACATGGTCAAAGAAGAAATGGAGAAATTAGTTGCTTAGTTTATTACATATATATTGATTTTGACAACAATTTATGGAACAGAGCAGATGAAGAAGAAATTATTGACAATATATCAAGTTATGATGGCGTTTGGGAGTAATTTTTAAACACTATGGGCATGATAGGATTTTTGTTATTTTGCGCTTTTCGCTCGCCTCCGATTTTATCGAAAATGGAAAAAAAATATTTTTATTTTTATTTCGCTCGCTCGCTCCAATTTTTTTTGGCCAAAATCTGTAGAACAACTGATCAATTTGTTGTGGCCTAAACAAGCATTGGTGTGAAATTATTTGAAAATCTAGCCATAGGTCTAGAAGCAATTGGCGTTTAGACATATTTCTATTTTTAGCTGTGGCTGCCATACTCTGCAGTGTAGAATCATTTTCACAGGTTTGGTAGAGGACCATCCAATGAACATTTCTGTAAAGTTTTATGAAGATTTACCAAGAACTTTTCAAAATATGACAGGAATACAAAACTTTAACTCAAATTCTATTTTTAGCTCTAGTGGCCATTTCGTGCAGAGAGGCGTGAACCATTTGAATTTTGAATAAGTTTGGTAGAGGAACACTATAAACGAACATTTGTGTAAAATTATTTGAAAATCTAGCCACAGGTTTAGAAGAAACTGGCGTTTAGACATAATTCTATTTTTAGCTCTGGTGGCCATCTTGTTCAGTGAAGCGGAACCATTTTCACAGGTTTGGTAGAGGACCATCCAAGGAACATTTCTGTAAAGTTTCATGAAGATTGACCAAGAACTTTTGAAAATATGACAGGAATACAAAACTTTAACGCAAATTATAATTTTAGCTCTAGTGGCCATTTTGTGCAGTGAGGCGCAACCCTTTGAATAAGTTTGTTAGAGGAACACTAAACAAACATTTGTGTAAAATTATTTGAAAATCTAGCTTTAGAAGAAAATGGCGTTTAGACATAATTCTATTTTTAGCTCTGGCGGCCATCTTGTGCATTGAAGCCGAACAATTTTCACAGGTTGGTAGAGGATCATCCAAGGAACATTTCTGTAAAGTTTCATGAAGATTGACAAAGAACTTTTAAAAATATGATAAGAATACGAAACTTTCAGGCAATTTGTTAACGACATTGCAACGCTCGCCCAACCAACCGGTTTTGCTTATAAGCAGAGATTTTTCGTTATCTGGCTAAAAATCGTGTGTGCAATCCGGCTAAAAATCGTGTGTGCAAGCCAATCATTGATAACTTGTTGATGTTTTTTTCCAAATACAAGGGGCAATAACTCCCGTGTTTCTGGCCTGATCATGCTTATATTCGACTTCACCTGTAGTCTTACGTTCATAGACAAACTGTACACGATTGGTGACGATTGGATGAAAAACGAAGTCTCTATCCTGAATACGGTCCATTTTGTATATTTTTTTCACAAACAAAGGGCAATTACTCCGGTGTTTCTGGTCCAATCTTGCTTATATTCGACTTCAACTGTAATCTTATGGTCATAGACAAATTGTGCAAGATTGGTGAAGATTGGATGAAAAATGAAGTCTCTATCCCGAAGAATGTCCATTTTTGTTTATTTTTTTTAATAAACAAAGGGCAATAACTCTGGTGTTTGAAACACGATCTGGCCCATTTTTGGCGTCTGCTGAGATCTGATGGTCATAAACAAACTGTGAAAGTTTGGTAAAGATTCGATGAGAAATAAAGTCTATACGTTGCAAAAAGGCATTTTTGCACTTTTTTTGCATGAAAAAGGGGCAATAACTATAGTGCTACTGGTGTGATCAGACCCAGTAACCCAATCCCATCCAAGATTTTATGGTCATACTCAAACTGTACTAGTTTGGTTAAGATTGGATAAAAAGTGGAGTCTCCGGCGTGAAAACGAACCCAATTGTTGAATGCACAAGGACGACGGACAACGCAGGAGAGGTCCCCTATACCAATAGCTCACCAAGCACTTCGTGCTTCGGTGAGCTAAAAAATCTAGGTATATAAGCATCTGGCAGTTTGCTTGTTAACAACGAATGATTATTGATTTGACCAAGATGGTAAATTTCAAAGTTCTCAGGAAAGGCACTCACTTGAGGACGTTTTTCTCCCTGTTCGGCCCATGGTACATGCACACTCTGAGCAGCCCTGGCTTGCAGCGTCGCTCGATCTCAGTCCGCCACTGGTGGATCAACGAAGCTGGACAGATCACTAAAGTTGCTGAAGATTTCACAATGGATTTGCCCACTGAAAAATTGCAGTGAAGAAATTGTATAACTGGGCAAAGTTTTAAATCCATGAATTTATCTAACCAACACTGAAATAACATCTTTGTGATTTAAATTTCTTAATACTGCGATCCCTGTATATACGTGTAAGTTGTTCACTCCACAAACCAATATGCAAATGTCCAATGTCTGATTATGTCAGTATGATAAGGATGCAGGCCTTTTTTCCCATTATCCTGTTCAAAGCTGTGGCTGCAAGGTGACATCAGTGTATGTACAAGAAGATTGATAGCCCAATCTGGATTTCAAGGGACGAAATCTGCTGGATCTTATACAAACATATATATTTGTTCATATTGGTAATTTTTCAGAGCATCCAAAGAAAGTAAAGGTTGGTGAAATAGATCATGGTACACTTTTTATATGTTTATACAGTTGTTGAAAACAAACCACAAATTGACAAAAGACGCATTCCCACCAAATATGTTACAATGTCAGCTTATAATATATCCTGGTGCAACACAAATATTATAATATATGAACATTATTACAGTCAGAACAAGAGCTGCCAGAGGACAGCGCGCTCGACTATGCGAAGTATTTCAGTTGCTACATATTTTGGATAGTGGAAGGGGCATTAATTTGTTAAAATACAAAACTTTTAAGTGAAGCCTTGTATAGTTTATACATTTTTGGAACAAAAACTTCAACCACAAAATCTATGTAAAAGTCTGCATAACTCTGTCAAAATAAAAAACAGAGTTATGGGTAATGTTGCCCCTGATACTAGAGTTGATGACAAAGGTTAGTTCCAAGTTTCAAGTGAATACTTTGTGTAGTTTTGAAGTTACCAAAACTTTTGAATATAAACTTTAACCAGAAAATCTATGTGAAAAAGGGGCATAACTCTGTCAATATACAAAACAGAGTTATGGGTAATGTTGCCCCTGATACTAGAATTGATGACAAAGGTTAGTTCCAAGTTTCAGGTGAATAACTTCAGTAGTTTTGAAGTTACCAAACTTTTGAATATAAACTTTCAACAGAAAATCTAAGTGAAAAGGGGGCATAACTCTGTCAAAATACAAACTAGAGTTATGGGTAATGTTGCTCCTGATGCTAGAGTTGTTGACAAAGGTTCCAAGTTTCAAGTGAAAAGCTTATGTAGTATTGAAGTTACAAAACTTTTGAATATAAACTTAAACCAGAAAATATACGCGAAAAAGGGGCATAACTCTGTCAAAATACAAAAAGAGTTATGGGGAATGTTGCCCCTGACACTGGAGCTGATGACAAAGGTTAGTTAGTTCCAATTTTCAAGTGAATAACTTATGTAGTTTTGAAGTTACAAAACTTTTGAATATAAACTTTAACCAGAAAATCTCAGTGAAAAAGGGGCATAACTTTGTCAAAATACAAAACAGAGTTATGCAGAATGTTGCCCCTGATAATGGAGTTGATGACAAAGGTATATTCCAAGTTTCAAGTGAATAACTTATGTAGTTTTGAAGTTACAAGACTTTTGAATAAAAACTTCAACCAATTTAGACACGGATGCCGACGCCAAAGGTAGTAGGATAGCTCACCTATTCGTCGAATAGTCGAGCTAAAAATATATATTGTTTAGCTTAGTTGAATAGCAAATTTTAATGTTTAGCATTTACAAGTCAATGTTTCTAGATGATAAACATTCATTTTCCTCACATAATTTTCACATTACACAACAATAAAAACATCGTCAACCTACTTTTCTCTAACTGTTTGTCCCTGTTTAGCCACACTGCCTTTTCCGCCTCCGTCCCGTGCTTACGGAGCTCTTGCTGCTTGATGATCAGAGATATCATCGTCAACGTCTTGCCAAGCCCCATGTCATCAGCTACAGAAGCCAGGTTTAAAGAATAATTATTGCAACATACATGTAGCATATGCATATAAAGCATAACTAAAACATCAGATTTGGGACAACAGGAATTAAACAATGAGATAATTTCTTTCTGAAATGTGGAAAATAGGTTGCACAAAAAGGTTAGCAACGGTTTAAAATCACGTAATCATAAGATTTATAAACATCATTTTAGAAACAGAAGATTAGGAGTAATATCCACTTAAAGACCCTTAAAATGGATCTGAAATTACCCAGAATTCCCCCAGAAGGGGACTGTCTTTCGCGCCAGACGAGCCACGCCAGGGCCTGGCGCTGGTGGGTCATCAAGGGTACTATGACCCCTTTAGGGTCCTCCAGCTCTTCCTCTGTCTTGGGGCAGGATTCCAGCTGCCTGGGATGAAACACAGATACTGGCAAATATTGAAATACATATATGTGTCAGCCCATGAGATTTTGGCCAAAATGCGGTATCTGGGCGAAAATGAGTTATCAGAGCTCCAGATAAGACGCGTATCCGCGTATTTACGCATTGAAATAAAAAAACGCATTGAAAATCTGCCCAGTGCGAAACTTTATGAATTTAAAATCTTAGTACGTATTTTTAATCACTTAAACTGCGTAACCGGTTTGACCAATTATTTAGTTCAGCTAATGGTGTAAGTCGGCCTTTGAATCGATTAAAAGTAAATCAAGCGAATCTTTCTACTCAAAATGGCTTCGCATTGTGTATGTGGGTCAAAAATGAAACCTTTTAAGTTCAATCAGCCAGCTCAGGTTATCTTAGGAGGATTTGCACTGAAAAAAAAGTACAAAAAAAGTACAAAGTATCTGGGCAAATGACCACTACTACTTTGCTAAGTAAATTTTATGTTTTATAGACCTACAGATTATTGTCTACATTCAATTTATTCCATTTGCCAATATGAATGTGTTCTTATATAACAAGCATATAAAATACTCTTGATCTTGTATAAAAATTGAAAATACCCTTTAAATTTCTCAAATACCCTTTAAAACTGTCGGACTGGGGGTAAAATACCCTTTAGCCAAAAAATCAGGGGGTAAAATACCATTTAGGTTAAAACCTTACCTGGAGCTCTGAGTTACTGACAGTTTCGAATACACTAATATGTGAAGAAACTGGAAATGGCTTCCTTTTTTCTCAGTCATGCGTTTTGAGCAAGAATGAGCAGTTAAATTAACACCACCATAACGACAATTTCACACAGATTTTAATGTTTGTCATGCATACAATACAGAACCTAGCATGATGAGGACAAGGATTTAACTAATATATATTTACTGAAATACCTTTCCCAAATAAAAAACTTGGAACATACAAATGTTTCTAACAAAAATATTAATAATAAAGACATGGTTGCTATGGCAACCAAACAAGAAATCATAGCAAAAATTACCATCTTTATACAAATAACCCCAAAATGAATATTTTTTGTTGAAAGTTTTCAAGATTTAAACAATTATTTGAAATATCATCATCCTGACTTTCTCATAAAAATCATGTGCCTCAACTTTGACATCAGTTTTCTCGAAATGAGGCAGGCCGCAATTGGGATAAAAATCTTATGGGCTGCCACATATTACATGCAGTCTCTGTGAAAGGGTATTACTGGCCACAAGGTCTGGTTAATTGTTAAATATTTAATGGCCTAAACTCCACTGGCCACAAGGTCTGGTTAATTGTTAAATATTTAATGGCCTAAACTCCACTGGCCACAAGGTCCAGTCTTTGCGAAATTGCCGGTCCGCCGGTCCTGACCGGCAAAATTTCATTTGGACCGGCATGTTTTCTGAAAATGTCGGTCCGGGCGACCGGCGAAATTTTAAATTGTTCCGAAAAATGCAATGGGAAAATACGAAATAACCAAAAACTTGATTGACATGTTTACACTCTGGAAGATGACGTCACACGTCTAACTGGTGAGTACACAACGTTTTCTCAATGTAATTACCGAAAATATCAAGGTTACATTATACTTATTTCAAACCTTAGCAAATGTGTAAAGTCGATAACATTTTGCGCGCAATGACCCCCCACCACCAAACTTAAAAATTTATTAATAAAAACATTTTACAGGTCATACGAACAAACTACATTTAGCAAACATTTAAGTAAATTAATATATCATTTTCTTCTTGAATATTCTACATGAACTTGATAAATTTAATAGTGTACCATAACCGTCAATTTTATGTTCGTTTCTTTTCTACTTTTCATCAAATTGGTTTGTCTTTTGAAAAACGCTATTTCATTGGATAGTTTATCATTCTTAGTCCAATTAGATTATCTGTAACAAATTTCTGTTGTTGTTCCAAGATGTCGTTTTTGCGATATTACCCTGGTGCAGCACCAGGTAAAAAACAAAAACTAACTGACGATGAAAAGAAAGAAAAGGCTAAAGAATACGAATCTAGAAGGGTGGGCAGGTCATTCCAGGATCGTTGGAAAAACGGCAGGGATTGGTTGGAATATGATAAAGATCAAAATAAAATGTTTTGCAAGTTCTGTAAGGCGAATCAACAGTCAGTCAAGGGCAATGCTTTTGTAGATGGATGCAATAATTTTAGGCATTCGGCGATTGTCGATCCTGAGAAATCGGCTCCTCATGAAAGAGCTGAACGCATGACGTCCATAAAAAAGCCATTGACACCTTCAGAACTGAAAGATACAGAGGCTGGAAGTGCTTTGCGCATGTTACAGGCATCTGAACGCCACAGGCTTTGCTTCCTTTTTAGGAACGCTCATGCAGTAGTCAAGAATAACAGACAAATTTCTGATTTTAAGTGGTTGTGTGAACTAGATCGTGCTAAGCAACTTGATATTGGATCAACCTATATAAATGGCCATGCTGTTGTGAACTTTATTCATCACATTGCAAAGATTGAGCTTTCAAGCACAGTAACACAGTGCAACACTGCACCTTTTGTGTCCTTCATCATGGACGGAACTACTGATATTTCAGGATCAGAGCAAGAAACGTTGTATCTCAGATATTCAATCCATGGCAATGTTACTGAAAGGTTTTCAAACATGAGTTCCCCCAAATCAACAACATCAGAAGACCTGTATGAGCATGTTATGCATGTTTTCCAGCAAGCAGATATTGACAAAAGTAAATACAAATTAGTGTAGTATATATATCAGTATGACACAGAACTATAAAAAGAATTTGCTAATTTAAAATAACTTCATTTATTAAAACTACAATAGTTAAGTTCATCTAAGTAATTTTTGATAATTTACATATTATTTAATATTAAAATGTATTAACACTAAACAGTATACTCTGAATAAAAATCAGAATAAAATACTCTGAGATGATGACGATACGAGGCTTAGGCACGAATTGAATTCGTATGCCCCTAGTAACTATAGTAACTAATCACACTGTCTGTCTGTCTGTCCCAATTTCTTGTCCGGTTAACTCCTGCTACTCCTCCTACATTTCTTATGCGATTTTCATCAAACTTTCACACAATGATTATTATCAAGTGCACTAAAGCGCAAATTCTAACGCTTTTTATATTAATTTGGACATTTTTGCTTGAGTTATTGTTCTTTGCATTTTTCAACTTGAGCTTTGTCGGGGGAATATGTCATCAGATAGTGACAGCTCTTGTTTTATTTTGTTCTTCATTTTTCTTTTTTCAGACAAACTTGTGGGTATGGGGAGTGATGGTGCTTCTAATATGACCGGTTCCCGATCAGGATTGTCAACTTTATTGAAGCAAAGAATAAATTCGGAACTAAGGAAGGTTCAAGGTCGATACTGGAGGGATGTGTGGATAATTTGCTCTCCAAAAAATGCATTAAAATACATGTCTATAGTGATAAAAAAATAGTAATTTATAGTACAACATGTGTATAAAGATCTATTGAATGTAGGGAAAAAGTGAATTTATGGAATACTTATTTGATAAAATAACAGTTTGAAGAAGTGTATACAAAAGGTTTTTAAATTATTTGTGTAACACCTGAGTGACACCTGAGTGATTTCCATCAAACATCACCTTGAGAAAACCCCTAAACATCAGTGTGTACAAAGGATTATAGGATTATATGATTAACGGATTATAACTATTGAATAGTGGTTGAATAGTGGAATAGTGGTTGCTTAATTATTTGCTAGAATACCTGAGGCAAGAACATAACTGTACTTGCACCATCTGAACAATGAGCAGCAATACAACAAATACTACAAAAAATCAGCCAAAACTTAGTTTCACGGGAGCAAAACCACAAACAAAGCCAGCTGTCAAAAAATATAGGCCAGATACAAGTGACAATAGCAATTCAAGCATGGAGGAATTAAATTCTATACATGTACAGCTTCAAGCTATGACTGAGGGCATTTCCAACTTAAGGGAAGATCTCAAAAACATGTTGCGAAAAGATGAAGTTGAATTGCTTATCACGAGCACAGTCACAAATCTAATGAAAAAACTTGAACAAAACATGAATCAACAGATAGAACAACTAATCAGCAAAAAAGTAAATGATCTGCAAGCCAAAATTGACAGTTTGGACTTTGACAACAAAAACCTAAAAGAGAAAATACAAAAACTTGAAAACAACAATGACACCAACAACAAATCACTACAAGAACAAATCGATAAAACTACTGAACTAAGCAAAACAGCACATAAAAAAGCTAACTATAACGAACAATATTCAAGAAAGAATAACATAAAAATCCTTAATGTACCAGAAAATAGAGAGGAAAATGAAAAATCACTGGCAAAAACTGTGACTGAAATCCTGAAGACCCACACAGAGGTTGACCTTCAGCCGATTGATATAGTGGCGATGCACCGTATCCCAACCAAGAGGGGGCAGATCCGCCCAGTACTCATCAAGCTGCTTAACAACAGTGCAAAATCTGCCATCATGCGGAAACGGTCTCCAATGAAGAGCAACGGATACAAGCTGGTTGATGATGTCACAAAACCAAATCAGGGGCTTATCAACAGACTTTATCTGCACCCAAATATTGACAGTGCATGGTATTTCAATGGGGCAGTATATGGACAAACTATCGCAGATGAACGCATAAAATTTGACATATATGACAATGTGAACAAAGTTATCGAAAACTTCAGACAGAACAGAAGAAATGGCGTGAGCGGCCACTAGGAGGGATGGAGGGATGAACATTACAAACAAAAGTGGTATATTCCTAATTGTCTACTATTCATGACAGTATATTTAAACAAAAAAACTCATTTCGTGCTTAAAATGTATTACATGTTGAACTTGTTTTTTTTATTTTTTTGGAAATTGTAAATTATTGATAAAACCCTCAACCCATTTTCCTTAATTACCATAAAACTTTTGGAAAAAAGGTATTAATAAAACTTGTATAAAACCCTTATACCCATTTTCTTTAACTATCATAAAACTTTTGGGCAATAAAAAAAAAAATATCAATAATATTTTTATACATAATAAAAATAAAACAATTTTAGTCTAAATTGGTGCAAGCCACCAATTAATTATTCGACAGTATCGATCCCACATCCAAATGTAAATAAAGATAAAAACTATATAATTGGTTAAATGCTAAAAATGACTATAGTTTTTTTTGACTTCTATTTTTAGCATGCCCATATAGCCTTTATCTAATTATACCTAATGCAGATTAAAGTCCTTATTTACTTCCAAAACGGTGTTTAGAAATTAATCAACTGAATAAATAGAACAAATTATACGTTTGTACACAGGTGAATGACTATAGTTTTTTTTTGACTTCTATTTTTAGCATGCCCATATAGCCTTTATCTAATTATACCTAATGCAGATTAAAGTCCTTATCTACTTCCAAAACGGTGTTTAGAAATTAATCAACTGAATAAATAGAACAAATTATACGTTTGTACACAGGTGATACAATGGCTAGAAAAGATGGTTATATGTATTTCATTATTATTATAAGGCATACTGAAGTGTTTATCTTATAATGTAAAACTATCATTTTAATAATCTATTACAGGATGTAAGTCACCTACTGTTTATTGGAAATATATCACAAAATCAACACAGCCGTACAGTAAATTTACTTTTTTCATCTTAACTTAATGTGTAAAATAAGACACATTATGATTGTAGTATAAATTATTTTGCTGTTGTTCTACTATTATAGAAAATTAAACATCCGTACTATTTTTATTTGAACAAAATTTAACTACTCATACTACTTGTGTATGTTTATCTATATATGCTTTACAAGGTTTAAGCTGCATGCATGTGTATATGTTTTATTGAAACTGCTTTATTTTTACACTTCCTTTGTTAGGGGTAATAAAATAACTACACTACTAAATGATCTGCTTGTATACATATTTGTTAAGCTTAGATATGAATGTAATTGGTATTTGCAACACATGGAAGTTGATGTAAATGTTTTTACTATATCAAGATAATGTTGTTTCTTTATTTATAATTGTTAGTACATATGTATTTGTAATAAACGTGCGTAAAGGTTGCAGATTTAAGAAAATAAATATGTTTTGATAAGTTTAAGCTTTCCTTGCAAAATTATTGCGTATTGTGTTAATATTAAATTGATAAATATTTGAAAAGCATGCAGAAGAAACTGACTGTCACAATCTGTTTTCTTCAAGTATTTGTGTTGTTAGGCTACTTATTTTGTGAATCATGGAGATTAAAAAATTAAATAACCTACCTTTTGCTCATTTGCGGCTCATTATTACAATAATTTTGTGAAACCTATTACACGTATATTTGAGGACACATTCTTTTACAATATAAATCTAGGTATTTATATATGAACAGAAATAGCTTGCAAATATTCAATACTGATTTAGTTATGATCTAAGTTCATACGATACATTTGTAAGCAGTTTTTATATCTAAGAATAAGTGTTTTTGTCTCATCTCAGTATTTTATGTTATGTTCACCATCAGATGTGATTAGGTGATACACCACTAATGCAATAGTATGTAAGCTACCATATCTGTTGTGAAATCATGTATGTTGATGTATGTCAAACTCATTGTTTGATTGTAACCATATCTGTTGTAAAATCATGTATTTTGATGTATATAAAACTCATTGTTTGATTGAAACCACAATCATTCCACATACCTTGAACCTCCTTTTGTACATTGTGTTCTTGTTACATTGTATGTTTGTGTTTAATTTGCTGAATTACTTGCATCATAACATGCAGAATTTAAAAGATAGAAATGTTGTATATTTCCTACCAAAATATCTGTTTAACAATATATATGTAATGGCACATTTTTTCATCATACCGTTATTTAAATGGATAATCTAAAATTAATGTCATACAACTGTAGGGGTCTCAATAACAGTAAAAAACGAAGAGATGTCTTTGATTTTTTAAAATCAAAACAAGGACATATTTATTGTCTCCAAGACTGTCATTTTACTCCTGATATGAAAAATAAAATATACTCAGAATGGGACGGGGAATGTTATTTTAGTTTTGGGCTTTCAAATTCAAGAGGTGTTTGCATTTTGTTTAGAAAAAACTTACCAATCACATTAAATAAAATTGAAAATGACTCTCGTGGTAACTACTTATTATTGGATTTGACATATATGACAAACAGGTTTACCTTATGCACATTATACGGGCCTAATAAAGATACACCCATCTTTTTTACAGACCTCTTAAAAAAAATAATAGATTTTCAAAATGACGAATATATTATATGTGGAGACTTTAATTGTGTATTAGACGTTAACTTGGACTATCTAAATTATACATCCATTAATAATAATAAAAATGCAAGAAAAACACTGCAATCTATTATTAGAGATAATAATATCATTGATACTTTCAGATATCTAAACGGCACTACCCAACAATATACATGGAGACGGTTAACACCATTACAGCAGGCTAGACTTGATTTTTTCCTTACTTCTAATAGTTTGTCTTCTAAAATTAGAAAATCTTCTATTGATTCATGTTATAAATCAGACCATTCAATTATTGACTTAGAACTAAGTTTTGAGGATATAGCACATGGTAAAGGGCTCTGGAAATTCAACAATTCACTGTTAAAGGATATTGACTATTTAAACTGCATTAATACTTTGATAGAAAATGTTAAACAACAATATTGTATTCCCATCTACAACATAGAAAACATAGAAAACATTGACAACAACAACTTACAGTTTGTTATCAATGACCAGTTATTCCTGGAAACATTACTCATGGAAATTAGAGGAAAAACTATTTCATTCTCATCATATAAAGCTAAACTGAACAAAAACCATGAATCTAATTTAATTAAAAAAATTGATATACTTCAAAAATCATTAACTGTTACTAATTCAGAACAACTTCTTGACCTTCAAAATGAATTAGAAAATGTAAGGGAAAATAAACTTAAAGGGTCTCTTATTCGAGCTAGAGCTAAATGGATAGAAGATGGGGAAAAACCTTCTAAATATTTTTGCTCGCTTGAATCAAATCATTATACAAACAAGTCGATACCTTTTATTGAATTGGAAAATGGTGTAAAGTTGCAGGAGCAAAATGATATTCTAAATGAAGCTGTTTCATTCTATAAAACATTATACAAAAGAAATGACAACGAAATTGAATATGATATAAAATCAGATTTAGCTAATGTTAATATACCAAAATTAAATAAAGTTCAATCTGATTCATTAGAAGGACTGCTTAGTATCGAAGAAGTAACAATAACGCTTAAAAATATGAAACATGACAAAAGTCCTGGCTCTGATGGATTTACTGCTGAATTTTTTAAGGTATTTTGGAAGAAGTTAGGTCATTTCGTAGTAAGAAGTGTAAATTATGCATTTGTTACAAACTCCTTGTCTATAACACAAAAACATGGAATTATAACCTGCATTCCAAAAGACAACAAGCCGAGGTGTTATCTGAAAAATCTACGACCATTAACATTATTAAATGTTGTTTACAAATTAGCATCAGGTTCTATTGCAAATAGATTAAAAAAAGTACTCGATATTGTAATCTCTAAAGATCAAACTGGTTTCATTAAAGGCCGATTTATCGGTGAAAACACTAGACTACTTTACGATATTTTGAAATATGCTGAAGATAATAATTTACCTGGATTACTAATGACAATTGATTTCGAAAAAGCATTCGATACTTTGTCTTTTCAATTTATAGAAACAACTATTAGTTTTTTTAATTTCGGACCAATGCTTCAAAAATGGATATCTATGTTCTTGCATAATACTATGGCCTCCATACAAATAAACGGATTCTTGTCAAACACTTTCTGTATAGAGAGGGGTTGTCGACAAGGAGACCCAATCAGCGCTTACATTTTTATTATATGTGCAGAAGTTCTTGCTATTAAAATAAGGGAAAGCAAAGAAATAAAAGGTATAACAATTAAAGACATAGAATATAAAATATCTCAATTTGCTGATGACACATCTTTATTTCTTGACGGATCTGAACCATCCCTTAATTATACGTTAGACATGCTTCATGAATTCTCAAGATACTCTGGACTAAACATAAACTATGAAAAAACTAACTTAATTTGGATCGGCTCTATGAAGTATAGTACTAGATCAATAAAAACTAAATACAAACTGAGATGGGGAGCAACTACTTTTAAAGTTCTTGGGATAGAGTTTGATATTAACTTAGAAAACATGGTAATGAAAAATTTTGAAAACAAAATCGAAAGTATTAAGAGTTCAATAAGTCATTGGAATCGTAGAAATATTACACCGCTGGGAAAGATAACTATTGTCAAATCACTGCTTTTACCTTTACTTAATCATTTATTTGTAACACTACCAACACCAGGAATAGACACCATGAAACAAATTAATCAACAATTTTATGACTTCATTTGGGCAGGACCAAGCAAAATAAAAGCTACTGTAATTGTTAAGGAATATAACGAAGGTGGGTTAAATATGATAGATATATGTTCGTTTGAAAAATACATGAAAATAATTTGGTTGAAGAGATTAGTGTCAGGCGATGGAAATTGTTATTCATTTGTTAAATCGTTTATAGATTTTAAAACACTTTTTAACACTGGTAAAATGTATGCCGAGAAAATATGCCTACAATTGAAAAATAAATTTTGGCTCGATGTCCTGAAAAACTATATATTGTATATTGAAAAGCTGCCAATAATAAATAGTGATGATATTCTGGATATGCCTCTATTTTATAATCATAATTTTAAAATAAACAATATTCACATTTATATTAAAAGTCTCTATGAAAGAGGTATTCGTTTTGTTAGAGATATTATGATAGAAAGAGATTGTTTTATTCCTAAAGAAGTTTTGGATTTACATGTCGGAACAAATGTAAATTTCCTATTGTACCATGGATTAATTAACATAATAAGCAAATATATTGAAAATTTTGAAGATTTGCCAAATTTTTACAATAAAACTCAGGGACCTATATTACCAACTTACATAAAGAAAATAGTAACTAGCCCTAAAGAAGAAAAACATATTTATAAAATATTAATCCAAAACAGTGACATTCCAACTAGTCAAACAAAATGGAATTCAGAATTTTTTAATATTGACTGGAAAAACATACATACACTTGTATTCAATTTAACTAAGGATACATATATCAGATGGTTCCAATGTAGAATAGTACACAGAATATTGGGAACAAAATCACTTATGTTCAAGATGAAAATTGCTGCTGACAATCTATGTACATTCTGTAACAATGAAGTAGAAAACATTACGCACTTGTTCTGGTACTGTCCATATACCCAAGAAATTGTTAATTTTGCTGTCGAGATTATTCATAGAAGTCGACCAAGCTTACATGTCCAGTTGACATGTCAGGAATTAATACTTGGAATTACAAATTCAAAAATGAATGATTTAAACATTGTATGCCTTGAAATTAAACGGTATATCTTTCATTGCCAGAGGAAAAACAGAAGTCCATCTAAATATGGACTTGTAAATAGTATGAAGCAAACGTTTGAAATATATAAAACTACAATAAAAACAGATGAAGAACTGAGAAACTGGTCCCTTGTCAAAACATTTACAGACATCTCTTATAACGACATAATACTTTATAACACATAATAAATATTGTTTACCACACCAGTATTTTGTAAAATCTGCATTATCAGTGTATTATACCCAATGCAATTCAGCACTTAGGTTATTTTTCTTACGTGCAATATTGTATAGATAGAAGACATACATGATTACATATAAAACTGTATATAGTATGCATGTACAAGTTAGTATTTTTGCAAAATGTTTTGAAATACAAAACTGCAAGTATTGTATATATTGTATATGAATGTATGTTTTGTATGTAGTATGTTTACAATTGTATTTATATACAACCATACGGTACATGTACATACATGAACTACTCTGTCAATAACATGCATGTATGTAATATTATATGGTGAAAATAAAATTTTGCACGAAAAAAAAAAAAAAATAAAAAAATAAATTCGGAACTAGTAAATGTTCATTGCTTGTCACATAGGTTGGAATTGGCCTTCAGGGATGTAATCAAGAAAAACAAACAATATGAAAAGCTTATGACCTTGCTAATTGGCTTGCACTACTTGTACAAAAACAGCCACAAAAGCAAAACGGGACTTCTTGCAGCCATTTCTACTATCGGCAAGGGTGTGCTTCCATCTAAAGTAACAGGCACTAGGTGGCTACCGCACTTATTCAGAGCTACAACAGCTCTTATAAAGACTTTTGGGGCACTGGAAATACATCTATCCACTGCTAGCCACAGCAACTCGAAAGCTGAAGGTCTTTATAAGCTGATGACTGATATTAAGCTGCTGGCTTTCAGTGTCTTTCTTCTGGTAAGAAAATATATATGTGTATGTGATCGTCTTTGTAGTTTCAAAGTAACTTTAAGCATTTCAATGTGATTTTATTTTGTCATGTTAATTATTATTATGAAAACCAAAATAGTTATTTAGTGATCTAGTTCTTACAGGGCTAAGAATTTTAATAATGATAAATGTATGCAAACATTTTGAACTTTATTTTCGAAATTACGATACATTACATATTAATATGATCTTGATTCTTCAGGACGCACTTGAACCTGCGATGCGACTGTCTCTCAAGCTCCAGAGGTCAGATGTGACGTTGTCAGATAGTCTTTGCTCGGTGGAGAGCACCATGGAACTCCTGCAAGAAACGAAAGGAAGGTACTGTAGTCACTGAACAAACTCATACTCAAATTGGTCACATCAGATGAGATGTTAATATAATATGTATACATTTTAATTATTACTAGGGTATATACAAGCAGTATTGTTTGCACAACACACTTGAAAATAATAGCTTGTGCTGGTTTGCGAGGCAACCTGAAGCTGTGGACCAGCTTCTGCAAAATCGAATATTCGAGGGTGTGTGTCTGAGAGGTAATGCTTCTGACATGAAGTACGCAGATGCGATTATTGATGGTCTGGTAGAAGCCATTAGGACACGGTTTTCAACAGCGACAAAATACATTCAAAATGCTACTAAGATTCTTCACTTAAAGAGATGGCCTATGAGCAAATTGACAGGTTCAACTGTTCTGTTGATCCCAAGTTCCTGTTACTAAGACTGAAGTTGATTTTTTTTCAGTTCGAAGTTTGAGTGTAGGCACGTTATTGTTTAAAGTTTCTCGTTGCATCTTGTTAATCATTCCTTTTTGTTTGTTGTTTGCTACTTGCTGTTGATAGTATTAGTTATTGTTCCCCGCCCAACACCGATTAAAAATCTGAAACCTTTTGAAGATAATCTGATATTCAAAACTGAGAAGCAACATACTGCCAGTTTGTTATAAGTGAATTTAACTGCTAGCATTTCAATAAACATTTTAATGGATGGAGAGTGTTGTCCTAGTTTGACCAGTTTCGAGTTGAATTTATTCGACAAGACTGAGGAGATATTTATTCATCAACATTGCTGGGTTTTATTAATATTAAAGCTTAAACATTAATACTTTCACTAAACAAAATAAATTATATAGTTAATACATTACAATTCCTTGAATTATGCCTAAAATTCATCTGAATCATATTTATTATTGTAATTATATAATATTTAACAATATCATTTTGTACTTGAGGATGAAATCATTTACTTAAATCAAATCAATTTCAGACTTTGGTGATGAAGAGATTCGACTGGCATGTTCCCATTTCGAGCAAACCCTCCTTCGTACTAGCACGGAGTTCTCAACACAAGCATCAAGAAGTGAATGGAGACTTCTAAAGAAACTGGTACAGAAGAAGTAAGGAATTATTGGATTAAACATTTTCATTTAATAAATTATGTTTCTTCTATACGTGTAGTAACAAGTCTAGGAAAATTTAGAACTTTTAGTTAATAAGTTTTAGGCTGAAAAAATCTATAAGTCAAATATGTTTACAGACATGGCAACGAGTTAGCAATATATAAGTCAAATATGTTTACAGACATGGCAACGAGTTAGCAGATCTCACTTGGGACCTGGTGCTACAAGGTGAAGGCCCAGGGGCTGATGATCTTCCTAACATCCGGCTGGTAATCGATCTGTTGCTGACACTGCCATCTACCAGCGTCCGGTGTGAAACAGCATTTTCTCAGCTGAAACTTCTGAAGACGTGCAGGCGGTCAAAACTATCGGAAACAGTTCTACAAGATCTGATGACGGTTTAACTGTTGTCTCCATCCATTACCTCTTTTGACCCTGAAGCTGCTATTGACTCATGGCTGGTAGGATAATTATGTACAGCTATTGTTTTGAAACCATTTCATCAGACACAGAGTTACAATTAGTTCCCTTTTATGTTCATCAGTAGAAATTGGAAATAAATGTTGGTTGTTCAGTACTACAACAATCAACAGACCAACTATTATTAAGTTTATTGAAATTCATTAATTGAAAAAATATTATAGGCTATAAAGTATGACAAAAACAAATGGTTCAACATACTTACCATTATATTAATGTTTCAACCTAATTGATTTAAAATAATCATTCGTTTTTTTTATTTATTTCAAGACTGAGCTGATTGGCGGAAGGCGGATATCATACACACGTAAGCGTAAACTTGAACAAGAAACAAGTGACATTGCTGCCCCATCTACATCAGCTTCAAGTGCAACAATATCGATATGTCTGGATTCAGAGTCGGAGGACGAAACAGTGCCAGTCAAGGTTGTGCCTGTGGGGCCAGTCGTAAGCTTTGAGAAACAAGTCGAAAGCCTGTGCGATGTCGATGATGACTGGATTCTCTTGAAAATGATGACGAATGCATAGACTTTCAAAGTGAACTGTTAAATGCTGACAAACTGCTCACCTGTACTTCCAATGATTAAGCAAATATTAAGCATCACAGTCCATCAAACTCTAACACTAAAGAAAACTAACACTTTATACTATGTATAGTTAGTGTATAGTAGAAATAAGTGCTGTCAACACAATCCTGGTCAATAAATAAATGATAAAAGTTTAAAATGTACACGTCTTTTTCGGTCCGGCAAGTTTTTGTTCGGACCGGCAACTTTTTACAAAATGCCTGTCCGGATGACCGGCGTTTTTTAGCCAGTTTCGCAAAGACTGAAGGTCTGGTTAATTGTTAAATATTTAATGGCCTAAACTCCACTGGCCACAAGGTCTGGTTAATTGTTAAATATAACTGGCCTCAACTCCACTGGCCACAAGGTCTCCTTAATTGTTAAATATAACTGGCCCAAACTCCACTGGCCACAAGGTCTGGTAAATTGTTAAATATAACTGGCCTCAACTCCACTGGCCACAAGGTCTGGTTAATTGTTAAATATAACTGGCCCAAACTCCACTGGCCACAAGGTCTGGTTAATTGTTAAATATAACTGGCCTCAACTCCACTGGCCACAAGGTCTCCTTAATTGTTAAATATAACTGGCCCAAACTCCACTTGCCACAAGGTCTGGTAAATTGTTAAATATTACTGGCCCAAACTCCACTGGCCACTCAAAAATATATAACTTGTAAGTAGAAACCTGACCAGAGTTTTCCACCTGCCCTGAGGGCCAGTGTTTTGCTCTTTTTTCTCAAACCTTGTACAGTTTTACTGGTTTTGTCTGAGGACTGACAGACTTTCAAAGAGACGTTACATGTATTATCTAAAATTTGAAAATGAAATTTAATTAAAATATTACTGCAATTATTGATCTACAGTGCAGTGACATATCGATTGTGTGATAACATAACAGTACATTAAGGATAGTAAAAGAAAAAACAATATTGTTTCCCTCAAATGTCAATTTGTTTGGTAGAAATTAATCACATTCTTTTTTATGAGTGTATTTAAATATTAACTGAAGTGTAACTGAAGTGTTAACTGTAGATAGTGGTCAGCAATTCTGCATTGATAAACACGGTGCCATCCATGAATGATAAGACTCTATTAAGTTAGGTGAAACTACAACATTGTTTAATTGCCTCAAATGTCCATTTATAATGGTACAAATGCACATTTCCTACTTGTGCAGCTTCTCTATGGCATCCTTGGTAACGCTGCCAACTTCTCGCAGTCTTGAGTCCGTCATCCGACCTCCATACAGCTGCATGGTCTGGGGGTTAGCTTGAAAGGTATAAACAAATCTCAAATACTCTCATATCTTGAGAATTTAATGTGAAATTACACAAATAACTAGGTTTTTACAATTTTATAAGCCAAAACACAGTATCATTGTTCTTCGAAAGCTGTGAAATATGCAAGCAAGAAGAAAGCTAATAAAATTGTGATTTTTTGGGAACTTTGTTGTACCTTCCAAAATTACACACAGAGGGAACCATTTTTAAAGTTTATATTTTGGTTAACAAGAACAAAGAAGAACAAGAACAAAAAGTTTATTTTGTAAATAAAGGCCACCGGCCCAAAATACAACATACAATCAAACTTATATAATGAAAGGTTGTGTCTCCCAATCATGCACAATAAACATGTAAATCGATGTTTTATGTTTTCATTAAATGAAAAATATATGTCATTATTTTCTGTAGTACAACTTCATTTGTGGCATTGCATAAGATTTATAAAAGAAGCAACATCGCTTTGGCCGTTAAACCATGAATACAAATATAAATTGCGTTTTTGTATATATTTTAAACACTCAAAAAATACGTGAAATTCTGTTTCTACTATTCTTATTTGCAATTGTTCGACAAAAAGTACAATAACGTTCTTCTCTTAAAATACCTGCATGTCTTCTGGTTTCTATGGCAAATTTATGGTCAGAACATCTAAATTTAGCAAAGTTTTTACGATAACAAAAAGGAATGTTAACAGATAAATATTTTTCTGGGTTTAGCAATGACTTAAATTGCCTATATGTATCACAACGAGTTGAATTTAAACTGTCATGCCAATTTTGATATTTAATATCACGTATTCGTTGTTTAAAAGTTTCTAGAAAAACATTAACATTACCAATTTCTTGGGATATCCAAACGTTACCAAAACCATGTTTGAAAGGCAAATTTTTAACACCAGTAGTCCAGTTAACTCTACCTAAATCATCATGTTGTTTAAGCATTAAATAACAGTTCCGTGGGTACCTAAGATTTGGCATGTGCAATATTTTACACCAATATTGTATACAAATTGTGAAATAGTCAACACAAAGCGGAAATCGCCCACACTCTCCCAGCGCCATACAATCATTAACAGAAATATTAACACCTAGAAAATTTTTGCAACATTGTATTTGAACACGTTCGATTATTTCTGAAAATTCAAAACCCCAGATTTGAGCTCCGTACGTGAGTATAGGCTTCACCATTGAGTCAAATAGTTTGAAAAATTCTTCTCTATGGAAGCTACCGAATGACATCTGAAACATTTTTATTGCATTAATTGACTTTTTAGCCTGTGCAGCTAGTTTCTGTTTTGCTTTTGTCCATGAGAGAGTGGGAGTGAAGAGTAAACCCATATATTTATAAATGGATGTAACATTTACAGCCTCGCCATTGTATAACCAGCGTTCATAAGAACGAAGAGGACTACCATTTCTGAAAACAATGATTTCCGTTTTCTTTTGATTTATAGTCATCCCTGTATTTGCACAGAATTCAGAGAAGCTGTTAAGCTGCGACTGCAGTTCTACTGCTGTATCAGCACAATTCGCTACATCGTCTGCATACAAAATACATATGATATCAGAAATATCTTGCGTTATGAAAATACCCCTATGACCCTTTTCCCTCAAAAAGAGAGACAACTCGTTTATAAATAAATTAAAAATTATCGTGCTGCTTAAGTCACCTTGTTTGGTTCCAATATTACATTTAAAAGGTTTGCTCGCTGTATTTTGAGATATACGCACACGGGCGAATAAGTCTGTGTACATAGCTACAATTACATTGTAAAATTTACCCCGTATACCTATTTTATACAGAATTTCAAACAATTTATGGTGCATAAGCCCATTGAAGGCCCGTTTGAAGTCTATATATAGAACATAAAATCTACCACCAGACTTTGAGATATATTTTTTAATCATACTTTGTAACGTGAACATATTAGCTACTGTAGAATACCCAGGCCGAAAACCGGCCTGCGATTCTTCGATTTTATTTAATGTCTCTGCCCATAAGCATAACCTAGAATAAATGATATTTGAAAACGATTTATACATAATGTTTATCAGAGAGATTCGTCTATAGTTGGAAGGCTCCGCTTTTGAACCGGATTTATGTACCGTGAAAATAACGCTTTCGCGCCAGCTATCGGGAAAGACGCTAGTATTTAGAATAGCGTTAAAAAGATCACATAATATTGGTGAAATAATCGTACATGTATTTTTGTAAAATTCAGCACTTATTCAGTCAGTGCCTTGAGACTTGCCCGATTTAAGCTTTTGTATGCTACTTTGTACCTCGGATAAGAAAATAGCAGAATTTAATATAGTATCACCTTGTTGTTCGGTATTTGATTGTTCCATAGAATTATCAAGTAAAGGCGATGGCAAATTTGGCCTCTGTAGTAAATCTTTGAAGTATTCTACCCACTTATCAGGAGAAATATGTGATGAATTTTCTGACTTATTAAACTGCTTTCTTAGCTTAATAGTTCTCCAAAATGCGGATGCGCTATTTCTAGCATTAATTAGTTTGTTTCGCAAGACTGGATGTTGTGTACGCTTTAAATCACAAATACGTTTAAATTCATTTCGTGCTAGTAAATATAACTTTAAATCAGCTGGTTAACCAAAAGATAAGCTGGTCCATCGGAATCGCCTTAGTAGGGAGTATTTATGGTGTTTGACATAATTGCACTCACTATCCCACCACGGCTGGTTACGATATTTGTGTGGTTCAGAAACTGTCCTACTTCGAGCGCATTTCATTTTGATTGCCGCATTTTGGTAAACACACATTATTTTATTAACAAATTTACATTAACTGCAATTTAATAATCATTTAATTGTGATTACAGTTTGTACATTATTGCAAATAATATAATATTGCAAAATGTTCACACACAGTCTTCATATGCATGTGCATGCATTGCATATATACACATTTTCACAAAATTCTATTTCCCTCGACTGAAAAATTGCCACAATCGATTGTCTTATAATTCTATCATCACATCAAGAATGAACATTTTGAAATCAGCATTTGCCATCCATTCTTTCCTTTCATTCTTACCTGTATACATCTGCTGCAGCACATGCTGCGGGATCTGTGTGACATGTGGTAACAGTGTGGTCTGGCGCAGGTTCTCCGGGTTGTGCGGGACATGAGATCCAGGCTGCGGGGGCACGAGGGTTCCACCCGGGTACATGCAGATCACCTGGGGCTGCTTTGGAAGAGTCCAGGACGATTGGTCTGGGTTTGTTGCTACAAATAAAGTGCAAAATCTTTGTATAGCAGTAACCTCTGTCTGATTTATTTTAAAAATGGTTATGTATACTGACTTATTTATAATTCTTCATTGAACATGACAAGCCAAAAAAGTCTGAACAGAAAATACGGAAAAGATCACTTGAAAATAGCAAGGCATCATGCCCTAATCCAATATCAAGTATTAGTAGCTTAAAGCTTTAGATTTAGAGCTTTAGAAAGTCAACTCTCTGGTTAGAACAAATTGATTAATTACGAATGCAAAACCACCAAGGCTACATTGAATTTCTTGTAAACAAGCTATCATTTGGCTGTTTAATACAGGAATGGGGACATTCAAACAGGTCCTAGTCTTACCCGCAAAACCCAAACCTTCACTCTTCACTGTCTCTGCATTCTGACTGTTCAGTTGTGCAACCTTAACCTTCAACTTGCGTTCAAGGTCAGCTAGATTGGCAGCCAGGTTTTCCAGGTTTGACCTCAGTCTTTCACCCTTGTCTGGGAGCTGGGACATCTTAACCGTGGCTACTAATGCCTACAAACATAGACAAATAAGAATACAAGAAATGTGGAAATTCCACGAACACCACATTTTTCAAATAAAATGCATAAAAGTCAGCAAAATAATAAAAGTAAGTTCTTGAAAGTGGAAACAGTTTTTCTATTTTTAGCAACGGCGACCTTCACCCAGAGCTCCAGATAAGACACGTATCCGCGTATTAACACATTGAAAACAAAGAAAAACGCATTGAAAATCTGCCCAGTGCGTAATGTTACGCAATGCAAATCTCGATACGTATTTTTAATCGCTAAAACTGCGTAACAGATTTTACCAATTCTCCACTTCAGCTAATGGTGTAAGTTAGCCTTTGAATCGGTTACAATATACTAATTCCAATCCTTATGTAATTTAATGCAAAAGTGATAACTTTAACTAAAAATAAATGCAACATTTTGCACATAGGGACCCTCATAACCATACATTTTCTTCAAGAGCATTCTTAGCTGAATTGATTTGAGCAATAAAAAGGGTATGTCATGTATTATGTAAGAAAGAACTCGACACTAAACAAAGTTGACTGTTTTATCAATATCTTTTTACCGGCTACTTTCTAGTTGAATGTAACCCGCCTCAGCGCAAGTGTCAAATTGTAGTCTCCATTCTTAAAACATATCAGTGATTTATTAATGCATACCAATGCTTACTCTACCTACATCTCCAAAAAAGAATTGCAAAGCAAGTGTCTTAACCTAAAAACATGTCTTCGAGTTAAACTTGTTGATTTGTTTAGAGAGTATAGCCCTACATGACTTATTTATTTAGTGTAATGTGACCTTAAAAGTGAATCAAGCGAATCCTTCTACTCAAAATGGCTTCACATTGTGTATGTGGGTCGAAAACGGAATGTTTTAAGCTCATTCAGCCAGTTCATTGAGTGGAAACCGTTTTTCTATTTATAGTAACAGTGACCTTGACCCCACACACCCCGTATGCAATCCCAAGCAAAATCTCGCTGTAAAGTATCTATGAATGAAGTTTCATTACAATAGCTCAATCCTGTCTCGAGTTAGAGAGCGGAAACTTTCAGTTGAAGCCTTCACCCCGACAAACCCCAATCTAATAACTGAAATTTTTCTTGAAAAATGTGGTCAACAATAAACAAGAGCCGTTTGTAAAACAGGTATGCCCCCTCTGGGACAAGAGTAATCTTTAAAAAGTTTCTTGAAGGTCGGATGAAAACTGTTGGACTATGAGAGCGGAAACAGCTAAAAATACCAATTTAATTTAATCATGGGCAATAACTTGGCTGATTATCAAACATGGCCGAGATATTATGTTCGCAAACATTTTCATCAAGTTTGGTGAAGATCGGATGAAAAGTGCTGAAATTAAGGAGCGGGTCTATAGACTGACAATAAATTATTAACACATGATACATATAGTACAAACAAAACACATGTGAATGCTATTTAAAATTACAAGTTTTAACCACTACCAGTAGCCAAAATATCAATGGCTTCTATATTTCTGAAATACTTGCAGGCCTCCTAGCAGACCTCAGTGAAAATAAAGGTTTTTATGAAGGTTCATATTTTGCAAAATAAAAGGCTTTTTAGGGAGCTATTGGTAAATTTAAAGAGCAAATAAAGGCTAATTTTGACCATCTAATTTGACTGATATTTAACGAAACATACCCGATTTGACTGATATTCAACGAAACATACCCGATTTGAAGAAATTATCCTAAATGCAACATGAATATTAAACTGACATTAGAAAATGTCTACTTGTTCCTACAGAAGTCACTTATTATATTTAAAAGTTGAATTAATATGAACTTTAAATAAAACACAATAAACAATGTTCACTATTTAACGTAGCAAACAGTCAAAATCCATACGGAAGAGAAAACATACTGGGAAACATTAAGAACAACATAGCAGGGTGTTGCACATTTCTACCTCGTGAATGTTCAACATCAGTGTAAAGTCTAAACCAGTATCTTAGCAAAGCATAGTACAAATGCATCAAAACTTGCTCTTGTCATATGCAATGAAATTAAAGTGAATGTGATGGATGCTCCTAATAATGAAGTTGGTCAAATGATGGCAATGAAATGACAGTTATTTTTAAAATAACATCACAAAGATATCACTGAAACAGATGCTGTACAGTAATGCACTCAGGCAAGTAATGGGAATGCAATAATGTTTAAGCATGAAAAAACGTACCAACTTGCAGATAACACACAATTACTAAAAGCCCTAACTAGGAAAAATCACTTAGTTCGAACGTTATTGCAAAAGGTCATCTCATCTCTTTATTTTAGCATCCCATAAACTATACATGAAGTTCATTCGTAGCTCCAGACAAATAACTATGACACAAACACAAGAGTATGAGATATCATACAAAAAAGCAGCAATATTTAGTACACTGTACTAACATGCACACTTAAACAACTTAGAGCAAGTATGTTCAAAGAGTACTTAAAAATTTCAATTAGAAAGAATGATCACTGTGATGGCATACAATGATGCAATCTGAATGGCAATCCTCAGATTTTGTTATTTATGCATACTACACAATCATAACGAGTTAATACTTATTCTTACAGTGTGGAAGTTAAACCAGTAATGAAACTACACTGTATTAACAAATGTTAGCACTAAATTAGTGTAGGAAATTGGAAAATTCATGTCATGTTTTGCCTTCATCACAACCTCATCACTGCCACATTCAAAGCCAAGAATGTTTCGTCTAACTTCCTTGCTCAGAAATGTATACATTTTGCAGGGTATTACTACAAACTTGTAAACCCAACAAGAGACCATCTTCTGACTAAGTAACTAACAATTTTTAAGTAATTTGTACTGCCTACATACAACATGATCACTGCCACATTCAAAGCCAAGAATGTTTCGTCTAACTTTCTTGCTCAGAAATGTATACATTTTGCTGGGTATAACTACAACCGTGTAAACTCAACAAGAGACCTTCTTCTGACAAAGTTAATATCAAGTTTTAAGTCATTTGTACTTCAGCTGTTTGTTACTGTTTATAGTTTTGATATATTTTACACAACTTAGTTAAAAATTCAATCTCTTCATTATCTTGTACATTTTGAAAACAAAATTATTATTCCTGAGTTGACTAACCCAGAGGCAGTAGCAGAAACCAACTTTTTTTCTGGACCTTGGAAAGTCTATTTGATTAATTATATTGTCTTCCATCAACAAGTTCAGAGTATTAAATGATTATTTCAACTATCCAACCAGTAATAAACTTACCCACAAAGATAATATTGTTGTTGATGTTCAGAATCGTTACAGAGCCAATGCTGTTGACAAATATTTACGGTTATTGATCAACTGCTGTACATGAATTTACAAGGTTTGGTCTTGATGTTGTGTAAAATTCAAGATGCATAAATGGATATGAAATGTTATTTACAACATTTGCACGTGTCTTGTATGTGTCTTTAATATTCATTACTACAAAAAGATGTGACAAACTAATTTTTAAAACAAGAGGGCCATCATGGCCCAAAGCACCTGAGAACTGGTACAAATGAAGCCCATCCTGTTGTGACAGGTTTGAAAATTAAGGTATCTGAACAATACACAGTGGGGGTAGGATCAATTTTATTTAAAACATCGGTCAGTGCAATGGGCTAACTAAAGTACGAGTTGGGTAGTGGATGTGCGTTTTTTTGGTTCTCAAATCATTTTTCTCGATATTCTTACCTGACCCTTTTTCATTAAGTCATTGACAATTCTGGAAAATGCACAAACAGTAGATTTTTATGTATTTTTCGCAAACAGTTTTGGAAAACTAGTTGCAATGCGATAATTGCGATGGCTGTGCTATAAGGTAAAGGTTTGCTTTTTCTTTGATAATTTTCTTTCCAATGATGATAAATGATGTTAATGCAGGCTCTGAAGACATCAAAGTTGCATGTACAAATAACTGCACGCAAGTCTTGCAACTGTTGGAAATCAAATTTATCAATCAAATTTTATGGTCATGCGCAAACTGTGTAAGTTTGGTCAACATTGAATCAAAAATCGTGTGTGCAAGCCAATCATTGATAACTTGTATCAACAACTTGTATCAGTCTTCACGCTAATTTTTTCAAAGCACTTGCCAGTTCGGGCAAGCTTGTTAGCAAAACCACTTGCCCGAAATCTGTTTGACTTGTCCGAACTATTTAACTTCAAATGGTACTCTACAGCAGTATCAGAAGATGTTTTCTGTAATTTTATTTATTTATATTTTATTTCTATATACATGTGTGTCATCTTGTTTTTGTTGTTCTCCCTCAAAATACATAAGGTTCGATCATACTATTTTGTGCATCATGCATCACAATGTGATTAAAACGATAAACAGGGAAATATATAGGGTCCAAAAATGGCTCTACTAATAAAGAGCAGTGTGGAAAGCTGGATCAATTTGTTGATATTTTCTAATAAATTGATAACTCACTTAAATGCTTCTAAATAAGGTTTTTAAACAAAGTCTATTTATTAAGTATTTGCTAAATAAATTGTATTTCAAAAGATATTCAACATTTCTGTGTTAACCAACCCAGAGGGGAAGCGGAGCGAAGAAGAAAAGGAGCAGGTTGCAGCAATCAGCTATTTAGCTCTCTGACTTTCCCTTATTAAACTGCATGCTACATTTGACGAAAGTAGTTCCAAAATAGTTCCTACCAAAAAGCAGTGTTTAAATGCAGTTTCACTTTCAAACAGCATGCGTTTTTTAAATTTTACAATTCAAAATAAAGCTACAATACTTATTTATATATTTGTTAATTACCGACAACAATGCAAATTTTTGCAAACTTCAATTTCAGATAAACTGGCAAGTACTCCAAAATTGCCCTTTCAACTAAAGTAGTCTTCTTATTAAGCTTTTAACAAAGAAGCGTTTAGTCGACTGCGATCGATTGTCTATATATTTCAATAAGCTTCTACACAATAATGAACACCACACAGCATGATGACGTTATCTGTTTTTGTGTAAATACTAGATTCCAATAATACAACGGGTTTTGTATGGTTTTTTTGGTTGTTTTTTTAAACAAACTAAAATGCTATTTTGAATGATTTTTCTTTGTCCACACAATATATAAGGCCTATGAAAACACTTGCCCGATCAGGCAAGCATTTGGCATTTTATGCTAGCCCGAAATCAAATCTTCTTGTCCCGGGCATCGGGCAACCCAGTTACGATGAAGACTGGTTGATGTTTTTTCCAAAAACAAGGGGCAATAAATCTGGTGTTTCTGGCCCGATCATGCTTATATTCGACTTCACCTATAGTCTTACGTTCATAGACAAACAGTACACGATTGGTGAAGATTGGATGAAAAATAAAGTCTCTATCCTGAATAATGTCCATTTTTGCATATTTTTTTCACAAACAAAGGGCAATAACTCTGGTGTTTCTGGTCCAATCTTGCTTATTTTCGACTTCACGTTTAATCTTATGGTCATAGACAAACTGTGCAAGATTAATGAAGATTGGATGAAAAAAAGAAGTCTCTATGCTGTATAATGTCCATTTTTGCATATTTTTTTTCACAAACAAAGGGCAATAACTTTGGAGTTTCTGGTCCGATCTTGCTTATATTCGACTTCAACTGTAATCTCATGGTCATAGACAAACTGTGCAAGATTGGTGAAGACTGGATGAAAAATGTCTCTCTCTATCCTGAATAATGTCCATTTTGTATATTTTTTTAATAAAAGAAGGGCAATAACTCTGGTGTTTGAAACACGATCTGGCCCATTTTTGGCATCTGCTGAGATCTGATGGTCATACACAAACTGTGAAAGTTTGGTTAAGATTGGATGGAAAATAAAGGCTATACATCGCAAAAGGGCACTTTTGCACTTTTTTTGCATGAAAAAGGGGCAATAACTCTAGTGTTACTGGTCCGATTGGGCCCATTATCGAACTCGTCCAAGATTTTATGGTCACACACAAACTGTGCAATTTTGGTCAAGATTGAATAAAAAATGTAGTCTTAGTCGTGATAACAGTCCAAACTGTTGACAGAACCTTGACGACGGAAGGACGGACGCCGCCCGAGAGGTCCCCTATACCAATAGCTCACCGAGCACGAACACAGAGCACTTCATGCTCAGGTGAGCTAAAAATGTAGTCTTTATCGCGATAACGGTACTAATTGTTGACGGCACCTTAACGACGGACGATAGACGACGAACGACGCTGCAGAGGTCCCGTATACTAAAAGCTCACCGAGCACTTCATGCTCAGGTGAGCTAAAAATGTTTTGAGAGTGAATTAGGTTTTTACAGGTTTTCCAGGAAAAATAAAGGTTTTAAAGGATTTTCAATAAAATAAAGGCTTATAGAGGTTTTAAAGGTTTCACTAGGAGGCCTGAATACTTGAAAAATCAGGCATATTTTCACATTTCCTGGGAAAAATATTTCAAAATCACTAAAATTCTTGCAAAATCAAAACCGTTGGCTACTACATGTATTTAAAATTATTTCCATATTTTAATGCCAACATCAAGCATAAGAAAGATTGGATAATTAAGTATATGAGCTCTGGGGAAGATATGAAGAAACAAAGAGAAAGAATATGGTAAAATAAGTAGTCATGGTTGTGCATTTGATTTATTACCTTTTGCTTTTCCAGCATTTTTGCCAGCTCGTTTCGTTTCCGAATGTCATCCTCAAGTGACTGGTGAAGCGCTGATGAAACAGATTGGAACCCAGTCGACTGCGCTGGTCCAGTAGACTGCGTCCTTGGGGCAGTCCATTGCTTGCCTTGTCCAGGTCTCACCACATCAGAACCAGTCACAGCCTGGCCAGCTTGCTTGCTTAAAGCTTCGAACGATTTCATTGGATGCTTTGATTGATTTTTCAGTGTCTCGGTTGATTTGATTGGCTCACATGATTTAAAAAAACTTTCAGAGGGCTTCATTGGCTGACTTGATGTCTCCCTCAATGTTTCACTAGATGTCAATGAATGACTTTTCATGGAGTTCTCTTTACTGTTCGCCTTGCCAGTATTTAAAGGAGCTGGACTTTCCTCATCTTCTGTCAGATCAATAATCTCTGGCATAGGGGAATGAACAGCTTTCTCTGTCCTTTCTTCAGGTGATTTTCCAAGAGACATGCTTTTACCGGTCATTTGCTGTATACGTTTGGCTAACGACTGTGCAACAATGGGAACTCTACTGGATTCGGTGAAGCCTTCTCGACTTTTTTGCAGATAACTCTCTGATTTTCCAGACCTGCTTAACCCAGAGTTACTTTTACCCACAGAAACAGTGTCACATTTAGAATAACTTGATGACTTGCTTAATTTCAGCTTATTAACTTTACGCTCTTCCCCATTTCCACTAACTGACTGTTGATCTTTTTCATGTGTTTCTTGTCGTTGCTGGGTGCTGTTTTTGTCCAGTGCAACAATTTTCCCAGTCCTGTCATCTAGATAGGTTTCATCCAGTTGGTCAATACTCATGTTCCCCATCTCAAAGCTGATGTCTCCCATGTCCACACTCATAGTCCTTTCCTCTCTGCCTAGAAGTTAACAAGATATTCAAGAAAAATAACAAAATAGTGAAATCCTTTATTAATATATTTGAGGCGTGTCGTGGGAAAACCACGCTTAATGCATGTACGTAAAGTGTCGTCCCAAATTAGCCTGTGCAGTCTGGAATGGCACTTTCCGCTTTTATGGTATTTTCTGTTTCAAGGAAGTCTCTTCTAAACATAAATCCATTGTAGGCGGAAAGGCAAATCCGGGACGACACTGTACACACATGCATTAAGCCCGGTTTTTCCACGACACGCCTCATTTATATGATTTACTGTAATACATCTACATGTACTTGCAATATGTAAAATGGTATACAAGAGGCTACATGCAGGACAACAGATATGGCGCTTATATGCATAAATACCCAATTCTCGAACACCATTTACTCAATTATTTTAAAATATTATATGTGACAAAACTCAAATCATATTATTGAATAACCCAAAAATGCCAAACAGATTGTGTACATGTAAAGATTGGGTAATGTTTAACTGACAGTCATAAAGTGAAAATATGAGTTTTCAATGCAAGCAAAAAGTAACTTGATCGTATCAGTCATGCATTGTTGTAGACATATATATGGAATTTGTTTACCCAATTTGGGTATATCCAACAATCAATTACCGGTAATGTTAACAGTTAATGGAGTAACGTAATTTCAAGTACTCAATTAAATCACTCAGTACTCAATTATTTTTAAAATGATGGTGTAGTCTCAATTTGGCAAAATCCTTATCTGTTGCTTTGTACAAAATAATACTTGAGTAATGTTCAACACAGTAGAAATTTTTCCTTAAAGAAACTGAATGACTGAGTAAATAAATGGGTTCATATTAAAAATTATCTCTACTTCTTCTATTAACTTTTTAGTAATAACACACGCAAATTTTCTCAACATGCATATATGTTAGTAACCAGTGTTTTTTATATGGCCAATTTGGGGCCGAAATTCGGCCCCATTCCCCTGCTTAATAGGTATATATTGTTCCCTATATTTACCTTATAATTCCCTTTAGAAAATAAGCTGTATTTTGAAAAAAAATGACCGAAATTGGACAAAATTTGACTAAATTAGAGAAATTTTCTTAAAATATCGCAGCAGTTTTTCATCAAACCAAGTTAAAGCAGTTATCATTGGTAGCAAAACAAATGATTAATTAATGGTTTATAAAAAAAGTAGAATATAAACACGTAAATTTACTAATAATGCTTTTCTTAAAACATCCCCTTTTGCCATAAAATTCCCCATCTGAAGGGCCCTGCCATCTATCCCCAAAAGGTAAAAAAAAACAATGGTTACATGAATTTGTGCAAAAATTTCATTTGTTTGTCATTAAACTTGAAGTCTTTTGTAAAATCTGACAAATATTCAACTTTCATCAAATCTTGCAAGGTCTTAGGTCAAGGGTAAACACCTACTAGTGATAGGACTTGAGTCTTAATGCAAAGAAAACTACCAGTTATCTCCCTTCCAATGACGAGTAATAACTATTATTAATAGGGGGGAAAGTGAGAGTTCAGAGTAACCTTCCCACAACCAATGGGATAGCTGAGAATAATTATATTACTACAAAAAAAGGGCAAAGTGGAAGATAGTTTGAAAGGCACTTAGTGTCAGGATGTTTCTGTATGACTTAAAACACAGATTTTTACCAATGGTCTTTCCTTGTTGACAACAAACAATAAAATGTCATTTAGAACCATTCACATGCAGGGCTCACTCTGCCGTTCGCCAATTGAGCAAATTTGCAAAAATACTGAGAAATTGGCTCAAGAAAATGTCACATTGGCTCAAATGCCAAAAAACACTGACTTTGTCTTTTCCTGATATGACAACAAGCAAATGGTACTGATTTGGACGTTAATTAGGTATACTTTATACAGACTGGTTTATGTCAGCTTTTTATTTTTTTCTGTTACATTTCCAGATTGCATAATGCAATGCGAATTACAAATGCTATCTATTAAATTTACACAAATATTAAAAAAGGCCCTCCGCCTGATAAAACTATGATATTACATGTACCACAATTTATATAATACATTAGTAACTATTCTACTTTTTTTACAAGACAAACTCCATGCAAATTCAAAAGTATATTAATATATAGCACATGCTTAATTTTTGTATCGCCAACTTTGAATTGCAAGCTTTATAATTATATATCACATCAGAGCCTAACACTCATTACCATGTTTGTACCTCATGTTATCATGTCTTCATGATCTTAGTGAAATAAAGAGTTTTGACTTGACTTTGAAGAGAGCACATAATTTATGACGCAAACCGTTAAATTCCAATAACCAGTCAATCACATCTGCCATGTGTGTAACGACTGGACAATTTCTTATCAAGTTTTATCAAACCTGTGAAAACACAACGAGCTGTTTGTCAGCATTCATTGTCTAAATAAGGATGATTGCTGGCAAGCTCTCCTAAGATCAGCGGACACAACAGTTAATGAAAGGATTATCTTGTTGATAAATGGAGTGTGAAAATGGATGTCTGGAATTGTCAAAATGGACTGGTTATCAGGTTGTTTACATTTGGGACAGATTTGACCAGCTGTATGTTTGTGAGTTCAGACTTCAAAATATATTGTCAACATTATTAAGTTGTTTTTAGCATGGCTATTTTGTAAATCTGACACATCTATTTAGTGTATATTTGCTCTGAACTTCAGCTTGTATTTATTTAGATACTTGTATTTACCAGAGGGCAACAGTTGATTATGTTAATTGTAAATTGTTAATTTTAATTTATGGATATATTTTGTTAAGTGCTTGTAGATATTACATAAGTCTATGTCGACAGAAAAAAATAATTTCCAAGTTACTGCAAGAAACAACAACAACATTGTTTTATTACTAAGAGTCACTAAGAGTGATATTACACTTATAACTTAACAATTGCAAGTGCTTTTGTAAATACTTAATTTACAGTGTTTTTTTTTCCTTTGGGGGAAAGGTTGCGGGGCCCTTCAGATGGGGAATTTTATGGCAATAGGAGATTTTTTTTCATAAAAGCATTATTAGTAAATTAACATGTTTATATTCTACTTTGTTATATAAATAAATTAATCAATTGTTTTTTGCTACCAATGATAACTTCTTTAACTTGGTTTGATGAAAAATTCCTGGAATATTTTACGAAAACTCCTCTATCTTAGTCAATTTTTGTCCTTTTTTTTTCTAAAATAAAGCTTACATTCTGAGGGGAATTTTAAGGTTAATATAGGGGGACAATATATACATTTTAAGCAGGGGAATGGGGTCGAATTTTGGCCCCAAATTGGCCATAAAAAAACACTGTTAAAGGGCATTAAAATACAGCACAGTATATTATATACCATTTAAAACACTAAGATATTAGTAGATGTAAGTTCCATAACAATGAAATACGAAAGAAGGACGCGAGTCAATTGAAAAATTGGCTCAAGAAAAATTGGAGCCAGTGTGAGCCCTGACAAGTCTGTATAAATTTAGCCATTAACACGGCTCACTGTGGCTGAAAATTGTTTCATTGCCTCATTTACCTTTTTTGTTGAAAACGATCTGATTTTGATGAATGCAAACATTCTGATTTCGATGAATTTCCATTTTTGATAAAGAAATTGTTTTCTTTTCCTTAGCCAAATATTCAGATTCGTAGCCATTGGCTTATTTGGCGAATGGCTATATGAGCCTTGATTAATTTTACCCTCACTTTGTTGAACATTTTTTGCCAATGCGTTGTGTTTGTCATCAGCAGTCTCCTCAACACAGCTCGCCAGCACTTCCTCTCGCTCGTGGCCCAGTTCCGAGATCCCAATTTTGTCAGGAGGGCTGGTCTGCACCCGATGTCTGTACTCTTGCAGAGAGATCTTCTGTTTCTGAAGTCCACCTTGAGGTCCTGATTTCAAGGACATGTCAGTCTGTTTGCTGGGCTCTCTGTAGTTGAGGTCCTTTAATGGTCTGGATTCAAGGCTCTGTTTAAAAAAACTCTCAAATTTACTTACATGATAATAACAAGAGATGTTTGTAAAACATGTTAGCCCCCCGACTTGCAGCCAAGTCGTGAATATGTGCAATTGTTAAGAATTTTTTTTAATACCGTATGTGCACATTAACAAATGGGGAGGAAATTAAAGTTGATGCTTTATAAAGTAAATAAAAAGCTGTAAGAAAGATAGAGTACAATTATGGATTTATTTTTACAGTCTATTATATAAGGATACCTGTTTTCTGTTTGATTTAAACATCAAATAGGCCAAAACACCACTAGATATCCTGCGGAAACAAAATGGTCTATGGAGAAAACAGTTTTCATGTTACAAGCCCCGGTGACCTTGATCTTTGACCTCAAAATTGATAGGCGTCTTCCTTTCCGCCCGAGTAACCAGCATACCAACTTGGATGATCGTAGGTCAAAGCATTTTCTACATATCATGCGGAAACGAAATGGTCTACAGAGGAAACAGTTTTCATGTTACAAGCCTCTGACACCTTGACCTTTGACCTAAAAATTGATAGGCGTCTTCTTTTCCTCCCAAGTAACCAGCATACCAACTTAAATGATCGTAGGTCAAAGCGTTCTGTAGATATCGTGCGGAAACTAAATGGTCTACAGACAGACCGTCCAACCTTCCGACCATCGACCGACGGACAGGTGCAAAGCGATATACCCCCACTTCTTTGAAGGGGGGCATAATTAGATGTACTGATGTGTACATAACAAAATTTGGGCTAAATTTGACAGCATCATGCCAAGGCTTACAATACAATTTACCACAGGCCTTTTTTTCAATGTTTCAAGTCACACTTTTTTTCATATATTTTAATGACTTTTAATTTATGCAGACAAAACAGAGCTTTAACTTTGTTAGACAACATAATTGTTTGTTTGGATTTTTTGCCGTTTTTAACAGTATTTCAGTCATATCACGGCGGTCAGTTAACCTACTCATACTTTTCCTGGGCAAGCTTAGCCGATCTAAGCGGTTTACCAGTACTAAGTGCACATACTTATGACAGTAACTGACAACTGTCCTACTTGAATCAGAGGTACGGGGAGAATGGCTGTAGAAATAATTTAATGACCAATCCCCACACAAGTTATGTGGCCAGGCTGGGGTTCGAACTGACGATCCCCGGATTGACAGTACCAACTGAGCTAGCTGGGCCCGGCACTAGAAAACATTATTACATATTATTGTAATATAAGTTCTACATCAAAATGACTTTAATGAGCATATATACACTTAATGTTTCCATACTGAATTATTCCAATTTGTGTTTAAGAAAGTCAAACCAAAGTAAACAAGAGGGCCCTGAGGGCCATAGGACGCTCACCTGAGACCTTGTAACCCAATTGGAATTTGCATCCCAGAGGCGTGGCTTATTTTTATCCCAGGGGCATAAGTTGAACAACCTTGAACAAACCTCTGGGCCTTGCGGTTTCAGGTAAAGATTTTTTAAGTCATTTTGCTATTTAAGTCTACATAAACCATGTGACCCCTCCGGGGTGTCCAGATTTTACCCCAGGGGCATAATTTGAACAATCTTTGGAGAGGACCACTATGCAATGTTACATACCAAATATTGGAAAGCTGTGGGCCTTGCGGTTTCAGGTAAAGATTTAAAAAGTCATTTTGCTATTTAAGTCTATATAAACCATGTGACCCCTCGAGGGGTGGCCAGATTTGACCCCAGGGGCATAATTTGAACAATCTTTGGAGAGGACTACTATGCAACGTTACGTTACAAATATAGGAAAGCTGTGGGCCTTGCCGTTTCAGAGGAGAAGATTTTTAAAGTCATTTTGCTATTTAAGTCTATATAAACCATTTGACCCCCCTGGGCGTGACCAGTTTTGACCCCAGGGGCATAATTTGAACATTCTTTGTAGAGGACCACTATACAATGTTACATACCAAATATGAAACCTCTAGGCCTTGCGGTTTCAGAGGAGAAGAATTTTTAAGTAATTTTGCTATTTAAGACTATATTAACCATGTGACCAATGGGGTGTGGTCTGTTTCGACCCATGGGGCATAATTTGAACAATCTTTGTAGAGTACCACTAAAGGATGTTAAATACCAAATACAAAACCTCTGGGCCTTGCGGTTTCAGAGAAGAGGATTTTAAGAAATTTTGCTATATAAGTTTATATAAACCATGTTACCCCCTGGGCGTGGCCAGTTTTGACCCCAGGGGCATAATTTGAACAATCTTTGTAGAGGACCACTATAGGATGTTACATACCAAATATGAAACCTCTGGGCCTTGTGGTTTCAGAGGAGAAGAGTTTTAAAGTCATTTTGCTATATATTCTATATAAACCATGTGACCCCCGGGGCGTGGCCCATTTTGACTCCAGGGGCATAATTTGAACAAACTTTATATAGGACCACTAAAGGATGTTACATACCAAATATGAAACCTCTGGGCCTTGCGGTATCAGAAGAGAAGATTTTAAAAGTAATTTTGCTATAAATTCTATATAAACCATGAGACCCCCGGGGCATGGCCCGTTTTGACCCCAGGGGCATAATTTGAACAATCTTTGTAGAGGACCACTATAGGATGTTACAAACCAAATATGAAACCTCTGGGCCTTGTGGTTTCAGAGGAGAAGATTTTTAAAGTCATTTTGCTATATATTCTATATAAACCAGGTGACCCCCGGGGCTTGGTCCGTTTTGACCCCAGGGGAATAATTTGAACAATCTTTGTAGAGGACCTCTAGAGGATGTCACATATCAAATATGAAAGGTCTGAGCCTTGCGGTTTCATAGAAGATTTTTAAAGTTTTCACTTTATAAATCTATTTTTAGCTCTGGTGACCTACATATTCAGCGGACCAGAAAGATTTGAACAACTTTGAAAGAGGTCCACCCAAGGATCATTCCTGTGAAGTTTGGTGAAAATCTGCCCAGCGGTTTAGGAGAAGATGTTGTTTGAATGAAAAGTTGACGACACACACACGCACGACGGACAACGGTCGATCACAAAAGCTCACCATTAGCACTTTGTGCTCAGGTGAGCTAAAAAGTCAAACCAAAGTAAAAACATTGAACTCCGGAACTTACCCATACAAAGCCTTCTTGAGCTTTAGGATTCATGCGGACTACAGATGCACCAGCTTAAGAATCAACCTGCAAACAAAACATGAGAAAGTAAGTTTAGTAACATGTTCAAATCATCGAGTGAAACTATTGAAACCATTTAGTATACTAGCAAGATTCATATGAACTGCCTATGGCCAACTGTTCAACTCAGTAAAATGGCCATGGCGCATAATTAATGATTACGTTTATGACACAAACATTAATACAAAACTCTATGTTTTTATTAAGGCAACAATATCAGAGAATTAAACAAGATGTTTTTATTTCACAGTGCATACTACTCTTCAATTATGCAATATATTCTAGTTGTATATGATGTGAACTAGTCTGAATACTCAGTATATACATGTAGACCTATATGAGGCACAGTGACTGTAATACTACTTGAATGTTCAAAGTCCTAAAAAGTGGTACAATATTTTCGTGGCTAAATGTTTCTGTGAAAAGGAAGAAAGGTATACAACAATAACAAAGACAGAATTCCTATGAGTAAATGGCTTACTTAGTATGTTCACATTTAGTTAGTCTTAGGTTTGACTCGTATATTTTGAAATTTCCCCAAGTGGTTACTAGATTTTATAATATTGAAAGCGTATTAAAATAAACCTAAAGATTATTGCAGAGTGATCATATTTTTTATAGTCTATAAACTTTGCGGTTTGCTACAATCTGAAAGGCTTTAAATATAAGCACAGTTACAGTAGTTGAAGGCAACATAAAATGAACTATTGGGATAAGTTATTGTTTGTTGTTGGATATATGAGCGTTTAGATTAAATTCCAGGTTGAACCCCACTATTTCGAACACCGTTAATAACCGTGAACGGTTAATTCGAATTAATCACTATTTCGAACTATTTTTTCGGTCCCAATTTTTTCCTTTTTTATTTAACTAAAATAACAATCATTAATTTGAAGCTGCCTATTTTGAATTCATCTCCACTAAAATTCCGGTCCCAACTACGTTTTTCACACGTAATCATCAGTGTTTATTTCAAAGTCGCACCTAACCCTAGCTGTCTATCAAAGGTGTGATGACTTGGCAGTGGTCGCTTGGTTAAGTTTTCGCACCTTCCATTGTTTTAGGTTTACCAAGTGATGACTGACGCATGGGTAAATAATCAGTATTAAGTGTATATACAGTAGTTATAATTGTGAGTAACAAACAATGCTGACATATTTACAATCCTGACAATGTTATTTACCAACGTTGATTATACATGTGAACATCGTGACGTATATACACACTGTGTTATTTAACCGCATGCACAATTCAAAACTATAACATTTATTAGTAGAATGGAGAACAATAGAGAACATCGCCAAACTCCTCGCAGTGGTTATTTCCCCTATCAGTTAACAGTAACCACTTCCATCACAAGTAAAATCCTTCCTAATCTAAGAGTATTATGTGTTTGTATTAATTAACGTTTACTTACTTAATGCAACTCCGTGCAATTTTCAACAGTTGGACTTTTTTACATCGTTTGCAATCAACAATGATGAAGGGAAATGAAAATAACTAATTAAAAGTTAAAACCATAATTAATATTGTCGAAGACTTAAATCATCATTATATCGTGGCTTGTTTTGACGACAGGGATATGATTTGAGCTACATGTATGCTTGGAACCAGTCAAATCTCTGTGTGGAGGTTGGAGCATCACTATTTCGAACTTTCCTTTTTTGAACTATTCTCGTCGGTCCAAACGACTTCAAAATAGCGGTGTTCAACTGTATTTCAGATTTAATTTAAATCACAATTTATTCAGAAAATGTAATAACTTACCAAATGCGCAATTTTTCAGTAATTGAAAGCGCGTTGTTTGGTAACTAGTAACAACAACAAGGAGCAATGTTCAGTGTTGGTAATTAAATGTTTGAAACGCGAGCTTTTGGTAACTGAAAACGTGTGGCAATGTTGCCGAAGTAGATTTCCACAATGGTAAGCCGACTTGTATCGATTCTGTATACTAGGGAAAACACTTTAGCAATATAAACACAAACTATATACATAAACATATATTTGACATCCGTGGTAATTGTGCAGTTAACTTTTAACAAAAACTATTCAAAACTGATACATATATAACTTCTGTTTTTCACTTATAATTCATTAATAATCAATATACAGTCCTATCCAGTAATCTTGCACGTCCGTTAATCTTGCGCACTACGAAGTTAGACATTTTTTGGAAGATGGCGCGTTTTATTTACTGACGTTTACCAAAATGTTACATTTTAAAAAAGCCAAAACAACTGTAATAAATGGTTTCTGTATTTATATTTACCATTTGAATGGTTTTAATTAAGTATACATGAGTTGTAAACACTGACCTACTTAGGCATAAATCCGGTTTGGTGGATAAAAATTCCTTGATTTCTTCACTCCTCTCATGATTTCAAAAAGGAATATTATATATCATGCATACCTGTAATATTTCTTGATCAAAGTTTGGTATTTATGTGTTTCTGAGATCTACAACAGAGATCCTATATGGACGCGATCTTTTTTCCGCCAATCTGTCAATTTTAAGCTACCGGCATTCGCAAAGGCCTATTGTTTTTAATTACGGAAACCAGTTATGGAAAGACAAAAACGCATTAATTTGTAAAAAATCTTTTTGGATTATGTTTGTATCAAATAACTTGTTTTAATTTGCTTATTTGGTGTTATAGTCCTGTCCCTCAAAAATCATCATCGTCAAAGAAACCAAGTATAGTTACTTGATGATGAAAGAGGCTGGAAGTGATGATAAAAAACTTGAACACTTTCATTTTCAAAAGTGCGCAAGATTACTGGACACAGTAATTGTTTAAAAACAGTGCTAGTTATGAAATGTTTGTTTTGATTTGGATTCAAATATTTTTTATTGAATATTTAAGACATTTGTTTCTACATGCCGGACAGACTGTTGTTTATGTTCAGTAAAAATTTAATTGCTATGCTTTTTCAATCTGATGTTTATATCACACAATTGCTACTTAAAAGCACAATATTACCGGACAGCATCATAATCCAACTATATCGTTGTTGTTTAATACTGTCATATTATTTTGCCCATTAACTAGGTAGCACATATATTAATGTCATTATTCAAATAAATCGTTTAAGGCTTTAAAAACATTCTAACGGTGATCATGAAGACAGAAGTGTAATGCATTTCAGCAGAAATGTTCGATAAAGAAAAACAGCTCGCGAAAATACATATCGAAAGTAAATGTGTTTTCGTTTGTCTACTGTGCTCATATTTGATAGGCACTTTTTATGGAAAAATAAAAATGCATCAAACGAAAGAAAAGTGTATTTTAGTTGTATTTTGGCAGTAATACTTACACAAAATAAAAAACATGAACGCAAAAGCGATTTCAACTTGACGTTTTTAAATATTGCGGTAATTTCAACAGGATTATTTATTGGAAGGATACATACCACTAATTGTTTAAAGAAACTTGATAAATTTCAACTCTAGTACGTGTGTCATTTATCTAACTTTCATCTAAATATTTTTTTAATGAAAATTCAGCATTTTATGAGCCAACGTAACTAAATCATAAATCACTCATTTTATTTTGGCAATGAAATAATATTTGGATTAATTAGAAATAAATAGTCGTGTGCGATCACAGCGAAATAATTTCAACTTATTCATTGGCTACAGTATCGGTGTTGACGATAGGAGTGCATAAGTAAGCAACTATAGCCTAATAAGACAGATTACCTATTTGTACACGTATCGTTTCAAATAGGGCCTACCCATGACCTAATTGCAATCAGGACACCAAACATTGCATAAGTTAACCACTTGTATATATTATAATGTATACATCAAACGGATCTACTGTGTATCGTTATCGTAAAGCTGACATACACAAGTGTCCGTTGCACGTGTTATATGAAACAACTGCAATATATATATCGAGAGAAAGTAATATTAACATCTGTGAACTATTGTTAATGAGACGTGCTACGTACTTTGAATTATGTTTCTCTTATAGGCTAATTGGTAAATTATAGTTATGCAACTATAAATGAAGCTAAATATATTCGACCAGCGCCTAAGGGTTCGATCGTGCTTTCGTCTGACATTTCCGTTCCGAATATGGGCATTGATGGTGAAGGGTACATACATCGCTACCCGAATGCACATGACTAAGATTAGTAATCAAATGTGACACCTATCAGACAATGTGTACTGGCCTATGGCCTCTGTCACGTGCGGGCGGTGCGGTGATGGACCGAATCTAGTATCTGTCTTTACGCGAGTCTATATGCACCTTTGCAGGACCACATATCGTCACACACTGACCAATGTCTAGTCAAAATATTGGACAATATATTGGACACTATGGCCGCTTTAAACGGTCGGTAGAGTTTTGGTGGTTGTCACCATACTGGACAGGTGGGGTCCCCACAACACAAGACAACACTAAAATTAGAGACATTTCAGTGAAGTAGCTGGAAATTGCGTCTATGGTTTAAAATTCCGTTCCCACCTGCGATGTGTCTCTAATAAGTTAATTAGGTAGAGGTGCTGGGACTCACCCCGGGTCCTCTCATTATGCAGCTTCAGCGCGGAAGGACATCATACACCTCGAAATACACACTGTCTTTTACGGTCAACTTATAGGACAACGTGACCTAGTATAATTACTGTTAGCTCGGACAATGGTCATCTTTCTACGTGGTCACATTGATTCAAAACCATTTTCAATAGTCTTTCACTGAGTATATATGTACATATGTTTATTTATATAGCAATAGTAAAATCTCCGCATGAATCGTCTGAAATATAAGATCATCTGTGTAACTATAATGATTATATCACGCGTCCATGATAAGGTACATCAGCCGTGATCGAGAACGCGTAAGACTTAGTGTCAAGAGTGCCCCTTTCTTCAATGTTCGTCATCCTGCATATCTGAACTCGCGTTCGGGCACGTTTGTACTTTCAATAGCAAATATTAAAAATGCAGCTGCTAATGCGTATTATTGTTGTCAATTTGAAGTATTTGCCACCAGCTAAACGCATGTATGACTAAAATAGGAAATAATCCTTTATAGAACACATGAAAGCAGTTTGCAGAATACCCTCACCAGGCAACTGACGTCCAACCATTATCCTGCACTTACATTCACAGACATATACCCACCGATCATTTGTACGAATATGTCCTCATATACTTCATCACGTTGGCGGACTTACCGGTATGTCATCCCATAATTTGTCACATTTGCGGACAAGTCTCCTCCCATAATTGTTCACATTTGCGGACATATGTTCTCATATAAAAAAATTCACATTTGCGGACATTATTCCTCTCAAAATTTGTCACATTTGGGGACAAGTGTTCACCCATAATTGTTCACATTTGCGGACTTATGTCCTCCCATAATTGTTCACATTTGTGGACATGTGTCCTCCCATAATTGTTCACATTTGCGGACTTATGTCCTCCCGTAATTGTTCACATTTGTGGTTGCGGACTTATTTCCTCCCATAATTGTTCACATTGGGCATGTTTCCTCCCATGATTGTTCACATTTGCGGTCATGTGAAAACTTATAATTTTTCACGTTTGCGGCAATGTGTCCACCCATATTTTTTCACATTTGTGGACATGTGTCCTCCCATGATTGTTCACATTTGCGGTCATCTGAAAACCCATAATTGTTCACATTTGCGGCAATGTGTCCTTCCATAATTGTTCACATTTGCGGACATGTGTCCTCCCATAATTGTTCACATTTGCGGACATGTGTCATCTCATAATTGTTCACATTTGCGGACATGTGTCCTCCCATAATTGTTTACATTTGCGGACATGTGTCCTCTCATAATTGTTCACATTTGCGGACATGTGTCCTCCCATAATTTGTCACATTTGCGGACATTTTTGCCCTCATAAGTGTTCACATTTGCGGACATTATTACTCTCATAATTTTTTACACGTGTCCTCTCATAATCACGGTGTTGAAACGAATCGGTAGCCTCTCCGTTAAAAAGGCCCAAAATGCGCCCTCTCCGTTAGAAATCATCTCTGAGAACTACGAGTAAGTCACTTTCTTGTAAAAATATAGCTTATTGTCACAAAAACCTCTGAGATATTTTGGTTTCACGGAACATTGTGGACATAGTACTGCTATCTCATAAAGGAATTCACACTATTACATGATATATTTCCTAGAAAAATAATGAAAGCTGTTGTTAACTATGGTTGCCGTTTGCAAATTTCCGTAATATTTTCCATCGTTATTCCCTTAGTTTCATTAAAACATTACATTATTGAAGTTTGGCTCAACTTTAAATGATTCCTTTAGGTGTGTGCATTGTTATATATGAATTTATATGTTAAAAACTGGTGTACATATAATTTTCGACTGCGGTCATAATTGGAAGGTACGTGTAACCTCTCCGTATTGTTGTCTGTGTTTTACTCACTTCGTGTTGTTTAATGCATTATAAACAGTATTTATCACGTTGGGTTATTTTTTACGTTAAAAGATATGGACTGACAATACACTCAACAGGCATTGGTAGAACACAGTACTCAATGAGGTACTTATTTCAGATGTAAAATATGTGTGTTTTAAGAGTGTTTGAAATTGTTTTCATTTAGATAGTTCATGTTTGCGTTGCTAAAATATCTACAATGCCTTTACATACCTGAAACATGATAATGTTCCTAGCTTTATATATGTTTAGTAAGTTTTACTCATAATTGCTATATTCGCATGTTTTCTATAGATGCATTCACCAAAAACGTGAAATTTAACAGATATGGGGCATTTTTGGCTATTTTTAACAGAGAGGTTACCGATTCGTTTTAACACCGTGAGAATTGTTCACTTTTGCGGACATGTGTCCTCTCATCATCGTTCAATTTTGCGACAATTTGTCATCTAGTAAATGTTTACACTGGCAGACGTGTGTCCTCCCATTTTTTCCCGTTGGTAGACATATGAAAACAGTACTTCCCTACGTTAGCGAACATATCCGTGTACGTCTTCATATACTTTTTCATGATGGCGGACATATAACCTCCTATACTTTTTCGTTTAAGAGGATATAAATATATATCATCCCGAAAGAGTTTAAACCCTCACAAGCTCTTCAGGACATTTCCCAAAAGCGCTCCATTCGAAAATAAAGGCAAGAAACAAAACTGTTGTACGATAAACTGAAACGGGACTGCCTTCAAGATTTCCAAAATAAAGAAGTTAACCAAATGTATTTTACCATGTGAATGTGATATTGTTAAGGTCCACACACTGGAAAATGAAAATGAAGTAGGATACTTTCGTGAACAGGACTCATGGGGACTGATTTCACACATATTATACGTGTTGCCGGCAAACTACTGTCTCGACAAAGAGGCGTAACTCTAAGTACTTTAGTCACTTGAAAAGTTGTCTCGCTTGTATTGTGGTGTCTGAAGAAATTGTAAAATGTCTTCATATAATTAAAACTTTTATTTATCGCAACGTTCGTCTTTTTCTTCTTCTTCTTCTGCTTCTTCTTCTTTTCACTATATAATTATTATTGTGATTATTATTATTATTATTATTTAGATGTCTATTAAAGTCCAATGACCTGGTGCAGTTATACATAATTATAGGCACCCATCCACGTGCAAATTTAGGTATGTCGATAGATCAAAAGTGCACGTAGATATGCATTTATCCGTTAGTAACCCGTTATCTTCGACAACATTGTAAACTGAACCTATCACCGCTGTCATATTATCAAGGGGTGAACGTTGTACCTAACCCAGTTTCAGACCATATATAACTCCACCAATAACAAGCCATTCATTTCCATTGCGTTCACAACGACAGAAACATTTAACCCAACACCCTTCGCGAACGGACGGACAAACATGATGAAGGCTTTTGCTATATTGGCCCTTTTAGGGGCAGCATTTGCAGGTACGTTGTATTATATATCCTTATATACCCTTACCAACTACTGCTGAAATATACAATATATTCGCGCTTTTATTTATTTTTGTTTATAGTCAGTATGCCGGTCGATAAACCCAAAACGGTAGTACGCGTTTTTGCATAAAATGATTCTTTAGCATGTCCTTACTTAGAAACTTTATGATGCAACTTTGTCATCATTGAGCATTTCGAAATATTAAATATGGCCGCCAAGATGGCCGCCACAAATTTAAAATTGGCATATATCTTTCAATAAGTAGCGTAACTACAATATTCTGAATGTATGTAATGTATGTGTTGTTAGAAAATGTATTGACAAACATGCAACTGATTTTTACATAAATAAAAGGATTAATAATATTTAAAACGGCCGACAAAATGGCCGCCTAATCAGAAAAGTGCGTGTATCGTTGGTTTGATCATTTTAAATACACCATTTTTGCCACAATACTATTAATATAGAGTTTATTGCTTTATACATTGGACATACAATACAATACATATTATACAAACATATTTGCAATAAATCAGTCACGTAACTAGTATGTAAATAAAGTACACAAGAGACACATATACACATATATAAATTGCAGCGAGAGGTCTATCATTATACATGAAACAATTATGTATATCAAATATATTATATTGTAACATTATTAAGAAAAATTAATCATTGTACTGATTAATCAAAGTTCGGAGTTTGAAAGCCTTGTTAACATATAATGCAAGGTTATTATTAGTTCGATCATTTTCTGACTTCATTAACCTAACAAATTTATACACACTTGGTATTTTCCAATAATATTTATCAATATACATTTTTCTAATTTCTGTATAATGATTACACTCAATTACAAAGTGATACTCGTCTTCTAGTACATTACAACTATTACATCGTCTCTCATCAAATGGAATTGAAACAGGTTTATGCCATCTTCCAACCTCAACATTTAATCTATGTGAAAAAACTCTAAGTCTAGTAAGATCACTTATAAAATTGCATGTTTAAACATTTGACAAGTATGGTTGCAATTTAAAATCTTAAAACATTGTATAAATTCCAGCTCTAGACGAATTATTAAGCTCAGACATCCAATTTTGTAAAAATTCATCGTTCAATCTTAACTTTATCTCAGACAGAAACATTTTATCATCACCGACACTTTAATTTAGCCATGCATATTGAAAACCAAGGGCTTGTAAAAGAGAACATACAGATTTAGTCCAATTTTTCAAGTCTGGCTTATTTTCCATTTCATTGCACACATTGTTGTACACACATTCAACATATTTACAGTCCTCTAATTTAAACAATTTTTAGCCAATATCTAACTACATTCACAACCCTTTTAGTACGGAGAGAGGTTCTACCTAGTTCACCACATACACAGTTATTTTGAGTTTGTATCTTAACATAAAGTAACCTTTTACAAAAATTTTAATGATTCCTTTCTAACACAGTAACATCATCCAGCCCCCAAACTTCAGAACCATAATTTAATATAGGCAGTATAAGATTATCAAATAAATCAAGTTTACATTTAACAGACATTGTAGGGTATTTAACAAAACATGATTTTTGTTTATAAATTGCCTTTGATGCCTGCCCTGCTAAGGTTTCAAAGGTAGATGTAAAAGATCCATCAGTTGTGAAAACAATACCTAAATATGTAAAAGTACTGACAATTTCCAATTGCTCTCCTTTATAAGAGAAATATGTTTTTTTTCTTAATCTTCTGCCTTTCCTAAAAATCATTATCTTTGTCTTAGTAGAATTTACACTTAATTTTCATATATCGCAATAATTTTCTAACAATAACAATCCTTTCTTCAAATCTTCCTCGGTTTCTGCCATTATAACAATATCATCTGCATAAAGCAGTAAAAATAACTTCAACATGCCTAAATCAATACCATTAAAACCATGCAATATATAGTATTCTTCGATATCATTTAAGTACATAGAAAATAAAAATGGTGATAATGACTCCCCTTGTCGTACACCAACATGATATGAAAAATCTTCTTCACTAATTACATGGCCCATCGTTACTCTTGATTTAATATTCATATACATAGCTTTAATTATGTTCAACATATTACCTCTATTTCCAATTTTAATAAGTTTGTACCAAATAATATCTCTCACCAAAAAATCGAAGGCTTTAGTATAATCAGCAATAGTTATGTAAACATATGCTTAAATGTTTTTTAATTGAATTTGTAACAGAGTTTTGCCACATATAGGTTTGAATATCAAGTTGGATACAGAGGGCGTAAACTCCCAATAGAATCCAATCTCATATAAATCAAGGTCCTTGATTTGGTTAATCACCAAACTGGGTTAAGATATTACAACCTAAAACATGTTACTCAAGTTTGATATGATACACATCGTATCAAAACTGTGCACTTACAATGCTGAAATGGCTAATGGCAATTTTTGATATTTCAAGGGCCACAACTCCGCGGTTAATTAGGCGATTTGCTTGATTATCGAAATTGACCCAAAAGTATGCCCAGAAACTATTTTATGAAGTTTGGTGATGATCAGTTGAAAACTGATGGACTTACAGAGCAGAAATAGCTAAAAAGGCCAATGTTAGGTAATTCCAAGCCATACATTCATAATGCCCCGGACGATTTGATTATCGAACTTGGCTGAAATGTTGCCTCCAAACATTTTGAGGTTTGGTGAAGATCGGATGAAAACTGTTGGACTCAGAGAGCGGAAACGAATGTGTTACCCGACAGACCTACCTACATTAGCAAACCAAAATACCCCGTCACTTTCGATGGGGGCATTATTTAACTATGTATAATAAAGCAGATGTTACATTCTTATCATTTACTTTTCAACTTAAATACAGTTTGTGTTCGGTTAGCATCCCATGTATATGCAGGTAAATACACAACAAAATCTGACAAAACCATAATTGAATACCAATTCAATTTTCGTTTTCATATTAAATATCACTAAAGCTATCATCATCGCTTAATTGTTTATTTGCATCTTCTGTCAACCTGTTTCGACAGTTAATTGTCTCATAACAGTTGCAAAATATTGTGGCGAGCCAAGTAACCATCACAACGCAAAATTACACATGGTTGCTCTGACGCTGAACCGTAGGCAGATAAGCTGCATGCCAAAATTGGGGCTGGGAATTTGTCATCAAGATTTGTTGTTGGGGATGAAAATCTTTGACATTGGATTCTTGCTCCGTCTAAAGCTGATAGGATCTATGTAAGGTGGAGCTGGGTCAAATGCTGTCCTCTAAATGCATGTCTGAATGCCACAGGCTTTTCAACCGTCTGTACAAAACCTAGTAATTGAAATCATAGAAAACTAGGAAAAAAACTAGGAAGTCAAATGTAAAAACTAGGAATTTATTAATGAATCATGTTATATTTGTAGATTTTATTAAAAACTGAAAACCGTATTTATTACAAAGTACATGAATTATTAAGTAACTGATTCCGTGCTTTTGTCATCGTATTTAGCACCATACAGCAAACCTCAGCTTGAAGTTTATGCAGATGTATGACAGAATATTTAGGCTGCATGTTTGCCTGAATCAACAGACCTCAGTTTATGCAAAGGATTTTGAAAACTAAATAAATGTCCCCTTGTGATCTTCTGCAAATACATATTTCGTACACAGTAAAAATAGCAACCAGTATATATCAAGACTACTCTAAAGTTACCGTAAATCAAGAGAGTTGGTGCATATCCTGGTCAGAGCTGTTTCTCAATAATGAATTGCTGGATTTCAATACAATACATGTTGAGGGTACCAGAATAAAATGAGCACAATGTTATGATATTTTGCCTCTATGTGCTATTGACATTTGATTATTTCTGTGTGACAACTGTTCGTGGCTTTAATACAAAGAGGAAATGAACATATTGCAGGATGTTCCTTTTTGATGAGTGTTCAGCGGGTTATCTTCTTTTGATTATATTTTCAAAAGAGTATTTGTGTAGCATTTTTGTCATGGATATTTTTTCTGTTACTAATTGTTGAATTAATTTTTACAGATGCCACTGTTCTTTGTGTGGCAATTTTGCACCTTCTGCACGTTGGTATGGTATTTTAATGTAATGTTCATTAACAGGTGGACAGCTGAATATGTTTAACAATGCTAGAGATTTTAAAATGTTATTTTCCTTTTACCTGTTACTATTGACAAAGAACATAATTCAAGAGGTTCAGGATAATTCATTTCACCGTTGTATTTTGAATTTTAGTGTTTAAATATATATCTGACCTCCTGACTTCATTCAATTTATTTTACAAGTATCAGTTTTACTAATATCCTTGTTTGGTAAGCAATGGTATGTCAAAATATCATATGCGACAATTAATCATGCAGGTGAGTAATATAAGACTTTTAGTGTATTAATTAAAACTAGGGATGGGACCGAATACTGAAATCAATATTCGAATATTCGTTTTCGGTAATCGAATATATTCGAATATTCGTTTTGTAATGACTACTATATACGGCACTCTGTCCGAATATTTACCTCCGAAATATGTATCCTACGTGTACGTAGTTTTTTACCTTGTTTCAGTGGTAAATGAACGATATAACTTAGCGAGTGTTAGGCGAATATAAAGAAATGTAACATATTGATTAATGTAAATTTCTCATTACATAGATTACACGTTGCAAGGGTTTTGTCTAATGACCGCGTCAAGTACTTCCAAGCACATGATGGTGGCATTGTTTCTTAATCAAGACTCTTGTATAATGTACGGTGTTGAAAACTGTTGATATAATGGAGGATAATTTACAAGTGACGTATATAAGATTGACCAGATCATGCTAATTTTGTTAAAGAAATTGATTGGCTGATAATAGATTCATTTTGATTGGTTTACTTAGAGAGTAATTGTAATTTACTGTAAACAAGTTAACCGTATAGATGTCACTTAAAGACAATAAACAACAATGTACGCCTTGTGCAAACTGTCAAACCGTTATCACAACATGGCCCAGTTTTGTTATTTGTGGATACAATGCGTCATATTCGCGCCTCCTACAAACCGTTAATTCGCGGCCTTTGTAAAGACGTGGCCCCCTGCCAATTATCAATTGTCGTTAATTGGACACGTCTGGCATGTGTTGTAAAAACCTTACACTGCCCCCGCACACCTGCTAGGCAGGAAATACGACTGGAATTTCATGTTAACTTTGCAATCAAACTGGAAAAAAATGGAAAAAAATACATTTTTTTTTAAAAAGAAATTTTGTTCTTGAAATAAATTGGAAAATCGAATATTCGTATTCGATTTTTTATATTCGAATATTATCCGAGATTCGAATATTCGGTCCCATCCGTAATTAAAACTATAATTAAAAGTGCACAATACCAAAAAAAACATCAAACACAAGGTCCACGGGCTTTGTTAACAGTTTTACCAAAATACTTCCCGCTGTTGCTGATAAATAATCTTAACAACCGTTATGCATTTTGCTATATGTAACTTTCATCGTAGGCCTGTAACCACAAGAAAATATGTTTTAAATGAACAGTCCTCACAATATGCTTACTCGTGGTACTGAGACTTCTCTCCTGCTGATGTCTATCGAGTTTTAAAATTCTTATATTCATATAAAAATTCGTTTATTCAATGCAACTGGGTGATGATGATTTTTATCATGATCTCATTTCAATTTAACACACACAGAATGGAGAACCCTGGTACATACGTACCATATAACCCCATGGCTCATGTCTTTCAGTTGGACAATAATAGCTGTGTTTGTCAGGACAGTATGTTGAGTCGGTAGTGGTGTCGTATGATTCAGTTTATGATTGATTGCAGTCTTCTGACTTCGTAGTGTGTTCGTGTGCTACTCTTAATGTTGTATTGGTTATGTTGGTTGAAGACATACCACCAGTAGTTATGCCATTTTGTACAGTACTATTTGAGGCCAGAATATACACTGACCAGAGGATGCCACATCCATCAATTATTACTACATCTGATTTTCCAGTTCTTCCGAGTGAATTTGTGAAATTCTTGAAATTTTTGAAGTCAATTGTATGTGTTGACGCCAGCGCCATTACTTTATAGTAACACCATACATCCAGATTTAGCACCTTTAAGCATTTGTAGGTGCAGATAAAATAGTAATTGGTACTTGCCTTCAAAATATGCTAGGAATTGTCTTGTTTAGTTGTTATAATGCTGGAAAGATATACTCTGCAAAACATAACTCTTGAAAATTTATTACAAAATAACTAATAAGGGAGACAATCATGAAGTTAATGTTTTTGCAAAAATTGCCATTCAAAGAGCTAAATATTGATATCACATGGATTCATTTTATTACTTTCATTCTATTATTCATAAATAACATACAAACACTAATTCTGTTCTCAAAATCTATAAACTTTTTACAAATACTATTTTATTTGAGAAATGATAAATTTCGGAAGCTATTTTGTCGGCTATTTTTGGATTTTTCAACTGTTGTTTGGCTTAAAATTTTGAAAAAAAAAAGTTCATGGTGTTGCAAACAATAAACACAATGCATATGCTCAAAATGTTTTTGTTTTCTCTAATTTTCATGTAATTTAAAGGACAGATGTCTATTTTTAAAATTTCGGCCGCAATCTTGGCAGCCATCTTGGAAGCCATCTTGAATATATCAAAATGCTCAATGATGACAAAGTTGCATCATTTGGTTTCTTAGAAGGAACATGTTAAAGAACCATTTTATGCAAAAGCATTTGGTGCATACTATTTTGGGGGGTCAGGTCACTATTTGGTATTTGGCATACCGACTATTACATTCCATGTTACTGACAGTATTTAAAAGTAGTCTTTCATGTATACGTGTTACGTGTAGATCTAGTATACTGAATACACCTTTGGTTCAAAAGTGGAATAAAGCACTTCCGGTTATAAGGCGGAAAATAAAGAAAGTTATTCACGAACTGAGGAACACCTTATCGTCAGCGTACATGTATTTGATCACGTGTACATTCGCAGTTGTTTGCCATTATGTCCGTGTTAACCAGTACTTTTATTTCAGTTATGTCCGTGTAAACTCGGTTAATTGCCGTAATTTCCAATCTATTTCATTGTCCTTATGACAGTGCCAATATTAATTGCCGTAATTCCAAATCTATTCCATTGCCATAAGGCCAGTGCACTTGCAGTGGTATACATACTTGATACCATTGTAAACTAGTTTCATGCCCACTATACCAGTGTAAATTCGTAGAATACGTAAACCAACAATATAAATTCGCAGTTTAATTGCCAGTCGGCCAGTGCCAAGTCGTAGTTTCATTTATATTATGTCAGTGCTAATTCGTAGTTTCATTTTGTCATTGCGTCAGTGCCAACTCGTAGTTTCCTTGTCATTATGTCAGTGCTTATTCGTTGTTTCATTACCATTATGCCCGTGTCAACTCGTGGTTTCATTGCCATTATGCCAGTGCTAACTCGTGGTTTCATTTCCATTATGTCAGTGCCAACTCGTAGTTTCATTGGCATTATGCAAGGACTAACTCGTGGTTTCATTGCCATTATGCCAGTGTCAACTCGTGGTTTCATTGCCATTATGCCAGTGCTAACTCGTGGTTTCATTTCCATTATGTCAGTGCCAACTCGTAGTTTCATTGGCATTATGCAAGGACTAACTAGTGGTTTCATTGCCATTATGTCAGTGCCAACTCGTAGTTTCATTGCCATCATGCCATTGTCAACTCGTAGTTTCATTTCCATTATGCCAGTACTAACTCATGGTGTTTGGTTTTGCATGGTGCCAGTACTAACTCGTGGTTTTATTGCCATTATGTCAGTGCCAACTAGTAGTTTCATTGCCATTATGCCAGTGCCAACTCGTGGTTTCATTGCCATTATGTAAGAGCCAACTCGTGGTTTTATTGCCATTATGTCTGTGTCAACTCGCACTTTGATTGCCATTATGCCTGAACTAACTCGTAGTTTCACTGCCACTGTGTCAGTATCAACTCGTAGTTTCATTGCCAATTATGTCAGTGCCCACCCGTAGTTTCAATGTCACAGTGACCATGTAAACTCGTAGTTTCATTGCCATTGTGACCATGTAGACTCGTAATTTTATTGCATTGTGACTACGTATACCAATAGTTTCATTGTCATTGTGACCATGTTAACTCGTAGTTTCGTTGCCATTGTGACAATGTTTACTCGCAGTTTCATTGTCATTTTGACCATGTATACTCGTAATTTCATTGTCATTGTGACCATTAAAACTCGTAGCTTCATTGACATTGTGACCATGTAAACTCGTAGTTCATTGCCATTGTGACCATGTAAACTCGTAGTTTCATTGCCGTTGTGACCATGTAGACTCGTAGTTTCATTGCCATTGTGACCATATATACTCGTAGTTTCATTGTCATTGTGACCATTTAAACTCGTAGTTGCATTGCCATTGTGACCATGTGTACTCGTAGTTTCATTGCCATTATGACCATGTATACTCGTAATTTTATTGTCAGTGTGACCATTTAAACTCGTACTTTCGTTGCCATTGTGACCATGTAAACTCGTAGTTTCATTGCCATTGTTACAATGTACACTCGTAGTTTTATTGCCATTGTGACCATACATACTCGTAGTTTCATTGTCATTGTGACCATTTAAACTCGTAGTTTCGTTGCCATTGTGACCATGTAAACTCGTAGTTTCATTGCCATTGTGACCATGTACACTCGTAGTTTTATTGCCGTTGTGGCCATGTAGACTCGTAGTTTCATTGCCATTGTGACCATGTAGACTCGAAGTTTCATTGCCATTGTGACCATGCAGACTTGTAGTTTCATTGCCATTGTGACCATTTAGGTTCATAGACTGGTAGTTTCATTGCCATTGTGAATATGTAGACTGGTAGTTTCATTCCCATTGTGACCATGTAGACTCGTAGTTTCATTGCCATTGTGACCATGTAGACTCGTAGTTTCATTCCCATTGTGACCATATAGACTGGTAGTTTCATTGCCATTTTGACCATGTAGACTGGTAGTTTCATTGCCATTGTGAACATGTAGACTGGTAGTTTCATTGCCATTGTGACCATGTAGACTCGTAGTTTCATTGCCATTGTGACCATGTAGACTGGTAGTTTCATTGACATTGTGACCATGTAGACCCGTAGTTTCATTGCCATTGTGACCATGTAGACTGGTAGTTTCATTGCCATTGTGACCATGTAGATTCGTAGTTTCATTGCCATTGTGACCATGTAGAATCGTAGTTTCATTGCCATTGTGACCATGTAGACTGGTAGTTTCATTGACATTGTGACCACGTAGACCCGTAGTTTCATTGCCATTGTGACCATGTAGACTGGTAGTTTCATTGACATTGTGACCACGTAGACCCGTAGTTTCATTGCCATTGTGACCATGTAGACCGGTAGTTTCATTGACATTGTGACTATGTAGACTGGTAGTTCCATTGCCATTGTGACCATGTAGACTCGTAGTTTCATTGCATTGTTACCATATAGACTGGTAATTTCATTGTCGTTGTGAACATGTAGATTGATAGTTTCATTGCCATTGTGACCATATAGACTGGTAGTTTCATTGCCATTTTGACCATGTAGTCTGGTAGTTTTATTGCCATTGTGACCATGTAGACTCGTAGTTTCATTGCCATTGTGATCATGTAGACTCGCAGTTTCATTGCCATTGTGACCATGTAGACTTTTAGTTTCATTGCCATTGGGACCATGTAGACTCATTGTTTCATTGCCATTGTGACCATGTACACTGGTAGTTTAATTGCCATTGTGACCATGCAGACTCATAGTTTCATTGCCATTGTGACCATTTAGACTGGTAGTTTCATTGCCATTGTGACCATGTAGACCGGTAGTTTCATTGACATTGTGACTATGTAGACTGGTAGTTCCATTACCATTGTGACCATGTAGACTCGTAGTTTCATTGCATTGTTACCATATAGATTGGTAATTTCATTGTCGTTGTGAACATGTAGACTGATAGTTTCATTGCCATTGTGACCATATAGACTGGTAGTTTCATTGCCATTTTGACCATGTAGACTGGTAGTTTTATTGCCATTGTGACCATGTAGACTCGTAGTTTCATTGCCATTGTGACCAAGTAGACTGGTAGTTTCATTGACATTTTGACCATGTAGACTGGTAGTTTCATTTCCATTGTGACCATATAGACTGGTAGTTTCATTGCCATTATGACCATGTAGACTGGTAGTTTAATTGCCATTGTTACCATATATACTCGTAGTTTCATTGCCATTGTGACCATGTAGACTGGTAGTTTCATTGCCATTGTGACCATGTAGACTTATAGTTTCATTGCCATTGTGACCATGTAGACTGGTAGTTTCCTTGCCATTATGACCACGCAGACTCATCGTTTAATTGCCATTGTGACCATGTAGACTGGTTGTTTCATTGCCATTGTGACCATGTAGTCTTATCGTTTCATTGCCATGGTGACCATGTAGATTGGTAGTTTCATTGCCATTGTGACCTTGCAGACTCATAGTTTCATTGCCATGTTGACCATGTAGACTGGTAGTTTAATTGCCATTGTGACCATACATACTAGTAGTTTCATTGACATTGTGACCAGTTATGCTCGTAGTTTCATTGACATTGTGACCATTTAGACTCGTAGTTTCATTGACATTGTGATGATGTAAACCCGTAGTTTCATTGACATTGTGACTATGTAGACTCGTAGTTTCATTGACATTGTGGCCATGTAGACTCGTAGTTTCATTGCCATTGTGAACATGCAAACTCGTAGTTTCATTGACATTGTGATCATTTGGACTCGTAGTTTCATTGCCATTGTGACCATGTAGACTCGTAGTTTCATTGTCATTGTGACCATATATACTGGTAGTTTGATTGACATTGTGACCATGTAGACTCGTTGTTTCTTTGCCATTGTGAACATGTAGACTCGTTGTTTCTTTTCCATTTGGACCATGTTGATTGGTAGTTTCATTGCCTTTGTGACCATGTAGACTGGTATTTTCATTGCCATTGTTACCATGTAGGCTGATATTTTCATTGCCATTGTGACCATGTAGACTCGTAGTTTCATTGCCATTGTGAACATGTAGACTCGTAGTTTCATTGCCATTGTGAACATGTGGACTCGTAGTTTCATTGCATTTGTTATCTTGTAAACCCGTAGTTTCATTGCCATTGTGAACATGTCGACTCGTAGTTTCATTGCCATTGTGACCATGTATACTCGTAGTTTGATTGCCTTTGTCATCATGTAGACTCGTAGTTTGATTGCCATTGTGACCGTAGTTTTATTGCAATTGTGACCTTATATACTCGTTGTTTCATTGTCATTGCGATCATGTAAACCCGTAGTTTCATTGCCATTGTGAACATGTATACTCGTAGTTTGATTGACATTGTGATCATGTAGACTCGTAGTTTCATTGCCATTGTGACCATGTAGACTCATAGTTTCATTGCAATTGTGACTTATATACTCGTAGTTTAATTGTCGTTGCGATCATGTAAATCCGTAGTTTCATTGCCATTGTGAACATGTAGTCTCATAGTTTCATTGCCATTGTGAACATGTAGACTCGTTATTTCATTGCCATTGTGAACATGTAGACTGGTAGTTTCATTGCTATTGTGAACATGTAGACTCGTAGTTTCATTGCCATTTTGACTATGTTATGTCGTAGTTTCTTTGTTAGTGTGAACATGTAGACTCATAGTTTCATTGCCATTTTGACCATGTTATCTCGTAGTTTCTTTGTTAGTGTGACCATGTAGACTCGTAGTTTCTTTGTCATTTTATGCATTTAAACTCGTAGTTCATTGCCATCGTGCTGCTGTATGCTCGTAGTTTCATTTCCATCGTGCCGAAGTAAACTCGTACCTCTTTTGCACCCGTGTTAACTTGCTGTTGTATTTCTTGTCAGCCGAGGAGCAGCTTCTGAGTGAGAAGATGGTCAGTCAGCTCAACCAGCAGATCTCGTACGAGTTGCGAGCCAGCTACTTCTACCAGGCATACGTGAGTACAGCCACATGCACTCCATTGCCTTTCTGCAGTTCACACCATCTTAAATTTACATCTGGCCTCGTCAATTATACAGCTCTTATAACATACTTTTTACAGTTAATATCACCATAGCATAGCACGTCCCTTGATAGCCAGAAAGTGTCACAGCATACGTGCAAAGAAGGCTGAGAGATCCTTCTGGCTTTCAATGGATGGGCATACAGTTACAATCACAAGCGTCCTGCATTTGATCTCACAGACTTTAATGTAAATATCATACTCTTATAGATCTAACAGTTCGGCTATTTTCCTTTCGCGGACCATGAACCTAAGGGTCGCATTATGACCTTATTTATCCATACCCGTATAAATTAATCGCCTAACTTCGTTGACGTTGTCTGTGGCCAGAGCCAGTACTTCGGGCGCTCTGACGTCGCCCTTCCGGGCTTCGCGAAATGGTTTGAGGAGGCGTCCAAAGAGGAGAGGTCGCACGCAACAAGTCTTATGGAGTACATCAACAAACGCGGGGGAGATTGCACTTTGAACACTCTTCAGGTGAGTACGGCTGGTACACATTGCTCTATGATACTGTTAGTATGTAAACAGTTTTGATTGAAACATGTTTATTGGACGTCATTCGTCGAGAACCAGGTCTGGTAAATTTTCTTAGTCTTATGGACTATTTCAACCACAAAAGCATCATCTAATGGATCCAGTTGCGCTTATTGAAAAGCATCATTATAACGTAATATTTTCAACTTATCAAAAAGAAGCTTTAATGGTTCAGTGCCATATAACACGGTTACCCGGACAATGCTTGGCTACTCAGGTGGAATCGTTATCCCGATGCTGGAGTACTCGCCTTAGTCAAGGCTTACGCTGTCTACTATATTTGAGGCGTGTCGTGTGAAACCCGGGCTTAAAGCATGTGTGTTAAGTGTGGTTCCGGATTATCCTGTGCAGTCCGCACAGGCTAATCCAGGACGGCACTTTCCGCATACAGTGGATTTATGTTTAGAAGAGACTTCCTTCAAACAGAAAATACCACAAAAGCGGAAAGTGCCGTCCTGGATTAGTCTGTGCGGACTGCACAGGCTAATCCGGAACCACACTTAACGCACATGCATTAAACCCGGGTTTCCCACGACACGCCTCATATATTGTAAATTCAACATCAACACTTTAATGGATGATAGGATGATCTATTTTGCTCTTTTCCCGCCTCGCTCCGAGACATACGCATAAACGTGGGTATGTTATTTTGTAAGTTTGCGGAATAGAATCAGATATGGTGTTGCAGGATACAACACTTAATTATTATTTGTAGTTACTTCATTTAAAGTTTGATGTGTTTGTGCGCATGTGATCCATTTATTCCGCAAACGTAGTAAATAGACGTGCTATTTTTCGCAACTACATAAAACACGCCCATTTATTGAAAGAAGAATATTCTAACATGATACTCGATAATGTATCGTTAAACTACCCAATAAACAACGCAAAAACAAGTCCCGATTGTGAGCGGAGCATAGCGAAATGTACTTCTCATTACAATTTCAACAATATTGGTCAAATCATGTTAGAATCGAAATAGTTTTCTCATTATTTGTGTTTATCGGCCAATAAACAATAAACTTTGTATAATGCCCTCTTGGGTTAATTCCTACGCATCAGAACTCCAAATCGTTGTTTATTGACCGATACACAACGATAAATCGAAAATTATTTCTTAAATTAAACATAATAAAAACTAAAATATTTGATTGTAAGTGTGCGTTTATTTTCAGTATTCTACACTCTGCGACGACATCTACCAGTTCAACCAATTCGACGATAGGAAATACGCTTGCGTAAGTGTTCTGTTCTTTGAGAATTTGAGTAGATTATCATGGTGGTGACGATGATGTCATGATGATGATTATGATGATGATTATGATGATGATTATTATGATGATGATGATGATGATGATGAGGAGGAGGAGGAGGAGGAGGACGACGACGACGATGATGATGGTTATTATGAGAATGGTGATGATGACAATGTCGATAACTATAAATAATAATATAATAATAATAGCACTACTACTACTACTACTACTACTACTACTACTACTACTACTACTGCTGCTGCTGCTGCTGCTGCTGCTGCTGCTACTGTTTATGGTACTACTAATAATATCAATAAATTATCACCATCTGATACAGTGATAACACAAGGATTCCTCACCGATTATTGTTATCGTGCATTGGCCTACTGATACGCCACGCGAATGTCATTATGTGCCACTGTTGATTATTTATCACGCAATAACGTTATTTATTCTATTCTTCCGATTGAATGTTTTTTTTGCTCTCCGAGTACTCAGTATATCGAGTGCATTGTATGCTAGAAAATCATTATACTTTAATTATTATGAATTGACACTTAAGCATATGAGACACTTATTAGAAAATCTATTTGTAAAACTATGTTTGTTACTTGAGCCATAAATACTATTTTGAAACAATATAAAGGTTTAATGCTGGAATCAAATTATAAGTTTCAGCCGAGTTGCCATTTTCAGTTTCATATTAATTATACATCAGCATGGGGCACGTATATGCAAATAAATAAATATAAACTTTTACTGAGGCCTAAATTAAAAAATCGTTTGTTTGCCATTTACCGACCACAGATTTTAGAGGTGGGTCGGTAGGGGGGGGGAATATTTTATATTGATATTCCGAGACTTTGACCTTTGTATACATGAATGACGACATTTAAATTTTAATTGTAACTTTGTTTGAAAATCGCAATTACTTTCATCTTGATTGATACGAGAATGTACGCCATAATGTTCATAAATAATTTGGGTTATAAACAAGAAAGGACCGAAGTAAATTATCTCTTGTATCCAACTTTTTGCAGGCAATTTCAGAAGAATAGTGTTAATGCAGCAGTTCTGAAAATAATGGCGGCGGCTGTGCAAAGGTCATGTCATGCTTACTGGCGTGTTCTAAAGAGTGGAGTGTATTGTCATTTTCAAATTCGCTTTAGATCTTATGGTCATAGACAATTTGTGCAAGTTTGGTCCATATTGGTTAAAAATGATGTCCCTCTTTTGCATCAAGTCCAGTTTTGCATTAATTTACAAATTTAATCGAAAATAACTCCAGTGTTCGTGAACTGATCTGTCTCAGTTGCTGCTTGTGCTGAGATCTTAAGATCATTCAAACCCTGTGGAAGTGTGATCAAGATTGAAAAAATAAATCAATCTCCATGCACAATTATGCCATTACACTTGTGTTTGTGGCCCAATCTGACCCATTGTTGGCTTCTACTCAGTCCTTATTGACAAACACAAAGTGCGTAAGTTTGGTATAGATTATAGATGAAAAATGAAGAGAACTTTATTAGAAAAATGCAATGTCTGCATTTTTCTTGAAAAGAGGGTAATAACTCTAATGTTTCTGGTCCCATTTGGCCCACCATCGATACCGTCCGAGATATGATGGTCATGCACAAACTATGCAAGTTAGGTCTAGACTGAATAAAATGAGGTCATGATTGCGATAACAGTCCAAACTGTTGACGACATACGGATGCCGGACGACGGACGCCCCAGGAGGTCTTTTCTACCAATAGCTCACGTAAGCTAAAAATCAGAAATGTTGTTAACTCGGATGTATCCGTCCTCTCAAATAATTTTTTTTTTTTTTTGTAAATGACAATTTAAGAAAGAAAGGTTATCACATTTAAAATTTGGGCTGCTGATAGAAGAAAAAACGGCAGTTTTAACAGTATTTTAATCAACTGAACTTACTGGGGAAATATATATGTGGTATATAAATTCCAAATAATACATTGCTCAAAGGCTTTTCCTGGCGGAGCTTTAACTCCAATAGTGGAAGATCAACTTATCCGTACATACAGTAAACACAACAAATATATAACACATTTATGATGGTACAAAATATGAAAAAACTGACAGTAAATATAAATTAGATTGTAGATACTAAGATATTATATATTCTAATCTAACAGGATTAACAATAAAAATAACTTGAACAGATAAAAACATGTGCTTAATTCATACAGATAAATAATTAAAACTAGCCTTTACAAGGGAGAATACCAGTCCTACTACAAACGTTTATTCTTGTTCTATATAACATTTGTTGTCGTGTGATCGTCCTCCATTATCAGCCCATACCATACGTGCTATTACGGAATAGTACACTGGGAACCGACTGTTTACTGTCTTGTTTAAGCGCCTTATGATCAAAATGTTAGCCTAAGAAAGTTATGAGCGAATGAAAAAAACATTTAAAGCAAAAAAAAAAATTACAATATTACCGCTGATTTTCCAATAACATTTTTTGAGTCGGCGGCTTTTTTGTGGGTCGGTCGGTAAAGGGCAATCAAACTTAATTTTAAGTTAGGCCTGAATATACGTGCTCATGGTGAGCCTTTTGTCCGTCGTCCGTCGTTTGTCGTTCGTCGTTAACATTTACCTTGTGAACACTCTAGAGGCCACATTTATTGGCCAATCTTCATGAAACTTGGTCAAAACATTTGTCCCAATGATATTTCGGCCGAGTTCGAAACTGGGTCATGTGGGGTGAAAAACTAGGTCACTAGGTCAAATTGAAGAAAAAGCTTGTGAACACTCTAGAAGTCACATTTTTTGCCCAATCTTCATGAAACTTGTTGAGAACATTTGTTCTCATGATATCTTACCCGAGTTTGAAAATGGTTCCGATCCGTTGAAAAACATGGCCGCCAGGTGGCGGGGCAGTTTTCCTTATATGGCTATAGAAAAAGCTTGTGAAAACTCTAGAAGTCACAATTTGAGCACAATCAACATAAAACTTGCTCAGAACCTTTGTTCTTATGATTTCTCGTCCGAGTTCGAAAATGGTTCCGCTCCATTGAAAAACATGACCGCCAGGGGGCGGGGCAGTTTTCCTTATATGGCTATAGGAAAAGCTTGTGAACACTCTAGAAGTCACATTTTTTGCCTAATCAATATGAAACATGCTCAGAACATTTGTTCTTATGATATCTCGGCCGAGTTTGAAAATGGTTCCGGTCCGTTGAAAAACATGGCCGCCAGGGGGGTGGTCAGTTTTCCTTATATGGCTTTAGGAAAAGCTTTTGAACACTCTAGAAGTCACATTTTTTGCCCAATCAACATGAAACTTGCTCAGAACCTTTGTTCTGATGATATCTCGGCCGTGTTAAAAAATGGTTCCGGTCCGGTGAAAACCATGACCGCCAGAGGGGGGCAGTTTTTCTTATATGGCTTGTGAACACACTAGAAGTCACATTTTTTTCCCAATCATCATGAAACTTGGTCAGAACATTTTTCCCAATTATATTTTGGCCGAGTTTGAATCTGGGTCATGTGGGGTCAAAAACTAGGTCACTAGGTCAAATTGAAGAAAAAGCTTGTTAACACTCTAGAAGTCACATTTTTTTCCTAATCTTCATGAAAATTGGTCTGAACATTTGTCCTAATGATATCTCGGCCAATTTCGAATCTGGGTCATGTGGAGTCAAAACCTAGGTCACTAGATCAAATTGAAGAAAAATCTAGTTTACACTCTCGAAGTCACATTTTTTGCTCAATCTTCATGAAACTTGGTCAGAACATTTGTCCCAATGATATCTCGGTCGTGATCGAATCTTAGTCATGTTGGATGAAAAACTAGGTCACTAGGTCAAATTGAAGAAAAAGCTTGTTAACACTCTAGAAGTCACATTTTTTGCCCAATCTTCATGAAACTTTGTCAGAACATTTTTCTAAATGGTATCTCGGCCGAGTTTAAATCTGGGTCATGTGGGTCAAAAACTAGGTCACTATATCAAATTGAAGAAAAAGATTGTTAACACTCTAGAAGTTACATTATTTGACCAATCTTCATGAAACTTGGTCAGAACATTTGTCCCAATGGTATCTCGGCCGAGTTCGAATCTGGGTCATGTGGGGTGAAAAACTAGATCACTAGGTCAAATTGATGAAAAAGCTTCAATTTCAATATCTACTTCAAAATTTTGTATGTCTGTTGTCACTTAAGTTTTTCAAACCATGATGATTCAGGCCGCATTTCCATCAGTCCGTATCAGTATATCCATATCCGTATAAAATTCGAACACATGGAAAATTGTTTGACTAATGAAACTCAGGTGAGCGACCCAGGGCCATTTGGCCCTCTGTTTTAAGTTATTGTTAGGTCTCCGACTTCCCATAGCATATACCCACCACGCTCTTGTGTTTATTACCGGAAGCGTTGAGATAGAGCTGCAGCGATTTATCCATGGCTCGAATCGATTGGATTTCGATTTCAAACATCAATTAGTTGAATACTTCGATTCGATTTATGTTTCCTTTCTACAGGCTTGTTTTTTGCGTATTTATTAGTCGTGACTTGCAATATAGTAAAGATTGTTTTGCTATCGTCAATGTCATTGATTGGTTAATGTCAACATTAAAGTATGTGCCTTATACCGTATATCACTATAAATGAGAACAATGGAAAAAATTGGTGATAATGTTTCACAGCTAGTTCAGTATAACAGCAACCACGTCGCCATGATCAATATACATGATTTGGGAATCGAAATTGGTTGGTTTAGCATCGACAATCGAATTGCGCCATTTACAACCGATTTATCGATAGAATCGTTGCAGCTCTACATTCAGTGATGATAATGCGCATCACTTTTTACCTGAATGCATGGTAAACCTATAACCTCATTGGCAAATGTACAATTCAAAGTTGTGTGTTTCCAGATCTGCCTGTTCATGTCCTCCAAAGCCATGAACTCCACCGTGAAGAGCTCGTGTGGGGTAAGTAGGAATTTAAAGATACATTTACACACTTTAATTTATTTTTAATAAATTAGTTTTCTTTAAAAAGAAAGTTATTGCTTTTAATGCAATGGTATTAAATACCATTCTTTTTTTCTGTAATTGTATTGGGTACGCTGCTTTTTCTGTAATGGTATTATACTTTTATTTGTAATGCTTATTTGATACTAGAATTACAAGTAATGCTTATTTCAAAATGGTCTTATTTGTTATGCTTAAATGGCAATGATATTAAATGCAATGATTATTTGGTAATGACATTCAAGCTTACGCATATTTTGGGTTTTGTATTACAGCTAAACGCCTATTTGATAATGGGAAATAATTAGTAAACGTTTTTGTAAGTGTCAATGTTGGGGTATTTATGAAAAGAATAATAATAAAAAACTAACTGGAGGAATAGCACAATCATACCAAATGAGCAAATCAAAGAGAACGATAATACATAATTGTCACATAATATATCCGGTAGAGTTAGGCCAAAAAAAATAAATGGTTGGTTACCGCTTACGTCTCCAAAAAATCTAGGAGGGGAGGTGAAATAACTATTTTCTTTATTTTTTTTATTCGCCGCATATTCACCACACAGTTTAAGTAGTTTGGACTGCATGTAAAATGTTTCAACGCCTCCCAACAAAGAAACTATAAATAAGGTCATTGAAAAAAGATCTTTCTGGCAAGAAACTTACAATATAAGCGAAACTGCTCTTTTTTTCACGAAAATCAGAAAAAGTTAATAATTTAAAGGCACAATTTTTTTAGGGTCGGCAGAAAAAATTAGGGAGGGGGGTCGGGTAAGCGGAAACCAACAACTTTGTATGCCTTACTGACATGGCGCTGTATTGTAGTGTACGTTGTTTACAGGAGCGCGATACCTGGCAGAACGGTCTGTGGGCGATGCAGGACACCCTGGCCCTGGAGAGAATGGTCAACGACTTGATCCTGAAGATCCACGCCAGCTCAGACGATGCCCACGTACGTTCTGCAGATATGTTGTGTATTTGTAGTATTTTTTTGACTCAAACTCAGAGTATTTCGTATAGCTATTATTCGTTGATAGTTGTATGACTCGAAATGGTGTCGTGGTGTCAAGCTCTACTTGAGTTCGAACAACACATCTTGCATCAAAATGTAATACAATAAAACTAGTTTCTTCATTTTCAGTCCTTGGGATTTTATTTGATAGAAATTGCATACAATAATCGTACATGTGTATGTGTAATGTTGCTAGATGATCTGTCATTCGCTGAGATAAATATGTTCGTGTGAGATTTTTTCTATTAAAATTTCCCAATAGATTCATATCCATAAAAGTCCAAAATGAAGTTCGTTCAGTGCCTTTATTTGTTGTTTACAACAACATCAACTTATTGATATGAGTTTAGCTATGCATTCCATTTGTTTGAATTTGATTAAAATATCAAATAGGCTACTAGTCGTGTGTATGACGTTGTTTGATAAACTATCTTACGCTCAGATAAATATATTGGTGTAGGAATTTGGATATTTTGAATATTGGAATATTGGAGAGCTTGTATTTGGAAATGTGTAATATACAACGTTATATAAAAACGCATTCGATTCAAATCTATCATGAGTTTTTTTCAGTGCTTTGATGATTGTGTATACATAATTTCAGTTGTCCCACATTCTGGAGCACGAGTTCCTCGACGAGCAGGTCGAGTCCATCAAGAAGGTCAACGACATGATCACCAAGCTGTACCGCGTGGGAACAGGGCTGGGCGAGTACATGTTCGACCGAGAGGAGCTGTAAACAGGGGCTTCCCTGTAATCAACGTGGTGCAGTGTGTAGAAGATTCTGAATAACAACGAACGTGCAAATCAGTAACTCAATTTGTTAACATTGAATCAATTTGTTTAAGGCAATTAAAAGATTAAACGAAAAAGATGAAAATTATTTACAATTAATACCGGTAAATGTATAATGGATTGCCGTCACTTCACAGGCTATGTCTGTTGTTATGCGTACACAAGAAACGCATTTGTGAATGTACAAAATAAAATTTGGTATAAGACACTGTATTATTGTTATTTATTTGTTACTTATGCATTTATATAATAAACAAATTAAAAAAAACAACAAGCATCACTTTTGCCTTATATCACTCAGGATTATATCTTTATATTTACGAACCAATTCCAGAGGTCTTTGGTAAACGTATAAACAAATTACGCAGATTGTATCGATATTTCCACCAGGTGGGGAGCGGCGGGCATATACGGGACATTTTATTGAATGCAATTTCCGACAGGCGGGAAATTGACACGCCGAATGATTCCGGGTCCCGGGAAATACTAGTAGCCTTTGTTCGGATTATTGATCCCGGTAATATTTGCCCACGTGACATTTGATACACCAATTAAGCATCCCCATTGAGGGGATTAAGACAAAAATGTTTGCCCGCCGCACCCCCCCGGGGAAAATATTGATAGGTGCATTAGTTCAACGTACGACACAGCGATCATGGACCCATATTCAAATGTATCCATATTGTATCCACGTACATTCTAGATACGTGTTGTAACTCCAGGTAATACAAAAAAAAATGTATGAACAAAATCTCTTCCCAAAGTCTAAACAATGCAACGCTTATCATTTCATCAAATGTCAGATTCCTGGATTTACCAAATAATTGGAACATGTCCACAACCGGTTCCCACATGCTCCTTAACGCTGTTCGTTTTTGATGCTAGATATTTCCCACTTTGTACAAATCGTTCGATGTTACATGTACATGCAATAAGGCAATAAAATTAAACCTTCCACGCATATTGAAACCACATGCAGGACAACATTACAAGAACAGTGTCATATTTAAAAAGAATAAACAAGATGTGTCACAGACACGGAAGACCCCACGGCACATATTTGGGCACAAATAAAGGGCGTATCGCAAACACTAATTTTTGCCTCCACTAATTTATTTTCATATATATTCTATAGAGGAATGAATGACAAAGGGCGATAATTCTGCCATAATTGGTCGCAGCCTAAATTCCTTCCTTCACGATCACCTACACATTAAGCTTCTTCATCTGAGAAAGTTTGAGCGAAATCCGCCAAGCAGTTAAAGAGGAGTGGAGTCCACACAATTTCGAGACGTACGAACGTACGGACGGAAGGACGACGGCCAAATGCAATGCTTAATGCCTCCCACTTTGTGGGGGCATACAATTTTAACGGATTATAATGCATTGTTTTATTATTCCAACAATACTCGTGGAAACCAATGACTTTTTTGTATATACAAAATCTAAATGAGGTGTTTAATAAGACGCTTCATTCTCGTTTTTCAGCTACGGTTTGTCATGCGAAACTTTCTAAAATCTTTCTGTTTAACCCGTGTCTTTAGTGCTACTTTGTTATTGGAATGTTAGTCGTCGAGCATTGTGTGCGCGCGTGTGCGTGTGTGATTCTCTACCATATGGCCATCTACCAGAAGACTTGTTAGGTTAAGGGAGATAGTGCAAGATACAAGAGATGCCCCTGGGTCTTTTAGTGCCCGGTGTGAAGCACCTAGTACACTATCCTCGGTTTAACGTCTCGTGAATGCGAAAGACGAGTTACAGAAGGTTAGTGTGTACCGGGGGCTCGAACCTGCGCCTCACAGCCAGTGGGTTGTGAAGCCAGTGCGTTACCACTAGACCACCGATCCGCTACGACAATTAATCGTGTACATGTACATATATTGCGAATATACTTCTGTATTTAAATTCCACATATCTGTTTTATAAACGCCAAGAGTGTATTAAGTTTGTGTCGCTAATTTTGTCAAGTGACACATTTCGATAATTATCAGTAATTATTCTGACAGAAATTGTTGAAAGTGAAAGAACGAATTGCGAAAATTATCGACACAACAATTACAGTTTGGTAAACTACATGTAAAGAACTAAATACCAAAGATTTTATTAAAGATTTAGTATTATAGTTTTAGAAAATCTTTCTTGTTGTCAAAACACAGATATAAATAAATGATGGGATACAGTTAAGCACTCACATAATATATGATAATACATGTATATGAAATTGGTGTATGGATATTTTCACTACATCATGTCACAAACACTATGTTTGGAATGCATACTAAATTACCAAAATGTGGTAAAAACTTAAAGAATATTGTTATTAGTGACAGTGTTTATAAGTTGGAAGTTTAATGGACGCGTATTTTGTTGTTGGTGTTTCAACACAATTTCAGAAATATTCAATAATCGCGATGATTATGCTGGATGTAAAAGTGCTAAATCAAGGAAATTATATATAGTAACAGATAGGGAATTTTAATGTATTTTGTTGACTCATAATTGTACTTTAATATATGCATATCTTATGAAGCCACCTATGTTTGTTATTGTTCGATGGAATTAACATTTAGGTGGTTATTCAATTGAATAAAATATCACTAAAACGTGTGTGTTAAACCCCTTAGAAAATATATAGCTATCCACCATGGATGATAAAATGACGTTCAAAACCCTAGATGACACGGAAGAGCGACCGGAGACCGCTGCATCACGTGGTTCTAGACTCATGATCGGATCTGGAAAGATCCGAAAATCGAACGCTTTCGAAAAGCTGGAACTTCATCTGGACCAATCAGATTACTCGGCGCTCCTCAGTCAGCAAATCGCCGTCACCTCCACCCGAAACATGTACACAGTGTCAGATCACATACCGGAAAAAGACCCTCCAGGCACTCCGAACAAGGTTCACACACCACGGACAATCGCAGCCCCGCTGCCGAAGACATTTGTAACAAGGGCCGGCTCTCTTATGCTGTTTAGCGATAGCAGAGTCGTGAAAACTTGGCGCTCTGCGAGATCGGATAACAGCCCAGGGGTCTCGTTCAAGCTTCAGGGTCAGAGTTTAAAGCCCCAGCCCATTGCGCCCCAAGCCTATTCACAGTGGGGGAAGTTGGTTCGTCATCCGGCAGGAGTTGTTCATTCAAACGTAAAACAAAGTAAATATACGCCCAGTACATTAAAAACGCAAACCGTTTTACAGTATAATATCTTGTACACCATGAACGTTTTGACAACGCTATAGAGACAAAAGTAAACTTGTTTGTGACCATATTATACATTTAAGATTTTTTTACAAACCTCAAATGACCGTAGATGCATAATCAGATGGGAACAAATATTTGTTTGAATGTTTAACAGCATTTTCATCGATCATTTATGTTAATGATTAGCAATCTTCTAGACCTGTGTTATAGTTGAAACAAAAATATTATTTTGAGACTTTTGTTTTATTGGTGTTTAAACTTTAAATGTACTGATTATACATATATAAATATCTATGCAGGAGCTTGATTTTTCCTTAAAAATGTCATTGAAAAGGGCCTCAAAGGGGCAATTTTTTTAAAAATTCAGAAATTCAGATATTAATACTGACATATAATAATGGTTAAAACTGGGTCTATATAATGAAAAAAGAGTGCAAGCATTCTGAGATAAAAATTAATTCATAATATGTGTCTTGTTTGTTTGGCCCTTTTCATGTTAACATTTTGACGTCATAATTTTGAGTATTTTATGTAACCATAGTTTACACTCTACTTCTTACCAAGCATGATAGCGCAGTTAGTTAAAGCGCTGTCTACTGTCATTTCATGTTAGGACTCCTAAGTCGTGAGTTCGATCCCTGCTTGGGGTTTTAATTTTCCAGTCGTTTTTGCTTATTTGTTTTTGTCAAATATCTTATTGTGTATTATAGTATGTTTTATTTATTTCATGCACATGTCTTTATAAAGCGCATTTCTATCATATAATATCATTTATATTGTAATAGGAATCCAATTTTTCGACGACATATGCCCTTTAAATTGAGCTGCGTGTACGTGTTCCTTTTTTTTGAAAAATGCGTTCAAAAGATATTTACTACTTCTCCTTTGACCCCATATATTTCCCTACACCCATACATTGCGTAGCGGCAAACTGGACCGGAATTATAGTTGAGTATGTATTGCGATAAAACTTGCGAAATGCTACCATTATTTATACATGAAATTGAATGTTCATAGATGTTTTATTGGAGTAGTAATTACTAAGTTTACGGAAAGGGCATTTTGTTGAGATGAGATCTTCATGGACATCATCGTGAGCGTTTCATGCGTAGAACAAATGCTTTGTGTCTTAAAGAAGATCTCTTGTGCGCGTCCTACGTTAATTGGGTCGGAGGCAACGTCATATTGACTAATTGCGAGGTGACCTACGTTTTATTAATATTTGTGTTTTGTGTTGTTTACGTGTTTTTGTGTTGTGCTGTGTTGTATTGGCAATTGGTCACTAGCCGTAAATAAACGACCTTGTTCTGTTGATTACAATTGGTCACTAGCCGTAAATAAACGACCTTGTTCTGTTGATTACAATTGGTCACTAGCCGTAAATAAACGACCTTGTCCTGTTGATTACAATTGGTCACTAGCCGTAAATAAACGACCTTGTTCTGTTGATTACAATTGGTCACTAGCCGTAAATAAACGACCTTGTTCTGTTGATTACAATTGGTCACTAGCCGTAAATAAACGACCTTGTTCTGTTGATTACAATTGGTCACTAGCCGTAAATAAACGACCTTGTTCTGTTGATTACAATTGGTCACTAGCCGTAAATAAACGACCTTGTTCTGTTGATTACAATTGGTCACTAGCCGTAAATAAACGACCTTGTTCTGTTGATTACAATTGGTCACTAGCCGTAAATAAACGACCTTGTTCTGTTGATTACAATTGGTCACTAGCCGTAAATAAACGACCTTGTCCTGTTGATTACAATTGGTCACTAGCCGTAAATAAACGACCTTGTTCTGTTGATTACAATTGGTCACTAGCCGTAAATAAACGACCTTGTTCTGTTGATTACAATTGGTCACTAGCCGTAAATAAACGACCTTGTTCTGTTGATTACAATTGGTCACTAGCCGTAAATAAACGACCTTGTTCTGTTGATTACAATTGGTCACTAGCCGTAAATAAACGACCTTGTTCTGTTGATTACAATTGGTCACTAGCCGTAAATAAACGACCTTGTTCTGTTGATTACAATTGGTCACTAGCCGTAAATAAACGACCTTGTTCTGTTGATTACAATTGGTCACTAGCCGTAAATAAACGACCTTGTTCTGTTGATTACAATTGGTCACTAGCCGTAAATAAACGACCTTGTTCTGTTGATTACAATTGGTCACTAGCCGTAAATAAACGACCTTGTTCTGTTGATTAGAGTTCTCTTCTGCTGATGCAGCTGGAGTTAACAATTTTTTATATATTTACAAATCGACCCAGACGATTCGCGTTCAATACTTGAGGTTACGGTTGTGAGACCATAATATTTCAACTTTATACCCGCGTTTCTCCTTAAACACTGAGTGCAGCTGCGGTGTATCATTGTCGGCTATGTACCCATAGCCCGACTCGTATGAGTTTGAAATATCCTTGACCAATTTTGCCCGGTGTCCAGTACAGTGCAGTTGTACTGACGGTCATCTCGATCCAACGTCCAGTACTGCTAAAGTCCAATTGCACTGATGGTCATCTCTGACCAGATGACCGGACGTTCTCTCAAAGGCCACGTAATAACACCGTGACTACGCGTTTAATTAAACACAATTAACTTTCCGTCCCAATACGTACACACTTAAGCTTCGTTTTATTACAGATATAATAACTAATCGTGTAATTAAGTTCGAATTCAATGTATGTTGCTTTAACAGTAGCTGCTAATCAGTGGTGGTGGTAGTGTGGCAGTGGTTGTTGTAATAGAAGTAATAATAGTAGTGGTAGTGGTTGTAGTAGTAGTAGAAATAGTAGTAGTAGTGGTAGTGTGGGAGTGTTATTTGTTGTAGTAGCAGTAGTAGTAGTAGTGTGGTAGTGGCGTGGCGTATCAGTAGGCCAATGCACGATAACAATAATCGGCGAGAAACCCTTATTTTATCACTGTATCAGATTTTGTTAATTAATTGATATTAATAGTAGTACTATAAACAGTAGCAGCAGCAGTAGTAGTAGAAGCAGTAAATTTGAAACTGTATGTGAAGTGTAAAGGTCGACAAATCCTTTTTCTTGTTTTATCTTACCAAGTTACATTTTCTTGGGAGAGTTTTTACTGTCTTGAACAAGATCAAAATGGCAACTGCGTATTACAAGGAGCAAAGTAGGAGCAAAGTAACATTATATATGATGAATTCGATATTTGACAGAAACGACTGCATCAGTCTTGGCCAATTTGGCCAATTTGCACAGATGCGTCTTTCGTGAGATGTGGTCAAAAAAATTATCGCACTGAAGATCCACTGATTTGAATCCTATTAATGTATATTATTGTATATTATTTTATTATATTGTATATTATTATATTATATTATATTATATTATATTATATTATATTATATTATATTATATTATATTATATTATATTATATTATATTATATTATATTATATTATATTATATTATATTATATTATATTATATTATATTATATTATATTATATTATATTATATTATATTATATTATATTATATTCTATCGTATCGTATCGTATCGTATCGTCGTGTCGTGTCGTGTCGTGTCGTGTCGTGTCGTGTCGTGTCGCGTCGCGTCGCGTCGCGTCGCGTCGCATCGCATCGCATCGCATCGCATCGCATCGCATCATATCATATCATATCATATCATATCATATCATATCATATCATATCATATCGTGTTATATTATTAATATAAACATGGGATTAATGTAATGATGTATTAATATATTTGATTTATTATGATTAATTTTCTCTCCGCTAGCACGACGAGACCAGCGAAATTATCTTGGCTTAAACAGAGGTGATGAAAAAAGAGGCTACTCCTGGAATTACTCCGTCCTACCTGTAAAACTGATCGACATCAAACCAGTGAGTGCCAGTGACTCGCTGAGCCACTTTTCGGAAGCAGTCCTGGCGTACAGGGCCCGGGAACCAACCGAACAGGTACCGGTACTCGTCAATCGGAACCACTCGCTCATCTCCGTAGAATGAATTTTTTATTGCTATAATGGTGCATTTAAACGCGTTTATATTTATGGTGTTTATCACACTTATGCTGTATATAACCAATACATTTTCATAAAATGTGGTCAAAATGACACGAACACTTAAAACAAGCAACGGTTTGGGGAAATCTTTAGGCTTTTTTTAAAAATGACCATGTGGTAATTACAACACATCTTTGTAGTAGTTCTCAATGATTAATAGTCACTGACTATCTACTAACATGTTATTTGTTTTATCGTGTATCGCGATAATTTTATTACAACACTCTTACTGGTAATGTACATAAATGCTTATATTAAATCGTAAAGGGACTATATCATCAAAAAGGGCCTCAAGGGGGCAATTTAGTTTTTTTAATTCTGAAATTCTGGTATTTATGCTGACATATAATAAGGTTAATATCTGACCTAAGCCCGCTGCGAAACGTAGCTGGCTCTGTGGTGTAGTGGATAGGTTGTCCGATTTGTGATCGGGAGATCGTGGGTTCGCTTCCTGCTCAGACCGAGGTTAAAATATTCGCAGGAAAGATCGCAGTTTAGTACATATCTTCATACACACATGCACATAACCAATATGGCCAAACCATTAACAAAATTGCTGTTAACAATATTAAAATGTATACTATAAATACCGAATGCATTTAAGATCAACCGCATTACATAATAATGAACATTCGCTACGGAATACACATATGAAAACGGAAAGAACTACTAAGCAAGAAGACCTTCTGAAATAGGGAATTACAGTTACTAGTAAAAACTCATCCGACAGAAAAATACTAGTAGCTTCAATTACTTAGGACCGACAAAACTAAGGAGCAATGAGATCACCATTGAACAGATCTTCGGTCAGAAATACTAGTAAGTACGGAGCAAGAAGATCTTTTGCCCGAATGTGCAGCTACTTGGTGAACGATACGAAGAAACCCGTCGCTTCGAGTAGTATTGGGGAGCGCAGAAGACCAACGAATTCGCGTAACTGTCAAACAGAAGGTGCTAGCTCGGCGTATAGGCGAAGAGAATACACAAGAAGGCGTATATACCAAGGTTATAGAGAAAACTACACCAGACGTCGTGTAGACCTGCGTTACAAGGACAGAAAATACAGCAGACCACGAACAGCATCGTATTATGGCGAAGTATACACCAGACGGCGTGAAGACGAGGGTAACCTGCGAAGAAAATCCACCAGACGCCGTGAAGACGAGGTAAATCTGCGAAGAAAATCCACCAGGCGCCGTGAGAACGGGTATTACGAGGGCAGAGAGTACAGAAGACAGCGTTATGGGGGAGAGTACACCAGTCGGCGTGAAGAAACGCGCAATAGGGAAGCCGTTTACAAGAGACGATGCGCAAACACGCGGTTTATGGAAGGATCCTATGAGGATTAACTTAGACGGAAAAGGAAGAACAAAGAATACGACCGCTTTAGAGATGAACGATCGGAAAGAAACGAACACGATCGAATCGTCACAAACTTTAAGTACAATGATTTGCGCTTCTTGTCGCAAACATCCATACAGCGAATCCATTTTCTACTCATTAACGAAGTATTATCAAAACACCCGGAATTCGATTTCTACAAAGTGCAGGCCGACGTGTTCACCGCGTTGACAGATCTATTGAGCGACCCGACGAACGCGAGCTTGAACGGCGATATCGTGAACATCACTGCGATCAGGGATGTGTTAAACAAGTACATCAAAATGGAAGAGGCAAGGAGAGAATAAGAAAGGGGAAGGAGCGCAATTTTTCAGCAGACATTGACAATTTTAAAAATGTTTTATGCACCTGTGCTGTTCAATAAGTTTAGCTATTTAATCATTTAATTCTGATCACAACCAGTTTGTACGTATGTATAATCTATGTTTAACAATAAACAAGACAAGAAACTATTAAGTATGTTTCTATTTATCGGTTTTATATTTAGTTATTTATACAATAAAGCTGTTCAAATAAACATAACGTATTTGTTTTTGTTTCGGTATCTGTCCAGGGACGTGAAACGGTGGTCAGTGAGATGTTTTCCGATGGTCGGTGAGACCTTATATGGTGGTCAGTGAGACCTATGGTGGTCAGTGATACCTTCTGTAATGATCAGTTAGATCTTCTATAGTGGTCCGAGAGATTTTCTATGGTAGTCAGAGAGATCTTCTATGGTGGTCAGTGAGATCAATGGTGGTCAGTGAGATCTTTTATGGTCGTCAGTGAGATCTATGATGGTCATTTAGGTCTTCTATATACCGGTAGGTCAGTGAGATCTTCAATGGTGGTCAGTGAGATATATGGTGGTCAGTGAGATCTTCTATGGTGGTCAGTGAGATCTTCTATGATGGTCAGTGATATCTACTATGATAATCAGTGAGATCTTCTATGGTGGTCAGTGCGATCTTCTATGGTGGTCAGAGAGATCTTCTATGATGGTCAGAGATACCTTATATGATGGTCAGAGAGACTTATGGTGGTAGTGAGGTCTTCTGCAATGGTCAGTGAGATCTTCTATGATGGTCAGTAAGATCTTGTATGATGGTCAGTGAGATCCATGGTGGTCAATGAGACCTTCTACGATTGTCAATGAGATCTCCTACGATGATCAGTGAGATATTATATGGTGGTCAGTGGGACCTTTTACAATGGTAAATGAGACCTTCTATGTTGGTCAATGAGATCTTAGTTGGTGGTCAGTGAGACCGTCTACGATGGTCAATGAGATCTTCTATGGTGGTCTGTGAGATCTTACATGTTGTTCACTGAGATCTTCTATGGTGGTCTGTGAGATCTGCTATAGTAGTCAGAGAGATCTTCTAAGATGGTCAGTGAGATCTTCTATGGTGGTCACTGAGATATATGGTTGTCAGTAAGATCTTCTATGGAGGTTAGTGAGATTGTGTATGGTGGTCAGTAAGATCGTGTATGGTGGTCAGTGAGATCTTATATAGTGGTCAGTGAAATATATGGTGATCTTCTATGGTGGTCAATGAGATCTTGTATGGTTGTCAGTGAGATATATGGTGGTCAGTGAGATCTTCTATGGAGGTCAGTGAGATCTCCTATAGAGGTCAGTGAGATCTTGTATGGTGGTTAATGAGATCTTATATGGGTGTCAGTGAGATATATGGTGGTCAGTGAGATCTTCTATGGTGGTCAGTGAGATCCTCTATGGTGGTCAGTGACATCTTGTATGGTGGTCAGTGAGATCTTATATGGTTTTTAGTGAGATTTCTCTGGTGGTCAGTGAGATCTTCTATGGTGGTCAGTAAGATCTTGAATGATGGTCAGTGAGATCTTTTATGGTGGTCTGTGAGAGATATGGTGGTCAGTTAGTTCTTGTATGGTGGTCAGTCAGATCTTATTTGGTGGTCATTGAGATCTTGTATGATGGTCAGTGAGATCTGCTATGGTGGTCAGAGAGATCTTCTATGGTTGTTAGTAAGAGATCTTGTATGGTGGTCAGTGAGATCTTCTTTGGTGGTCAGTGAGATCCTCAATGACGGTCAGAGAGACCTCATATGAAAGTCAGTTAGACCTTGTAGGATGGTCAGTGAGACTTATGGTGGTCAGTGAGATATTCAATGATGATCAGAGAGACCTCATATGATTGTCAGTGAGACCGTTTATGATATTCAGTGGTCACCGAAACCTTCTATGATGGTCATTGAGATCTTCTATGGTGGTCAATGAGATCTTCTATGGTGGTTAGTAAAATCTTATATGGTGATCAGTGAGTCCTATTATGGTGGTCAGTGAGATATAGTTCAGTGAGATCTTATATGATGTTCAGGGAGATATTCTATGATGGTCAGAGATAACTTCTATGATGGTCAGTGAAACCTTCTAAGACGGTCATTGAGATCTTCTACGTTGGTCAGTGAGATCTTCTACGATGGTCAGTAAGACGTTCTATGAAGGTCAGTGTGAACTTCTATAATGGTCAGAGAGACCTTCTATGATGGTCATTCAGACCTTCTATAATGGTCAGTGAGACCTTCTATGATGGTCAGTGAGATCTTCTATGGTGTTAAGTGAGATCTTCTATAGTAGTTAGTAAGATCTTCTATGGTGGTCAGTAAGACCGTCCATGTTGGTCAGTGAGATCTTCTATATAGGTCAGTGAGATCTCCTATGATGGTCAAAGATACCTTCTATAATGGTCAGTGAAACCTTCTACAATGGTCAGTGAGATCGTCTACGTTGTTCAGTGAGATCTTCTACGATGGTCAGCAAGACCTTCTATGAAGGTCAGTGTGATCTTTTATAATGGTCAAAGAGACATTCTATGATGGTCAGTGCGACCTTCTATGATAGTCAGAGAGATCTTATATGATAGTCAGTGAGACCTTCTATGATAGTCAGTGAGACCTTTTATGATAGTCAGAGAGACCTTCTACGATGGTCAGTGAGATTTCTACCATGGTTAGTAAGACCTTCCATGAAGGTGAGTGTGATCTTTTATGCTGGTCAGAGAGATCTTCTATGATGGTCAGAGAGGTCTTCTATGATGGTCAGAGAGATCTTCTATGATGGTCAGAGAGATCTTGTATGATAGTCAGAGAGACCTTCTTTGATGGTCAGTGATACCTTCTATGATGGGCAGTGCGATCTTTAATGATGGTCGGAGAGACCTTCTACGATGGTCAGAGAGACCTTCTATGATGGTCAGAGAGACCTTGTATTATGGTCAGAAAGACCTTGTATTATGGTCAGTGAGACGTACTATGATGGTCAGTGAGACGTTCAATGATTGTTAGTGAGACGTGCTATGATGCTCAGAGAGACCTTCTATGATGGTCAGTGAGACGTGCTATGATGTTCAGAGAGACCTTCTATGATGGTCTGTGATACCTTCTATAATGATCAGTGATCTTTTATGCTGGTCAGAGAGATCTTCTATGATGGTCAGAGAGGTCTTCTATGATGGTCAGAGAGATCTTCTATGATGGTCAGAGAGATCTTCTACGATGGTCAGAGAGATCTTCTATGATGGTTAGAGAGATCTTCTATGATGGTTAGAGAGACCTTCTATGATAGTCAGTGAGACCTATAATGGTCAGTGATACCTTCTATGATAGTCAGAAAAGTCTTGTATGATGGTCAGAGAGACCTTGTAGGATGGTCAGTGAGACGTTCTAGGATGATAGTCAGAGAGACCTTCTATGATTGTCAATGATACCTTCTATGATGGTCAGTGATACCTTCTATGATGGTCAGTGATACCTTCTATGATGGTCAGTGATACCTTCTATGATGGTCAGAGAGACCTTTTACGATGGTCAGCGCAACCTTCTATGATAGTCAGTAAGACCTATACAGGTCAGTGATACCTTCTACGATGGTCAGAGAGATCTTCTATGATGGTCAGAGAGCCCTCTATGATAATCAGAGAGACCTTCTATGATAGTCAGAGAGACCTTCTATGATAGTCAGAGAGACCAATAATGGTCAGAGAGATCTTGTATGATGGTCAAAGAGATCTTGTATGATGGTTAGTGAGACCTTCTCTGATGGTCAGTGAGACGTGCTATGATGGTCAGAGAGACCTTCTCTGATAGTCAGTGAGATCTTCTATGATAGTAAGACAGGCCTTCCATGATAGTCAGAATGACCTTCTATGATAGTCAGAGAGACATTCTATGATAGTCAGAGAGCCCTTCTTATGATAGTCAGAGAAGACCTTCTACGATAATCAGAGAGACCTTCTATGATAGTCAGACAGACCTTCTATGATAGTCAGAGAGACATTCTATGATAGTCAGAGAGACCGTCTATGATAGTCAGAGAGATCTTCTACCATAGTCAGTGGGACTTTCTATGATTGTCAGTGAGACCTTTTATGATAGTCAGAGAGACCTTCTATGATAGTCAGAGAGACGAGTCAGTGAGACCTTCTATGATAGTCAGAGAGACCTTCTATGATAGTCAGAGAGACCTTCTATGATAGTCAGTGAGACCTTCTATGATAGTCAGATAGGCCTATAATGGTTAGTGATTCATGCTATGATAGTCAGAGAGATCTTGTATGATGGTTAGTGAGACCTTCTATGATGGTCAGTGAGATGTGCTATGGTGGTCAGTGAGAGTGAGACCTACGATGGTCAGTGAGAGCTTCAATGGTGGTCTCTGAGACGTTATATGATGATCTGTGAGAGCTTATATAATGGTCAGCGAGATCTATGATGGTCAGTGAGACCTATGGTGGTCAGTGAGATCTTCTATAATGGTCACGGAGATCTTCTTTGATGGTCAATGAGATCTTCTATTAAGGTCAGTGTGATCTTCTATAATAATCAGAGAGATCTTCTATGAAGGTCATTGTGGCCTTCTATAATGGTCAGAGAGACCTTCTATGATGGTCAGTAAGACCTTCTACGATGGTCACTGAGATCGTCTACGATAGTCAGTGAGATCTTTTATGTGGTCAGTGAAACCTTCTATGATGGTCAGTGAGGTCTTCTTCGATGGTCAGTGAGATTTTCTACAATGGTCGGTGAGACGTTCTACGATGGTCGGTGGGACCTTGTATAATGGTCAGTGAGATCGTTGGTGGTCAGTGGGACCTTCTATAATGGTCAGTGCGACCTCTGGTGGTCAGCAAGTCCTACTACGGTAGTCAGTTAGACATTCTATCATGGTCAATGAGATCTTCTATTATGGTCAGAGAGACCTTTTATGATGGTCAGTAAATCGTTTTACGATGGTCAGTGAGATCTTCTACCATTGTTAGTGAGACCTTCTACGATGGTAAATGACACCTTATTTGAGGGTCAATCTCCTACATGATGTTTCAAAAAAGTAAATGTAAATGAATGTATCGGGCCCATTTTGTAAATAACGAAAACGTATACCGGGGTAGATAAAAATAACTATATGTTTATGTAATTATCTATACGATATATCTCATCATCATCGGTCCAAAAATATAAATTATTTAAAGGGACTTGTTCACAGATTGGCGAATTAACAATTTTCTAACTTATTGTCACAGATTCCAAAAATAAAAGAAACGTGCATATAAAGGAGCGAAATAACTCTACGGACATAGAAATATAATGTCAATACCGTTTCGTTAATGAGTAATCGTCAGTTGAAATCGATACAATTATAAAGCGTTTGTAACGTTAAACGATGGAATAATTTGGAATGTTTCTGCTGTTTCCGTTAAAATTTTTGAAAACACGTAGATCATTTACATAAAGTAAAAATTGTACATCGGAATAGCCGAGTGGTTAAGGCGCAAGACTTTTGATCCGGAGGTCTGAGGTTCGAATAACGTTGTTTTTTTTACCAATTTCGTGAAATATTATACTTCAGCTTTTTAGTTCTGTCAAGTTAAAACATTAAATGGCATACTGAAAAATATACGAAAATCTGTGAACATGTCCTTTTAACAGAAAACTGTGATTATCTATATTGTCTATATTGTAATAAATTGAAATGGCTAAAATGTCTTCGGTGTAGCCTACTTTTTGCCTACTGTATTTTCAGGACAAGTACTTGTCAATGATACGACAGACCTGGAACGGCAAGACGCTCATGGAGCACATGCAGAGAGAGGCTGCCAGGGAGCTCAACCAGGCTGTCTCCCCTTGGACCAAAGAGTGGATCCAGAGCCAGAGCACCGTCATGTACGACGAGCCGGCGGTGTCGACACTGCTGTACAGGAGGAAGAACAGGAAAAAGCTGCGAGAGGACGACAGAACTGTCATCGAAGCCGCACGGAGCAACCTGGTGGCCCCTAGTTATTGTCGCGCGCCCACAAACACGCCTATGCCGGGAACCAAGCGCGTCAGCAGACTTAGCGTCTCTCACGGCAGAAGTCGTGTTCTCCCCAGCCACGTTCCGATGTTGACTTACAATACAAAACTGTACTGAACTGTACTGAACTGTTTCCATTTTGACTTAACACCGTAAACCGATTTTTATAGGTTTATATGTGTATGCGTATTTATTATGAAACTTTAAATATTGACACCAACAACGAAGTTAATGAGTTAATAATTATTTCAACCCGAGAACTTTATAAACTAGAGCAAACTACAATTGCTTCATCATAACTTAACTAGTCTTTAATGACAAGTTGTAAAAGTTAGTGTAAGCTTTACCATACGTTTTTACTTTTGGACATTCCTAGACTGACTTATTGTACATACTCGTTAAAGTTTAATATACCCTTGTGTTTATGTGCTCAACGGACGACGTCATTACTGGCAAATGGAATCAATGCGACGGTGGCGCAATAGCATGTGGTATTCATAAATTACATTTACGTGTATATATAGTTCTGTGGCAGTAAAGATACATGTACATTTTGACACACCATATCAAATTACGCCGTGATTTGCTCTTCCGAGTAGGTTTTCGGCTCTTATTTTAAAATGTTCCATTATTCGTTCTAGTTCACCATTTCACATTTGACAACAAGTGTACTTTCCTCATTGGAACTTTTGTTCATACATTTTTACTCGGTTTAATGCCCTCTTATTTTAATGATGTAATAAACTTCTCAAATAACAATGCATACGCTCTCAGATCCACCACCCACAACGATATATCATCTGTTCCGTTTAAAACCAAATATGGAAAACGAGCGTTCTCTTACTGTGCAAGAAATGTATGGAATTTTATCCCGATTAATATAAGACAGGCATCTTCCATTACTACATGTACATTCAAAAAGAACTTCAAACAATACCTAGTAAGAAATCAGTGATTTATGTTCACAGATTGCTTGTTTTGCTAGATTTTTACTATTTCTTTGTGACGTTTTGTTGCGTTTTTGCAAGAGTGTAATCATCATCATATCATCATCATCATCACCATCATCATATCATCATCATCACCATCGCCATCACCATCATAATCATCACCATTATGATGATCATCATCACCCTCACAACCATCATCATCATCGTTATTATCAACATTATTATAACTATTATTATCATTATTATTTTTATTTTTATTACTATAGTTGAGTTATTGGTGTTAATTGGCGAGTATGTTTTTAGTATGGATGGTTTCACTTGTGTTTGTTTATTGAAGACCACATTGTAAAAAAGAAATAGTGTTTCTTAACGTGAATTCTTCATGAAATAAAGTTATTATTATTATTATTATTATTATGCAATTGTCATTTCATATCGCGATCTAGACAACGATTTAACATAATGCATTCATCCTTTCGCGTTATGCTCTATTTAACCCTTTCACATCATGCTCTACTTAACTCTTTCACATCATGCCTAGATAACCCTTTCAAGTCATGTCCATGTTAACTCTTTCATATATTGCCCTAGTTAATCCTTTCACACCATACTTTAGTTAAATCCACTGGCCGAAGGCCAGCGAGCTTATGCCGTGGCGGTTCGTCCACCGTGTGTCCGTGCGTCCGTCCTTGCGTAAACTTTTCCTTTAAACGACATATCTCCTCCGAAACCGGTAGGCCGACTATGATAAAACTTCACAGAAATGTTCCTTGGGTGGTCCTCTAACAAATTTGCTCACATGGTTCCGTTCCGCTGCACAAGATGGCAGCCAGAGCTATAAATAGAAAACAATATTTAGACGACATCTCCTCCAAAAGCCCTGGGTGGATTTTCTAATAATTTCACAAAAATGATCCTTGGGTGATCCTCTACCAAAATTGCTCAAATGGTTTCGCTGTGTTGAAAAACATGCCCCCAGGGGCCGTGCCATTTTCCCTTGTATGGCTATATTGAAATCTTTGAAAATCTTCTTGTCAGAAACCACTAGTTGGATTTAAAAACTAGTTCACAGAACTATTCCTTGGATGGTTCTCTACCAAAGTCTGCTCAAATGGTTCCGTTCCGTTGAAAAACATGGCCGCCACGGCTTGGGACCATTTTTTCTTAATTATATTACTATATTGAAAACTGTGAAAATCTTCTTGTCAGAAACCACTGTTTGGATTTCGAAATAATTTCACAGAAAAGTTCACTGGGTGGTTCTCTACCAAAGTTACTCAAACAGTTTTGCTCTGTGGAAAAACATGGCCGCCAGGGGGAGGCATTTTTCCGAATATGTGTATATTTAAAACTTAAAAACTTATTTCAGAAACCACTGCTCGGATTTTAAAATAATTTCACAGAAATATGCCTTAGGTGGTTCTTTACCAAAGTTGCTGAAATGGTTTCGCTCTGTTGAAAATCATGGTCGCCAGGGGGGAGGGGACATTTTTCCGAATATGGGTATACATGTATTTGAAACTGAAAAACATCATGCACATCATGCCCTAGTTAATTATTTCACATCATGCCCTAATTAACTCTTTCCCACCATGCCTTACTTAACCTTTTCACATCTTGCTGTAGTTAACTTCTTCACATATTGCCTCGATAACCGATTCACATTATGCCCTAGTTAAGCCTTTCACATTATGCCCTAAACATTTCATATAATCGATTCGCTCTTTCACATCGTGAACTATTTAATTATTTACATAATGCATTAGACGTTTCACGTCGTGCTCTAGTTGACCGTTTCAAATTTTACATTCCACCTTTCACACCGTACTCTAGTTTACCCGTTCACATTATCAGAACACACTTTCACACCATACCCTGTCAAGTATTGCCATTATTATTTCATTTAATTCCACGTGATTCTCTCATGTTCAAACGACACACTAGGTTTATGAAACGACATTCGACACAAATATTATGATTTATGAGTTCAACAACCTCTCTATAGGAGTTATTTTGTTATTTCTTTCATATAAATGTTTCAATATGAAACAGTTTGCATACTGTAGGTTCAAACGTTTAAAGTTGTAACAAACTTGATTTATAATAAACATGCTACATATGTTAACATTATGTTTATTTATATTTGGCAAGCATGCAATCAAGACTACCTTTAATAAAACAATTTAGCCATGTAGCAAACATATATTCGTATATGTAGTTATGCCTTTGAACCAAACTAAGAACTGTAGAAAATATATCAATATACATGTACTTCTTTCGCACATGATGGAAAACTGGCCAGACAACATTCAATAAGAATTGCATTTGCTTTAACAACTACATTAATTCAGATCTACTTAAATTTATTTCTGAGTGGTTGGTCTGCTCCACAACGTTGAAATTGTTGGTTCATGTATTATTATTATTCGAGTGTTATTAAAGTGTTCTGTCGTGTAATTCTTTCAAAGAAAAAGCACTCGTTGTTAGAGGTCATAAAGGTACACCGGCAGGTCGTACTGGCCGGGCTTCATTTTGCTGAGGCGGCCGATGTGGTCCTTTAACTCCTCGATGAAGTCCACATTCTGCCCCAGGAAGCGGTCCTTCAGTGTGTGCCTCAGCTGAAACACATGGGAGGTAACTTGTGATGTGGTCAAGGGAGACAATATAAGAGTCAGAAGTAAGTTGGAGAGCTTTAAATTGACTTGTTCACATATTTTTCGGCGCAGCTGTCTAAGAAACCTTTAACCTAGATTTCTTGCGATAATTATGCAGCGGGAACATTGAATGCCAATAGAATTAGGCAAATTTTCTAATTTTAGGGAATGCAAACTTCAAACAATGGTTGAACGTATACCAATAACTGTTGCATACTTTTGGGGATAAAAAAATTACATAATTGTTTACATAAGCGGTTAAAATGAAGTTATAAACATATTCTCGACATATACTCTTGAACTGAGGCTAATTATGATCGTTTTTTCTCATTGTATGCCATAAACAGAATGCTATATTCATTCACGTAACGAAATAACTATTTTGTTTAGCCAACATTTATATAAGCGGTAGCTCTATAAATAGCAATTGTGCAATTTTCCCATTCATAAATCTCATTCATAGAGTTGCTTTTCCATGTAGCCCATTGATTCTACCGAGTTCATCACATTCCAGAAACAGTAGTGTCATTCTAAAAATAGCGCGCGTAGCTAGCAGCCGTTGTATATAGCTGTGTTAATATACTCGTACATGCATCAATAATAGCGTTCAGAGAATCATAACCCTAAAAATTTCAATAAATGGGGAATTTATATTTATAAACTTAGTGTTAATTTGAATTAAAATTGTGGTTACGATTTATTAACGATTAATTATAATTGCATCTTTCTATCAACTTCTCCAGTAGATGTTATTTAATATGTTAAAAGATGCTACATTTTCTATAGATAAAATGTCATGAAAGAAGATTCGGAATACGTCGAATTGTTATTCGCGTAGCATAAATACACAATTTGCAATACTAATTATACACAGGAACCATTGATATATCATAGTTCTACTAATATAATTTAAAATCGTCAGTCTAAAGAATTTTTATGTTCGTGTTATCAAAAATAAAATCTTAACATTTCAAAAATCGCTGAATGTTCCCTGACTATTGCTTTTTCTTGGGATACACAGCATAAATGCTTACTTGACTTCAAATCGTTTTTATATTAGATAACTAACATGAATGGTATATTATCGGTGCTATAAATAACTATATATAGTCTTATAGACTCGTCTGATACATAATAATTTTAATTCATTCCCGAAATTATTTTCCTGCATTGTTAATTTGTTAAACTCGCTTGACAAATTCAGATAACAATTGGTTATTCATATATCACTGGTGGAAACATGGAGCTCTATGACTGGTTTATTCACGGCATAGATATTAATGATTTAACTTTTGGGTCCGAGAAGTTTTCTTATAGTGTCCGAAAAATCTGGGGTCCAATAAGTCTCCTAATATTGGTGGGGACCAACAAATCTGGAGTCATCTTGGCCGTCTGTTTAGGTAATTTTTAAATGACATCTCAATATTAATTTCAACGCCGATTGTCTTTTTTAAAGACATTTCTTGTTGTATGTTTTAGCATACGCCATTGAATGTATAAACTTGAAATACTAAAGCATCTGAATTTAAAACTGAAGTATTATAACAAGAAAAGCATCAAAAAAGGCCACACTAGATGTGTCACAGACACGGATGCCCCCAAGACGCATGTTTGGACACAGACAAAGAGCGTGACGCCAACACTAATATTTGCATACACAAATGTATTGTCATAATATATTCTATAGTGGAAACAAGAAAAAAGGACCATTATTCTGCTAAAATTGGTCGCAGCCAAAATTTCTATCTTTTCGATCATCTAGACATTAAGGTTGTTCAGCTGTGAAAGTTTGCGCGAAATCCGCCCAGCCGTTAAAGAGAAATTGAGTCCACAAATTTCATGAAATATATATAGTGGAAAAAATGTCAAAGGATCATAATTCTGCAAAACATTGGTCGCAGCCAAAATTTCTTCCTTTACGATCACCTACACATTAAAGTTGTTCAGCTGTAAAAGTGTAAGCGAAATCCCCCAAGCCGTTTAAGAGGAGTTGTGTCCACAACATTTCATTAATTATATACAGTTGAAAAAATGTCAAAGGGTCACAATTCTGCCAAAATTCGTCGCAGCCAAAATTCCTTTCTTTACGACCACCTTCACATTAAGGTTGTTCATCTGGGACAGTCTGCGCGAAATCCGTTCAGCCGTTGGTTAAAAAAAAGTTGTGTCCACCCAATTTCTGGACGTACGTACGGACGGACGGACGGACGGACGGACAAGTGAAATGGTTAATGCCTCCCACTTTGTGGGGACATAAAAATGTACCGCAACCAGGAACCGGGGATCGAACCTACGACCTCCGGATCAAATGTCTGACGCGCAAACCGCTCGGCCAATCTGAGTTTAAACAACTCATTTAATACGTTTAATTTGTACTTCATGTAAATAATTCACAGATATTTTTAACAATTTTAACAAAAACAGCAAAAGTACTCCAAAATGTAATATATTGTTTCGCGTTTCAAACGCATTATAATTTTATCATTCAATTGACGATTACTCGTCATCGCAACGTTATTTCCAATTTACTATATCAATAGTGCTATTTCGCTCCTGTAAATACTATTTTATTTTTTGGAATATGTGGCACAAAATTTGGAAATCGTCAATTCGTCAACCCGTAAACAAATCCCGTTAAACAAGGAACGTCTTATATATTGATCTTCGTGGAAAAATAGTTAATACTGTCAATCAATTAGAATATAGCGATTACGAGTATTTGCTCATCTGTTTAATTTTGATCAGGACCAACGACCACGAAAGTTCCCAACCACAAACTTAGTCTCAACTAAAAATACTGGCCAAAGAAAATGATTGTCACAGTTTCCATCGTTAATAACCATTGGAATAATATAACGAAATAAGACTAAGACTGATCTTAAGAATGCCTGTAGTCGTGGGCCAGATATACAGGTACTTGATGCGACACTTCATACTACCTCTTACATATAATTGTATATTTAATAGTTTCAAATACTTTCATTTCCGGCCCAACGATTACGAAAGTTCTTAATTATAAAACTAAGTCTTCAATATATTACCCAATATAATTCAAAGACAATATGTAATAACCAATTTCATTGGTCAATATTTTAAGTTGAGACAAAGTTTGATATTGAGGATGCTCGTATTCATAGGGAAGGAAGAAATAATAATAATAATAATTTTAAATATATATTACCAGAAAATGATCCAGGCTGTTTTCTTCATAGATAAACTACATAAAATAGAACGTTCTGAACAAAAAACAAATCAGTAAAATAGTTATTACAACTTCAACAATCTTCATTTCTACACCGAACTGTCTCTTATTACCAAACATCTGAAAGTCAAACTATCAATTGGTAATTCTGGGACTGGATTTGGGAAAAAAATATACTTTTTGCCATTCTGAATATGACACAATAACGGCTATAAAGTTGGCCAAAAAAGCCCTGTCCTTAATTGATTGATCGCAGATTTATACACGTGTTTGTAACTCACATGTGCATCTCCCTTGCGCTCGGCTCGCTCGTGTATCTTGGTGAGGCGGTGGAAGGTTCGAGTCTCCAGCAGCAGCGCCTTAATGAGGGACTCCATGGCCAAGTCCTCCTTCTCCACGAACGTGAACACGGAGGGACCCTGCAAGATCGGGAACTCTAAGAGATGCCGTGCGGCAAAGAAACGATTCACAGAGAACGCGTTAAATATAGGCACCATATTTTATTTGTGATTCTGCCTATAAATTAAGATCAGAGAAGCGAATCGACTTGTTATGTTGACTTTAAAATAATGATAACAAAATTCGAAGTTTACTGAACTATTCCGAAACATCTTCCTTTTATTTGATTATGCAACTGATTACAACAATGTTTGGACTATTTTTTTTAAAGCTGTCCGCATAGATACTTTCGCTGGTATGGGGAAGTTGAAGTGAATCTACAAAAATGAAGTAATGGTTTACATGTTGCTTTTGCAAATATCAAGAATTCGTAATTCGTAACGTTATGACTGTTGGCCTAGGAAAGAATCATTCTAGCTTCACACAAACTACTGAAACCTTAATTCCATGATTTTTCGATGATAAAGCTCAGTTTTCCATGAAACAATCCGTACATACAGAAGTCAAAATAGTACACGGATATCCACATTTTATTTGATTGACATAATAAAATTGTTTATCTAGGCTGATTCACACCCTCTAGAATAGCATAGAATTGCTTGTAGTGCTGCACTATACATGTCTATCCAACATTACGATCTTGATCTTGATTTTTTGTTTGATTATATTTCAATAGATTTGATCATTTTTATGCACGTACAGTCATATACACGAATACTTTTCCATGACAATTTTAGAAAATTCCATGACTTTTCCATGATAAAATCAAAATTTTCAAGATTCCATGATTTTTCCAGACAAAGCCCATTTGCCATGACTTTTGCAGATCTGTACGAACACTGAGAAGCATATATGTGCCACATTACTTTTAAGAAAGCGTTTGAGTGATAATGATTAACATGCGGTTTTAGGCTTCAAGGACTGTTTCTGACTTTTAGATTGAAAGAGTCAATAATGTTATTTCAATTGCAGTTACATTCACCTTAAGTGAAAGCATACACTTTTTATATTCACTCCGTGTTCATCTAAAACTAAGCTAAATAATATCAACAAATTGCAAAATAACAAATTTCCAAACTTTCCCTTACTGGAATATAACCAGCATTGAAACAAATTAAAAGTTATAGAAAGTGAGAAATAAAATGTCAACGTACGTCAATGTCCCCGAATACGTAGAATCCCCCACGTTTGTTCAGGTAGTCCATAAGGAACTGGGCGTTGTCCATCTCGGAGTCGGACGCCTTCTTGAAGAACTTGGCAAACCCGGGCAGGGCAACGTCACTGCGCTCGAAGAAGTTCGACTGTAAACAAAAGCATGTATGATTCTATTGACATCACACTTGCTCATTATTTCAAGACCATTGACCGAAACTCACAGACATGTTTCCATTGACATCATACATGCTAATGATATGAAGAAGTTGGATTAAAACGCACAGACATGTTTCCATTGACTTCACACAATTATGGTAATTATTTGAAGAAGTTGAATTCAAACGCACAGGCATGTTTACATTGACATCACACATGCTCATTATGTGCAGAAGTTGGACTAAAGCGCACTGACATGTTTTCATAGACATAATACATGGTCATTATTTGAAGAAGTTGGATTAAAACGTTCAGACATGTTTCTATTAACATCATACATTATGTGCCGAAGATGAACTTACACTCATAGACTTGTTTCCATGGACATCGCACTGACTCATATGTATGCCCAACTGACTTGTTATGTATGGGTGCCAAAAACAAGCACCATAGATGAACCATCACAAAATGGATGATCAAACAAATACACAAATTTGCATTCCCTTTGAACAATTTATACCCCGAAGACACAATGAAACAAGAATATTGTCCCTTTTAAAAACGACGCAGTTATTTTACAAAACACTATGGTCAAAAAATATATTCAGTTCTGCACACTAACGACACCATGCAAACTTATGTCACCTAAATAAGCACTTTTGTGTCTTGTGGTGGACAAAAACAAGTATAGCAGATAAACGAGTGTGATTGCTACTGTGTAGGTACTTGTGACTAAGTGTGACTGCTATATTACCATGTATAGGTACTGGTGACTGAGTGTGACTGCTACATTACCATGTATAGGTACTGGTGACTGAGTGTGACCGCTACATTACCATGTGACTGCGTGTGACTGCTACATTACCATGTATAGGTACTTGTGACTAAGTGTGACTGCTGCATTACCGTGTATAGGTACTGGTGACTAAGTGTGACTACTACATTACAATGTATAGTACTGGTGACTAAGTGTGACTGCTACGTTACAACGTATAGGTACTAGTGACTGAGTGTGACTGCTACATTACCATGTATAGGTACTAGTGACTGAGTGTGACTGCTACATTACCATTTATAGGTACTGGTGACTAAGTGTGACTGCTACATTACCACGTATAGGTACTGGTGACTAAGTGTGACTGCTACATTACCACGTATAGGTACTAGTGACTGAATGTGACTGCTACATGTACAGGTACTGGTGACCGAGTGTGACTGCTACATTACCATGTATAGAATCTGGTGACTGATTGTAACTGCTACATTACCATGTATAGGTACTAGTGACTTAGTGTGACTGCTACATTACAATGTATAGGTACCAGTGACTGAGTGTGACTGCTACATTACCATGTACAGGAACTGTTGACTAAGTGTGACTGCTACATTACCATGTACAGGTACTGGTGACTGAGTGTGACTGCTACATTACCATGTATAGGCACTGGCGACTAAGTGTGACTTCCACAATATCATGCATAGGTACTGGTGACTGAGTGTGACTGCTACATTGCCATGTATAGGTACTGGTGACTGAGTGTGACTGCTACATTACTATGTAAAGGTACCGGTGACTGGTGACTGAGTGTGACTGCTACATTACCATGTATAGGTACTAGTGACTGAGTTTGACTGCTACATTGCCATGTATAGGTACTGGTGACTGAGTGTGACTGCTACATTACCATGTAAAGGTACTAGTGACTGAGTGTGACTGCTACATTGCCATGTATAGGTACTGGTGACAAAGAGTGACTGCTACATTACCATGTATAGGTACTAGTGACAAAGTGTGACTGCTACATTACCATGTATAGGTATTTGTGAATAAGTTTTAATGCTACTATTACCATGTATAGGTACTAGTGACTCAGTGTGACTGCTACATTACCATGTTCAGGTACTGGTGACTGAGTGTGACTGCTACATTACCATGTATAGGTACTGGTGACTGATTGTAACTGCTACATTACCATGTATAGGTACTAGTGACTTAGTGTGACTGCTACATTACAATGTATAGGTACTAGTGACTGAGTGTGCCTCCTACATTACCATGTACAGGAACTGTTGACTAAGTGTGACTGCTACATTACCATGTATAGGTACTGGTGACTTAGTGTGACTGCTACATTACCATGTAAAGGTACTGGTGACTGGTAACTGAGTGTGACTGCTACATTACCATGTTCAGGTACTGGTGACTGAGTGTGACTGCTACATTACCATGTACAGGTACTGGTGACTGAGTGTGACTGCTACATTACCATGTATAGGTACTGGTGACTGATTTTAACTGCTACATTACCATGTATAGGTACTAGTGACTTAGTGTGACTGCTACATTACAATGTATAGGAACTAGTGACTGAGTGTGACTGCTACATTACCATGTATAGGTACTGGTGACTGAGTGTGACTGCTACATTACCATGTATAGGTACTGGTGACTAAGTGTGACTGCTACATTACACATGTATAGGTACTAGTGACTAAGTGTGACTGCTACATTACCATGTACAGGTACTGGTGACTGCGTGTGACTGCTACATTACCATGTATAGGTACTGGTGACTAAGTGTGACTGCAACAATACCATGCATAGGTACTGGTGACTGAGTGTGACTGCTACATTACCATGTATAGGTACTGGTGACTGTGTGTGACTGCTACATTACCATGTAAAGGTACTGGTGACTGAGTGTGACTGCTACATTACCATGTATAGGTACTAGTGACTGAGTTTGACTGCTATATTGCCATGTATAGCTACTGGTGACTGAGTGTGACTGCTACATTTCCATGTAAAGGTACTAGTGACTGAGTGTAACTGCTACATTGCCATGTATAGGTACTGATGACAAATTGTGACTGCTACATTACCATGTATAGGTACTAGTGACTTAGTGTGACTCCTACGTTACCATGTACAGGAACTGTTGACTAAGTGTGACTGCTACATTATCATGTACAGGTACTGGTGACTGAGTGTGACTGCTACATTACCATGTATAGGTACTGGTGACTAAGTGTGACTGCAACAATACCATGTATAGGTACTGGTGACTGAGTGCGACTGCTACATTACCATGTATAGGTACTGGTGACTGAGTGTGACTGCTACATTACCACGTATAGGTACTAGTGAGTAAGTGTGACTGCTACATTACCATGTATAGGTACCAGTGACAAAGTGTGACCGCTACATTACCATGAATAGTTACTAGTGACAATGTGTGACTGCTACATTAGCACGTATAGGTAGTAGTGACTGAGTGTGACTGCTATATTACCACGTATAGGTACTAGTGACTGAGTGTGACTGCTACATTACCATGTATAGGTACTAGTGACTGAGTTTGACTGCTACATTACCATGTAGAGGTACTGGTGACTAAGTGTGACTGCTACATTACCACGTATAGGTACTAGTGACTAAGTGTGACTGCTACATTACCACGTATAGGTACTAGTGACTGAATGTGACTGCTACATGTACAGGTACTGGTGACTGAGTGTGACTGCTACATTACCATGTATAGGTACTAGTGACTGAGTGTGACTGCTACATTACCATGTATAGGTACTAGTGACTTAGTGTGACTGCTACATTACAATGTATAGGTACTAGTGACTGAGTGTGACCCCTACATTACCATGTACAGGAACTGTTGACTAAGTGTGACTGCTACATTACCATGTACAGGTACTGGTGACTGAGTGTGACTGCTACATTACCATGTATAGGTACTGGTGACTAAATGTGACTGCAACAATACCATGTATAGGTACTGGTGATTGAGTGTGACTGCTACATTACCATGTATAGGTACTGGTCACTGAGTGTGACTGCTACATTACCATATATAGGTACTGGTGACTGGTGACTGAGTGTGACTGCTACATTACCATGTATAGGTAGTAGTGACTGAGTTTGACTGCTACATTGCCATGTACAGGTACTGGTGACTGAGTGTGACTGCTACATTACCATGTAGAGGTACTGGTGACTAAGTGTGACTGCTACATTACCACGTATAGGTACTGATGACTAAGTGTGACTGCTACATTACCACGTATAGGTACTAGTGACTGAATGTGACAGCTACATGTACAGGTACTGGTGACTGAGTGTGACTCCTACATTACCACGTATAGGTACTGGTGACTAAGTGTGACTGCTACATTACCACGTATAGGTACTAGTGACTGAATGTGACAGCTACATGTACAGGTACTGGTGACTGAGTGTGACTGCTACATTACCATGTATAGGTACTTGTTAATAAGTGTGACTGCTACTATTACCATGTATAGAATCTGGTGACTGTGTGTGACTGCTATATTACCATGTTCAGGTACTGGTGACTGAGTGTGACTGCTACATTACCATGTACAGGTACTGGTGACTGAGTGTGACTGCTACATTACCATGTATAGGTACTGGTGACTGATTGTAACTGCTATATTACCATGTATAGGTACTAGTGACTTAGTGTGACTGCTACATTACAATGTATAGGTACTAGTGACTGAGTGTGACCCCTACATTACCATGTACAGGAACTGTTGACTAAGTGTGACTGCTACATTACCATGTATATGTACTGGTGGCTGAGTGTGACTGCTACATTACCATGTATAGGTACTGGTGACTGAGTGTGACTACTGCATTACCATGTATAGGTACTGGTGACTGAGTGTGACTGCTACATTACCATGAATAGGTACTAGTGACTGAGTGTGACTGCTGCATTACCATGTATAGGTACTGGTGACTGAGTTTGAGTGCTACATTACCACGTATAGGTACTAGTGACTGAGTGTGACTGCTACATTACCATGTATAGGTACTCGTGCCTGAGTGTGACTGCTACATTACCACGTATAGGTATTGGTGACTAAGTGTGACTGCTACATTACCGTGTGTTGGTACTGGAGACTAAGTGTGACTGCTACATTACCATGTATAGGTACTGGTGACTAAGCGTGACTGCTACATTACCACGTATAGGTACTAGTGACTGAGTGTGACTGCTACTTTACCGTGTATAGGTACTGGTGACTAAGTGTGACTGCTACATTACCATGGATAGGTACTGGTGACTAAGCGTGACTGCTACATTTCCACGTATAGGTACTAGTGACTGAGTGTGACTGCTACATTACCATGTATAGGTACTAGTGACTGAGTGTGACTGCTACATTACCATGTATATGTACTAGTGACTGAATGTGACTGCTACATTACCATGTATAGGTACGAGTGACTGCTACATTACCATATATAGGTACTGGTGACTAAGTGTGACTGTTACATTACCATATATAGGTACTGGTAGCTGGCCTCCAGATGGCTGGAGATGATGGACTTTGCCAGGAAGCGGTTTACACTCTCGTCGTAGTTTTGGGACAGTTCGTACACTGTAACAATGGTAGTTATAGTTTAGTTCACTTTCTTTTTTGTTTTACTTGTTACGAAGATTCACGATGGTCTTTGGAAAATTTAGTACTGATACATTATCGTTGGCAAACGTCTTAATTATTTCCAAGAAAATGCGCCAGCAACAAACCATATCAGTATATGCACATCTCTACTCCCAATCGCGGAACAAAAAATGAAAAGTACTAATGCACATATCAATATTTCCCCCGATGGGGGAACTGTCGGCAAACCCAGGGGAATTCGACTAATTGTATTTTGGGTGTTTAATTCCCCACCCTAGATCCATGCATTTTTGTCTAAATCGCCTCAATGGGAGATGCTTAATTTATGTATCAAATGGCCCGGAACCAATATTAACCGGGATCTAAAATCCGAACAGTCTATTTCCCGGGACCCGGAATCATTCGGTGTGTCAAATTCCCTACTGTCGGGAACCGCTTTCAGTCTAAAGTCCCGTATATGCCCGCCGCTCCCCCTCTGGGGAAAAATATTGCATAGGTGCATAAAAGCACAAGTACATTCATTAATTTGGGGTTTGGGTAATCAGTTACATGATGATCTTATTTCCACAACACACGAAAATAACAATGAAAGAAATCTAAGGGAACACGTTCTACAAATATGGGTTTATGTGAGCATATCGGTTCTAATTTAGTCGTACAGTACGTGTCCTCAAAGTATATTACTAAACTTATACTGAACCGACACGCTACACAATATTAAAAAGAAATGATAATAATAATGATAATAACAATACATGAAATTTATAAGTATTATTACCAAAGCGTTCATCTTCGTCTGGCTTTCGCTCCTTTAAGCGACGTCTGTTACCGGAAACGCTTAGTTCAACGTCCGACGTCTTCATCGAACGTACCCCCGGGAAATCTGGCATCCATAATATTGCCACGGTAACGCTTAGAATAAGAACAACAAGCGAGAACTTCCCCGAATGTTCTCGCCCCATGGTTTATGTTTCGGTTTATTCAACAATGTTAATTATTAACGTGTTTCACACCAGTAGTGGTTAAGTTATCTGTACTAGCAATATTTATAAGTTGAAGGGTGGTTTGTGTCATCGGTGTTTATCGGTGTATTTTCCGATGGTTACGCGTGAACTCTGGGTGGTTCACATCTGGAGCACACTGGTCAAATGTTATTCAATTCAAAGATTTCACTATGCGATAAAGCTATTACAAAACTGTTAGATATCCAACTGCACTTTTATAAGTATTACTTATACATGGGGCAACGGTAGTGACACGTACGTTCATATTAAACGATGTATTGCGGAAAACTTGATTTTGTAATAATTAAAAAACGTACTTTGTCAGGAACAATACTTTGTGTGTACTGGCCTGCGTATAATCGTAGTGGAAAATCGAATTATCATCTAATATCAGTCACTGTCACAGTCTAGAGTCCACTGTTGTCGGCTACATGACTTGAAAAGCGGTGTCATTATCTATAGGTATGCAATGTGAATTGAAATTTCGCTCCACACAAAATGCAGATACTATTTTCACCGTCTATTTACCAGTGTGATCATAACTGTATATAGCAGCATATTATTAAATTCTAACATGATAATGTCAGTTGTAATCTAGAAATAAAGGATTAATTCGGTAATAAAAGTGTTAGTGACAACAGCAACATACTAGTCCATCTTGCCCGACATACTAGTCCATCTTGCCTGACATACTAGTCCATCTTGCCCAACATACTAGTCCATCTTGCCCGACATACTAGTCCATCTTGCCCGACATTCAGCAACTCATTGTTGTGTCAGTTAAAATTCAAAACGTCATTACGACGTACATGTAGATATTGCATGCTTACCATTTTAACTAGGACAATTTGCATGCAAAATACATACATGATTTTAAAAATAAATTATATACATTAATGTATTATGCAGATTTATTAGTGTGAGTGCGTAAATTATTTCTGGTACAAGTCGATGCTAGAAAGGAAAAAAAACCTTTGTGGTTAAGGGGAGACAAAATTTCACAAACTGCTCAACTGGTTTCAATGTGTACATGTATCAGTTACGTCCCTTTACAGCGAAATGAAAACATGAGTCTGGGGGCTTAATTAACACACAAACAGCCATTCTAATATTTATTAACTGTTGCGTTGTATAATGGTTAATTTTTTACTGGGGTTCAAGTAAAAGGTCCGGTGTTAGACTGCCAGGTCAGTTACTGGACTTCAGTTCCTCAACAGCCTGTGTACAGACCCCGCACTCCTGTTGCGCATTACGAAGCGCATTCTCCACCTCCGGGTTGTACAGCGTCGCCATTTCTACTTCCACCAAGTGTGCCCTAGCTGAAACACGTTAGGCAATAATTAGAGATTTGCAAACTTAATTCCATATTTGGAAACAACAACAACTAAAAACTAGATGTGTCACAGACACGGATGCCCCCACGATGCATATCTGGACACAGACGAAGGGCGTGTCGCCAACACTAATTTTTGCCTTCAAAAATGTATTTTCATATAAATTCTAGTGGGAAAAAATGAAACGGCCATAATTCTGCCAAAATTGGTCGCAGCCAAAACTCCTTCTTTAACGATCACCTACACGTTAAGGTTCTTCAGATGTGAAAGTTTGAGCGCAATCCGCCCAGCAGTTAAAGAGGAGTCGAGTCCACAAAATTCTATAGTATAAAAAATAACAAAGGGTCATAATTCTGTCAAAATTGGTCGCAGCCAAAATTCCTTCCGTTACGATCATCTACACAGTAAGGTTCTTCAGCTGTAAACGTTTGAGCGAATCGACCCAGCAGTTGAAGAGGAGTTGAGCACACAAAATTTTGGGACCTACGGACGGACAGGTGCAACGCTTAATGCCTCCCACTTTGTGGGGCATAACAACAACAGCGGAATGGTAAGATTTTAATATTAAATTTAGGAATTGTTTTTCAACCAATCGACGTATGACAATTATTTACATTACCGAAGCAGTGAATATGGTCAACATATTTAACGCATCTACCTTAATTTAAAGATGCTGAAAATGTTATTGAAACGCATTACACAGTCTATGGTAACAAATAAAGACATTCAATTGCATTGCTATTTTTATTGGCTGGACAAAATAATACTTACGATATCAAAACAACTTAATATTGTGATGCAAGACTGGATAAAGCACGACATCACATAAACGACTAACTGTAACGTAAAATGTTATATATAGCGAATCGACCCAGCAGTTGAAGAGGAGTTGAGCACACAAAATTTTGGGACCTACGGACGGACAGGTGCAACGCTTAATGCCTCCCACTTTGTGGGGCATAACAACAACAGCGGAATGGTAAGATTTTAATATTAAATTTAGGAATTGTTTTTCAACCAATCGACGTATGACAATTATTTACATTACCGAAGCAGTGAATATGGTCAACATATTTAACGCATCTACCTTAATTTAAAGATGCTGAAAATGTTATTGAAACGCATTACACAGTCTATGGTAACAAATAAAGACATTCAATTGCATTGCTATTTTTATTGGCTGGACAAAATAATACTTACGATATCAAAACAACTTAATATTGTGATGCAAGACTGGATAAAGCACGACATCACATAAACGACTAACTGTAACGTAAAATGTTATATATAGCTCACAGCTGGTCTTGAGAATGGACTCTTTCATTTCCTCTAGCTCACGGTTGAGAGAATCCAGCTGATCGCACACTTCCTGGTAGTTCAACTTCTGCACAGACTCGCCCATACTGTTACTGACGCATGGCCCTTCAAAACATTACCAGCTAGATGTCATATATGTTAAGACATTCGTGTCATGTCCATAAAGCTGCAATATTTCTCGATGCTAAAGATTTTAAGTAAGACATTCGAAGTGTAAAATGACTGACATTCTCTGCCAAAGACACATACATTTGCTATATAGGTCGTCAAAACGGTTTAGTTCCGATATCTGCGTTGAACCCAGTGTAATTGCAAATAAAGAATATCGTTCTAAAACGATAAGTAAGAAGGCATTAAGAAGTTATGTAGCATAAACGAAATACAGATATTTAACATATTAACTTGAATTGTGACCTTGACCATTGACAAACAAGCATGAGCTATATACGCAATAGATCGTCTGGTTATGGGGAGATATAATGTGAAGTTATAATAACATCCATTCAGGCATGGAGCGGAAACGAAATATGGACCTGCGTACGAACAGACGTACGGACCAACACGCGCGATTCCTAAATAACTAGATCTATTACATAACAATTAAGGTACTACAATGTAAAACCATACTTTAATACAAACTTGCATCTTAATCTGCACAACTTGATATGTAATTCTATCAATATTTAACAGTGTCTTACGTTTAAGGCTTAATCATGACCTGGGTTGATACATTCTTTAACAAAATTGAAGCAATTATAAGCACCCTCCAAGGGAAGAAAATCTAAAATTCAAGCTCTTTGTTTGCCCTATTTACAAAATATATAAATCTAGACTCCTTGATTTGTGTATTGCTTTATTAAACATGTGATACGGTAACGAACATATTCAATTTAAATATGTTCGTTACTTTATCACATGTTTTTTGTGGCTAATACTGAGTAGTTTGGTGTTTATTCATATACAACAATGAACATTGTAAACGTAATTTAGGAAAAACATATAAACAAATGTTATTGTATGTCTTATTCTTTCAATATCTACATTTTGACAGCATGTAGAAAGAACTCTGAATTGATGATGTTCAAACCGTTGTTGAATTTGCGAAGTACTAGTAAATAGTTCATCATTTAATGTTAAGCACCTTTTAAAACAATTTGGTGACATTATTATTGTATTTTTTTTTCATGTGTGTATAATGCACCCGTTTATTATATTTATTTTTTTAACTTTAAATGACGTCACTGATCATGCGAAAATTTATAAATATTTGAATAGATCTATGAAGATCCCCTCTATGATAAATTGATAACTAGAAGTTCTTAAACGTTGAAACATGCCTTTTGAAGAAAAAAAACACCCAAATATACGCCAAATCGCACCCTTTAAAAATAATTCGGGGGAGCATTCCGGACCACTTAGACAATAGATATTTGCCTCGGTGCTTTTTCGTCTCTGGATACGGCCCTGGACTAAGATAGTTTAAAAGGCTTAAAACGTCAGCTTTGCTGCTTTTTTTTCATTTATTTTAATGCGGCGCACATTTTACAAAATGTCGGCAATGCCCCAATCTTAAACGTTAAATATAGATTTGCACTTACCAGATGTCATTGTGACGTTTTTTATGCACAAATTCGTGCACGATAGACTTTTCAAACTCAGCGCCAGACGAATATTTATACTCTCAAAACAGTTTGTAACTGAAAATTAGTTTGGATTATAAAAGAATGATAAACGGTTTCGTTCAAAAATGCATAACAAAACTTTAACACTATACTAATACTCAGTAATAGGAAGTGTCTAAAAATACAGATGGCTTATCATTAAACATTTTGGTATGAGAGTATTTAATGGCGGGAAACATTTCGCTGCACGGCAAGTCCATTATTTGCGAGAAGGGTCGCAGGGTTGAATTTAGTGTGTTTAAAACATGGCTGTTTGTAAAAGACCAAAATAAAACAGTCCAATATAATTAAAATAATAACCAAGACTAAACATCTGTATTCAAAATAGGTTTCAATATTTTTATTTCGTTTTCTTAATTCGATTTGGGTAACCTATCCTACCTTGAAGTTTTGACGAATCACTCACAGATTGCGAGAAATGCGAAGAATTTAGTGTCACGGGTGTATACAAGTATTTGGTATGTTTTTTCTCTACGCATATTGCTGTGACACGATGCAGTGCTAGGAATGTAACATTAACCTACAAATGCACATTATGTTTATGCCATAAATTATGGGACATTATTAATTCAGACAGTTCAGCGAAGTATTCGTACCATCACGTTTCGTACCTATGTGGTGAGAAAAAGCCTAAACGGTCGGAGAATTATTCTTTGTTATGTAACAGTTATTAAGAATGTTGAGTATATTGTGTTGTTAAATAAAAGTGTGGCAAGTTGTATTCACTGAACCACGCAACCAATCTGTGATCATGTAGATTGAAACATAATTTAAAATATTAATTTAAATACATTAATCCTGGTGCATGCCAAGTCTTACATAACTTTAATTAAATAATGTTCTGTTTTTATTGTGTTAAGAGAACTTGCTCATGATATTACTGATCTAAAAATATTAAAATACAATGTTTAAATTAAAATTTATGTTATCCAACTTCACTATTTAACTGATATGTAGCGCTCTTATTATCAAAATTGATTTGCACTAGATTGGATGAAATTGGTTTAAGCAGAAACAATGTCAATAAAATGCAAATTTATCTGCAATTTTATCCAGTCATTTTTACTTGTATTCGAATAATTGGTTATCACATGATTAATGGTTAACCAAATTTACACAAAAGAGTATGTGGTAAACATGTAATCTGTTTGTGATATTTGATGAATGGAAATTAATCTGTTAACAATAGCTAGGGAGGAATTTAAAATATTCGTGGCAAAACCTGGAAAGGTCTATTTTCAATGGAATCAATAGTATTCTTCACAATATGCTCACAGGAGCCATGGATGTACAAGACGAGTTGTTCTCTCGCATGAAACATGGCAGGAAGGAATGCATTCGCCTGAATGGCCTTGTACGCAAGATGAGCACCCTGCGAGCCATGCTGCAGTACCACAAGGACCAGGCACGGAGGGATGTGGATGCATACGTCAACAAGATGCTGGAGGCATTGAAACAATTCAAGTAATCAACCTTTGCAGACTTTCGTTTGTCTTAAATGTAGCTTCCCGAGGCCAACTGAATTCTTCGTTTTATTGCATTCAATAATGCCAAACGTAATCATAAAAGTGTGTATTTAGGTGATTCTAGAACAGTTTAAATGTTTGAAATGTCTATTAGAAACAAAGGCAGGATATAATGACTTAAAATATATCGGAAAAACAGATTTAGTGTTGTTATAAGTGAACAACATTTTAATGTGGTTTGTGTGGTTAGGCCAAAACAAAATATTCTGCGTTTTGGGTAACCCGACCCTACCTAGCAAAATTAAAAAAACCCGACCCTAAAGTTTTATGCGATGTTTGTTTTCCGTGAAATCCGTCAATGTTTTTTGACCAACATGTGTTTTTCAAACAAAAAGTAAAAAAAACAACCTCTGTCCCGACCCTACCTAACTTTTTTGAGATCATTGCCTGAAACACACAATTTATATTTATTAGCCTTAGTGTGCTTCAGATATTTCAGTTTTGGTATATTTTGAGTCATTTAAAAATTATTGTGACATGGGTAGTTTGTCTTATTTAAGGTAAACTCATATGGAGTAGAAAATGTCTCCTTTTCTCTGGTAAAAAGATTTAGCTCAGACAAATTACACCTACCTTTATGCATGAATATATTGCAAAGCTACAAGAAGAACGCATGCCTGTGTTTTGCATTTTTCTGCTTTTCGCCTTTTAAAAAGATCAATACCAGCAAATACTAGTATATTCAACACGTGTATCTAACTTGTAGGGCTGAAAGCCACTGGGAGCTGGATGACAGGTACCAGAAGAAGGTTGCCAAGATGGAGCATACTAAGTGTGAGATGGAGGCGGATATCGAGGTGCTCACTGAACTTTGTGAGGACGCAGATCAGCTGCTCAACAGTGACATGGAGGCAGTGGCCAGCAGGGCAAAGATCAGCACTTTGATCGAGGGCTTTGGGTATGCACAGTGTTTACAAAAAAACTCATTGGGGGTGTGGTTGTGCTTCTGTTTGTACTTCAGGTTAATGTTTGCATGCAACAACTTCATATCTCTATATCTACCTCAGATATTCAATTAAAACGTCACACATGTCTTCTGGGTCATTACATAAGGTCACTGGTCAAGGCCCATAAATGTGACCAGCATTTTAGAAGAATTATGACTCTTTTTTTGTTCTTAAAAAATTCAGGTTAAAGTTTGCGTGCAAATACATTTCTATGTAACTACTACAGATATTCAATTGAAACTTCACACATGTCTTTCGGGTTATTATGTAAGGTCACTGAGGCGTAAAAAAAAAAGTTTGTTTCAGGTAACATGCCCAAAAAAAATAGGATAGGTAGGTCGGGATTTAATAAAAAAAATTTTTTGGTAAATGGTAAACTTAAAGATTCTAAAAGTGAATAAATATTCAAAACGTAATCAGTAATATCCTTAAACATTGTTTATAAGTGGATACTAAACACTTATTTATCCAAAATCACATTTAATTATTGAAAAAGGTAATTAAACCAAAAATCAATCTGACAAACCCAATAAAATGTTCTAGGGTCGGGGCATTTTTTTAGGGTAGATCGGGTTACCTGAAACAAACATTATTTTTTTACGTCTGCCCAAGGCCCATAACTCTGACAAAGTGGTATGAATAGTAGAGCACACTGTCCTGAGACAGCTCTTGTCTTAAATATTCTTCATATTCCTTAATGGGAGACCATGGAGACATTTGTAAAAATGAATACAGCAAACTTTATATCAGTGTTTAAAAACATATGCATATAAGATGTGGAAAACATATTTCTTATGTACTTCTGTAATTAATTAGAATGGAAGAAGATTAATCGAGGATAAAATGAAATTTTCACGGTTTACAGTTTCATTTCAAGATACCAACATATTAGTTTTCATGTTTCATAAAAGCTTTTGCTATGAATTGAAAAGCAACATATACAATTATTTTTGCAAAACTGAATGTATCATCTAAGGAAAATTGTCTGACAAAAAAGGGACTGTAACCCTACTGACAATTGGATTGAACATTTTAATACCTGAACGTCTCACTGTGTATTTCTTTTAAGCACCTTGTGCAGCAAGCATCTGGATGTGAACGTGGATCGGTGTCTGACGCTGAGTTTCAAACCAGCCTACAGCTGCGAGGAAATACAGTCCAGTATGTTCGGATGTGTTGTCGGTGATGATAGTGTTCCGGGAAGTGAGTCCAAACCATCCAAGCGGAAAGATTACGCACATGCAGAGACCCAGACAGATGACAGCCTCACTACAGTAGGTCACACAGCTAGTTTCTGAGATTATGAGGAGCAGGGCCCATCACTAGGAAAGTGTCCAAACTCAAACTCTCAGCGCGATATATTAGCTAATGAAATTCAAGGCAGTTATGTATTAACAATCATTTTCCTTGGTCAGTATTCTCAGTTAAGACCACGTTTGGGTTTGATACATTGTGTAGCCATTAGCCACTTACTTGGATGCACACCCAAAATAATCTTCGTTTTCTGTACCCTGCATTAACAATTTAATATGTTTTTAACTTCAATGCAAATGCTCCTATTCTATGTGGTAAGGTGGTAACCTTTGTTTCAAAAAACCTTAGAAATTGTATTTTGCTTGTTGCTAGTGCTACCTGGATTAAACTTGAGGCTCGATTGCATTGAATTCTACGAAACTTCTTCATTAAATTTGATTGGTGAGAACTGAAACTAAGTCAGTATGTTGCACTAAGAAAAGACATCTCTTAAGTCGGTTAGTTGTAAGTTAGATGTGAATGTTGCTGATGTACTTTTTCTACAAAATTTCGAACAGAAAGCTTAGTACATGTAAAACAAATAATTTGTTGTATTCAAACTACTTTTGTTTGTCAAACCATAATGAAAACTTATTAACTTGTAAACTTTTGTGATCGCGTTTTGTCCGTCGTCCATCGTTTATCGTTCCTTGTTAATCAATGGTCGTCTTCATTTACCTTGTGAACACTATAGATCACACTTATTGCCCAGTCTTCATGGATCTTGCCCAGAACATTTGTTCCAATGATAACTCCAACAGGTTCGAAACTGGGTGTCAAAAACTAAGTGAGTAGGGCAAATTAAAGAAAAAGCCTGGGAAAACTATAGAGGCCACATTTTTTGTCCAGTCAACATGAAACTTGCTCATAACATTTGTTCTCATGATATCTGGGTCAAGTTCAAAACTGGGTCACATGGGTTCAAAAACTAGGTCACCAGGGCAAATTAAAGAAAAAGCTTGTGAACACTATAGAGGCCACATTTGTTGCCCAATCAACATGAAACTTGCTTCGCCCCTCAGTTGAGCGACCTTCAGATAACCATGAGTAAACATCCATGTGTCCATCCCAGGGCGCCATGTGTTCAGTGCCATGTGCCCAGACTCTGACTGCCAACCAGAGCTGCTGCGGTGGACAGACCGTGTCCCAGTACTTCGCCGACACTCTGGGTATCCTCTCCCCGCCATGCAGTTGCCATGACGTCAGACCGGGCGGTCTAAATCTGAGGAAGAAAACCAGTCCTCCGCCACCAGGATTTGCAGCATTGAACCAACCTGGATCTCTGGTTTCCGAGCCGCCATCATCTGTTAATCTCTACCTTTCGTCAAATGTGCCCATGCTCATGCAGCAAAGCAGCACCGCATTTCAGCCGTACCACGGTGTTCTTCCTGACCAACGTGTGTGTACGTGTGTGTCGTGCATGTGTCAAGTGTCTTCCCAGCCATTGCCAGACATACGTGCTAAAAAATCCTTGCATTGCTCATCTTATATGGCAGACATTGACAATGCTAGAGACAGACTGAAAAGGAAGCCCCCTGGCTTAGAAAACCATCATCTCAATGATGATGTGATCCCACCCGAGGCGACGGGAGTTGGGGTTACAGATGTAAATGTAGATAACAACTCATTGGATAGAAAGAAGATAGAACCTATCGCAGATGAAGAACTTTCTGATTGTTACGCAGTTGATGTTCGAGACATACCTTTACCTATGGGACCTCCAAGACTGGAGTGTATTAAAGAGATAGATGAAGAGAAGGAAGAACAAGAAGGTATTGATGATGATGATGGCATGTTGAATGATGAGGAATGTGTTGAAAAGAATGAAAACAAGACTGCAGCTAAGAATGCAGACAGTGTTAAAGAAAGTGTGACTGGGGGGTGTAAAGATCAAGATGTGCCGAGTAAATTTGACAGGGCCTCGTCAAGGGCTACACAAGTAATTACTGAGTCTGACCGAACTAGCGAGTTGAGTGGTGATGGCTCAGATTTATTTTGCAGCAGAGTTGATGAAGCAGGGGATAAGGGTTCGGGTGATCAGATGAACGAAATGTCTGAGACCCTTATAAAAGCGGCAGAGGGTGGCACTACACGCAAGAATATGAAGCATAAAGATGAAGGTAAAATCAGTGCTGACGTGACTGTGAAAGATGTGGGTCCAACCCTTGAGGACTTGAATGAAAAATGTAAAGAGCAGGTGCTTCAAGTGAAAACCAAGTACTTTCAGAATTTGAAAGGAAGAGTAATAGGCGAGAGACTTGAAGATTTGAAACCTCTACGACTGCCCATGGCCTCAACATTAGTGAATGTGTCTGAGTCTCAGAGTGACACCACAGGTAACTGCCAGCTGCATGCTGTTAAACCTGGTAATGGTATTGTCGGCTCACCAGATAGTGGTATTAGTGTTTTATCTAGGCCCCTTTGGCATGACGCGGCACCATGCCCCTTTTTTTGAAGCGCCACTTTGCCCTTTTCAAAGGCAAAAGCCGCCACTCGCCCTAATCGATAACGATCTTAATTGCCTCTTTACCCTATGTCTGCGAAAAGAGCACCCGCTGTTTTCTGTTATTGTCGCTCTGACTGTGCTCTGTTTAATGCATACATGCATTTCTTATTGATTTGATTAAATCCATTACTGTTCTATTGATTGTCAGCTTGATTATTGAAACTGATTCTTAATCCGACTAAAGTGGTGACATTTAGGCCTAATTGATGATGCTTATTCGATTAACATACATAATGTCAACTCGTAGATTGATGTCTCCCCCTCATACTATCCGTGTTCGTTTCGCGCGCTGTTTCCGTTTAAAAGGGCACATGTGTTTCAGTGTATTGGCTATGAGTATCATAATATACAAATTTTGTATTCAAGTCCATTTTTCAGGTGTCAATATTTGTAATTGAAATAATCAATCGTATTCATTCAAAAATCAATCCAAATTTAAAAACTTGTATTTGGGATAAGGGTGTGACGAATATATAACGACTCGCCCCATTAACGACTCGCCCCATTAACGTCTCTCCCTATATGTATAACTATTCGCACATCATAATATGTTTGTTGTTCAGTTTACCGAGTGTGACAACATGCTTTTACATGTTTTTTTTAAATACAAAATTTGTAGATTATGATACTCTATATAAGGACACAGCGCGCTAAAATGCCCTTATCGAACATATTGCACCATGCCCCTCTGCCTTCCTGGATAAAACACTAGTTATGTCATTGTTGTTGCATATTCAGAAAACTAAATTAATTTTAATTTAAAGTTGACAAAAGGTATAAAATAACGTATATAATGAACAAGAAGTTCTATCGAGTTTCCTTTAAATAATTGGTGATTTCAGTATTTAATATTCAGTGTATATTTAACAACTTCAACACAATGAAACGTTAAAAGTTTCTTGGGTATTTAATAGTAAAAACATTTGGCAGCTTGTTAAACAGTTCAGTTCATATTCTGATTAATACACGTACATATAACATTTGGCAAGTAAATAAGCTAATTATACCCTCATTGAAGATGGCGGGGTATCTTGGTTTGCCAGTGGCTGTTGGTCAGTAACCATATTCGTTTCTGCTCAGTAAGTCCAACAGTTTTCATCTGATCTCCACCAAACTTCATGAAAATGTTTGTGGGCATAATATCTCGGCCAAGTTCGATAATTAGTAAAATCGCCACAGGTATTGTGGAGTTATGGCCCATGAATTATCTAAAATTTGCCTTTTTAGCTCACCTGAGCATGAGGTGCTCAAGGGTGAGTTATCGTGATCAGTCTTGTGTCCATCATCCGTCGTCAACATTTTACTTCAAACAACTTTTTCTCTGAAACCACTCGGAGGATTTTAACCAAACTTGGCATGAATTTTCCTGGGATGGTCCTTTAACAAATTCCTTCAATTCATTAGAATATATTGAGAATTGTGGTTGCCATGGCAATCAAAATCTTAACAACTGGAAAACTTAAAAAATCTTCTTGTCAGAAACCACTGGCTTGATTTGAAAAAAGTTTTCACAGAATCTTCCTAGGGTGACCCTCTACCAAATTACTTCAAAGCATTTTGATTCGTTACAAAACATGGCCGCCAGGGGGCGGGGCAGTTTTCCTTATATGACGATATGGAAAACTTAAAAAATCGTCCTGTCTGAAAACACTGGCTGGATTTGAAAATAGTTTTCACAAAAATGTTCCTTGGGTGACCCTCTGTCAAATTCCTTCAAATCACTTCTGTCTGGCGACATACTTATTTATGTTGTTATTCAACGCCAATTACTGTTAATGATTGAGGTGGCGAGAGTATTTGCGCCATGACGGTGGCAGTTTTAGCTAAACTCAGGTGTGCGACCCAGGGCCATCTTGGCCCTCTTGTTTGCAGTTTCCGCTCTCTAAGTCAAACAGTTTTTATCCGATCATCACCAAACTTGATAAAAATCTTGTTGAGCATAATATCTTGGTCAGGTTTGATAATCAACCAAATTTCCTGAGCAACTTCGGAGTTATGGCACTGGAATTATCTAAAATAGGCCTTTTACTCATTTCTGCTTTCTAAATCCATCAGTTTTCATCCAGTCTTCACCAAAGTTGATAAAAATGTTTGAGGCCATAATTGCCCCAGGAACTGCAGACTTTGGCCGTTGGATTTATTTAAAATTTTCGTCTGTTCCACTCTCATGGTTTTCATCTGATCTTCACCAAACTTGATATTTTACAGATTTTTTTTAACCTAAAGGAGGCATACCTGTTTTACAAAGAGCTCTTGTTTCTGTGGTTTTGCAGGCAGGTTCAGTGACACAGACCTGAAACCCCTGAGACGGCCGATGCCAATCACTGATAAAATTTTGACACAGGCAGTACTAAAAAAAGATGGGTCAGATAACTGTGGTGATAGTAATAGACTGAATGACCTTGATAAAGCCAGTGGTGATGTAAACAGCAATTATCTGACTGTGAATCTTAATTGTCCTGTTGTGCCTGGGAAAGGCGATGAGTCGACAGAAAGCATTGTGAAACCTGAGATGCGCATAGCGGTTTGCGACGATACCAACATCACAGCAGATATTTTGAGACTGTGCTCTGATAAAGGTCCGACTCTTCGGGAAGTTGTAAACAATAATTATGAAAACACGTCAACACATAAGAATCTGAATGTGTTAAAGGCGCAGATGAATTGGTGTAAAGGCTACCTGAAGAAAAGGTTAACTGAATGCGAATCACCTGTTACAGAAGATTGGGATGAAGAACTGAGTTTGAATAAAAAACAAGGCAGGGGTGAAGAGGTTGAAGGGAAGAGTTCATCAAGAGAACCAGACTGTGTTGAAAAACTCAGCAGCAGTGAATCAATTAAGGAAAGGAACTTGTCTGCACAACCAGACCCAGCACCCCTATCTGGTAATTTAATTAATTATGGATCTAAAGGCAATGCATCTAAAACACTTCCACAGAAGCAAATTCCTGTGGTGATAAGGGAGCGAGCCAGTGTTCCTACAGTGACTGGTCAGTCAAAGCTGGACAGTGTTACTACACCTACATCAGCACTAACTTCAGAGTGGTGGGGGGATGAACTTGATACTGACACCACAGTGACTAAATCTAGCCCATTTCCTATCGGGACTGTCATCAATCAGAAAGTTGAGGCTGTGGTTAAACTGGCTGTTTCTGTGTCAAAACCAGACATGGTTTCTAAAAGCATAAAAGCTGAAAATGCAGATGCAAAGAAAAAGCCTATAGTTAATGAAAGTGGGAGGACCATGTCTAGCATTGTGAAAGGTGTAGTAGGTAAGATTCTCGACAGCTTGAAACAATGTTTTATAATATTAATAATGAAATGGATCAATCAGTACAGAAAGTAGGTTTTCCAATATTGTGAACCCATTCTTCATTAGTTTCTTACTGCCATAACAATCTTACAACATGTGGATACATGTTTCATGGCTGCAGCTATAACTTTAGTGACAGGTAAAATTTAAAATAGAGGTCACTTCTTTAAATTTGATTGTAATTATAATATTTATTTTGAGAGTTCATATGTTTGATGTTAGTTCATAGAAACAGTCATATTGAATACCTGAGTTGTTCTTCCATACTTTTTATTGACATTTATAAAAAAACATTACAACCGCCAAACAACTGAAATAGTAAAATTGATTCCTATTTTTCTAGACCAGAACTTGAGCCGTGACCAGACTGTTGCCGGCAGTCGTATAGGGCCTCTACAGCAGCACTGGAACAAGATTGGACAGAGCCCTGGCTCTAGTAAGAAATACAATTACCTCTCTGGGTCTGGCACTCTGTACTGGGCATTTACATGCATGCACTTTTTTCATCACTATTTAACTATCACTTAATACCTACATTTACTTTAAACCAATTATTGTAGCAGGGTAATGTCAAATGTCTAAGTGTTATTCAGACATGTTATTCCTTTCCTTCGTATAACCAGTACTTAGCGTATATGAGAAACTCATTTGAACGCTCCCTGAGTAGGCTTGGAACTTTTGTCTCAAATTGCAGGGCGGCCACCATATTCATTATACCGCTGTGACATCATAAAACCACATTTGAAACAAAACACTTCTAATACGTGTTTCATGTTTGATGGCCATTGAGAAGGAAAAAACAAACTCTGAAAATGCTTACCATGTTTTTTAATAAATAAATTAAATTGACAGATGCAGTGGTGAAAGGCAAGCTTCTGTTCACATGCTTGGGTGACATGCATTTCCCGATTGGCGTGTGCTCCAACAGTCAAGGGAAGATAATAGTGGCCGACACCGGGAACCACTGTCTGCGCATGTTCACTGCTGATGGTGCTCCCGACATGGAGTTTGGAAAAGTGGTAACAATGGGTTTTAGATTTTTGCTTAAAGTCAGTATACAGTACTTGTATTTGGTTTAAGGCAATACATCTGTGCAAAAAACTCGTAGACACTAGTGCATGGACATCGGCAGAATGAGCGGACCGGAAAATTGCAGCTATGACTTTTGTGTGAAATTAGGGAAAGATCTAGAGCAAAATAGCAGTGTGCTGCACCCTGCTCCTTTTTGGTTCCCTCCTGCTGCCCCTGTGGCTGGTCAACACAGAAATGTTTAATATCTTTTAAAATTCTACAACTTTTTGCAAATATTCAAATACAAATGAATCGACTATGCTTAAAAACCATAATTAGAAACATTGGGCTCAAGAAAACCCTGGATTTAGCAAATTTTTAGAAAAGGTCAACGAGCTGGTCCAGTTTTCCCCCGTGCTCCTTTTTAGCAACACCCTGTACCTTTTTAGATCCAAGATCTTTCCATAGTGAAATTTAATATGAATGATATCAGTGTTTTGGATTGGCGTTATAACAGCCAGCATAATCGCAACACCCGTCTGAAAATACTTAAATAAATTGCTACTATACCTACACTATAAAACATGCAAACACTTAAAAAATGAGGTGTGCTGTGGGAAACTGGGGCCTAATGCATGTGCTAAAAGTGTCGTCCCGGATTAGCCTGTGCAGTCCAAACAGGCTAATCCGGGACGACACTTTCCACCTACAGTGCATTTATGTTTAGAAGAGACTTCCTTGAAACAGAACATACCATAAAAGCGGAAAGTATTGTCCCGGATCAGCCTGTGCGGACTGCACAGGCTAATCCAGGACGACACTTTACACTCATACATTTAGCCGGGTTCCCCACAACACACCTCATATTTATTTCAATATTGTGCCAGAATATGGTAGTAAAATGGTAACTGTTTTAACTTTGTACTCCCAAGCTATGTAATATTCTGTTAATGTAAGCAATGTTTTTTCGATTCATGTTCAGCAATGCACTGGGATGAGAAGACCGTCGGCAGTGGTCGTCAATGACAACGATGAAATCTTCGTGAAAGATGACGTGTGTATTCGAGTTTTCTCAGCCAGTGGAACATTCGAAAGGAACATTGCTGAGGACTTGTTCAAAAAACCTTTTGGTAAACCAGTCAAATTTTCAGCTGTTTTTTTTTTTCAAAAAGTATGTTATATCATTGCGAAGACTGAGAATTGTCATGCTCTGCCATTCATTCTGAATATAGTGCAGGAAACATTCTTCTAAGTTAAACTGTTACCCCAAAAAAAGTTTGTATCTGTTGTACTTTTTTCTGTAGAGTAATTAAGTGAGGAGATTGACAGGGGGAAGATTACATGTGAATATTGTCCAGTTTATCTACAGCTTAACTTTGTTATCTGAACCTCGAAGTCTCAGTAAGGCTTGCTACAGGTGTAACATGTGAATATTGTCCAGTTTATCTACAGCTGAACTTTGTTATCTGAGCCTCGAAGTCTCAGTATGATTTGCTACAGGTGTCACATGTGAATATTGTCCAGTTTATCTACAGCTGAACTTTGTTATTTGAACCTCGAAGTCTCAGTAAGTCTTGCTACAGGTGTCACATGTGAATATTGTCCAGTTTATCTACAGCTGAACTTTGTTATCTGAGCCTCGAAGTCTCAGTATGATTTGCTACAGGTGTCACATGTGAATATTGTCCAGTTTATCTACAGCTGAACTTTGTTATTTGAACCTCGAAGTCTTAGTAAGGCTTGCTACAGGTGTCACATGTGAATATTGTCCAGTTTATCTACAGCTGAACTTTGTTATTTGAACCTCGAAGTCTCAGTAAGGCTTGCTACAGGTGTCACATGTGAATATTGTCCAGTTTATCTACAGCTGAACTTTGTTATCTGAGCCTCAAAGTCTCAGTATGATTTGCTACAGGTGTCACATGTGAATATTGTCCAGATAATCTACAGCTGAACTTTGTTATTTGAACCTCGAAGTCTCAGTAAGGCTTGCTACAGGTGTCACATGTGAATTATGTCCAGTTTATCTACAGCTGAACTTTGTTATCTGAGCCTCGAAGTCTCAGTATGATTTGCTACAGGTGTCACATGTGAATATTGTCCAGTTTATCTACAGCTGAACTTTGTTATTTGAACCTCGAAGTCTCAGTAAGGCTTGCTACAGGTGTCACATGTGAATATTGTCCAGTTTATCTACAGCTGAACTTTGTTATTTGAACCTCGAAGTCTCAGTAAGGCTTGCTACAGGTGTCACATGTGAATATTGTCCAGTTTATCTACAGCTGAACTTTGTTATCTGAGCCTCGAAGTCTCAGTATGATTTGCTACAGGTGTCACATGTGAATATTGTCCAGTTTATCTACAGCTGAACTTTTTTATTTGAACCTCGAAGTCTCAGTAAGGCTTGCTACAGGTGTCACATGTGAATATTGTCCAGTTTATCTACAGCTGAACTTTGTTATCTGAGCCTCGAAGTCTCAGTATGATTTGCTACAGGTGTCACGTGAATATTGTCCAGTTTATCTACAGCTGAACTTTGTTAGCTGAACTTTGTTATTTGAACCTCGAAGTCTCAGTAAGGCTTGCTACAGGTGTCACATGTGAATATTGTCCAGTTTATCTACAGCTGAACTTTGTTATCTGAGCCTCGAAGTCTCAGTATGATTTGCTACAGGTGTCACATGTGAATATTGTCCAGTTAACTACAGCTGAACTTTGTTATTTGAACCTCGAAGTCTCAGTAAGGCTTGCTACAGGTGTCACATGTGAATATTGTCCAGTTTATCTACAGCTGAACTTTGTTATCTGAGCCTCGAAGTCTCAGTATGATTTGCTACAGGTGTCACGTGAATATTGTCCAGTTTATCTACAGCTGAACTTTGTTATTTGAACCTCGAAGTCTCAGTAAGGCTTGCTACAGGTGTCACATGTGAATATTGTCCAGTTTATCTACAGCTGAACTTTGTTATCTGAGCCTCGAAGTCTCAGTATGATTTGCTACAGGTGTCACATGTGAATATTGTCCAGTTTATCTACAGCTGAACTTTGTTATTTGAACCTCGAAGTCTCAGTAAGGCTTGCTACAGGTGTCACATGTGAATATTGTCCAGTTTATCTACAGCTGAACTTGGTTATTTGAACCTCGAAGTCTCAGTAAGGCTTGCTACAGGTGTCACATGTGAATATTGTCCAGTTTATCTACAGCTGAACTTTGTTATTTGAACCTCGAAGTCTCAGTAAGGCTTGCTACAGGTGTTACATGTGATAAACATAGAAATACTGTGGAATCACTTGATGTCACGGGGTACAGATTTAGCGTACATGTAATTACGGAAATTTCGCGCTGTCTTAAATTTGCGCAAACCCGATTTTGAAAAGAAGTCAGTTGTGTTTTACAAAGAAATACATATCGTTTGAACAGTGTAAAGCCCGACTGGGCAGAACGCTAGTAGAGGATCCAATTATGACTGTTTAATTGTTTATTGCAGTTGAACATGTGTCTCGTTACTGGATTAGGTTCTTATTAATTGGTAACACTTCTCTTCTGGATAATAAGGGTCTCATCATAAAAAGACCATAGATAACTTGTGCACATTACAAGTTATTAATTAAGTTTTTGATAGCAATCAATGCGTTATTTCTTCAAACAGATCATACCTATAAATGTTATTATTGGGTAGCAGTAAACCACGGAGAAATTTGAACTGTTGAGTAGCGGAGTGACAGAGTGACACTCAAACGCCATGTGGCTCATACTTTCATCCTGTTTTGATTCAAAACAATGATAATCATTTTTCCAAGAAAAACATTACGAATCAAGAAATAAAAAGGCGGCCGACTGGAACAAGACAAGTCATGCATAGCAACATCAATGCATGCACAAAACATTCTACATTTAGAATTTCTGGGGACCGCTTAAGTACAAACTACCCAGTTTGAGATATTTTATCATCACATTTTATATGATAGATTAAAGAAAGTCGCTGTAATAATTTTCCTCTTTGAAATATCTGGAACTTCAACTTACCGAGTTTGAGATAACACATTCATACCCATTTTGACAAACCTCTACAAATCTTGTTTTAAAAGACACAAGTCAGTGGTGTTTTATTTTATACCAGACATAATTAGTTACTGTATGGAGGTATTACTGTTTCAGGCTTGGTTATCGCTTCCAACGGGCGTCTGATAGTTCTGGAGACGGCGCATCAGAATCCCAGTCTGGTTCACATCTCGCAGGACGGGAAGTGTGTCTGTCGTTTCACGTACCAACCCCTGGTCGGGCAGAGCGGTCCGAATGGCATCAGCAAGTGTAGGTTCATGGGACTGGCGGAGAACAGTGTTGTCGTCAGCGACTTAGGTAAGAGTGGTCAGCATTTGATATAGTTTACTACTTTGTGACAGAATGACAATAAATATGCTGGATTTGTTTGTAATCAGTTTAGTGGCTGGAAAACCAGGACATTAAAAAATTCCATCTCAATATGTGAGAAACTGTCAGTATAGTTTGTTTTAAATTGCAAAGTAAAGTAAGTTTAAATTTATATTCTGTTAAATGTTTGAAAACTTCATTGAATTGCAGTTGTGCAAGTACGAACAGGATTAATGGAATATTTACTGGTAACTGTATAATTCTGTATTTTATTTCTGCTATATTTTCAATCTTAACTCCAGTAAAAATGATCTTGTCAATAAAGATTTGGTTAACGTCTTTACTTAGGGCTTTAAAGTGTGTTTAAAGTCTTTAGTAGTAGTAATAGCACATGTAGTACTCTGTCTTGACGATAAAGGTTTTAGAATGTGCTGGTTGGATAGATAACCCAGACTAATGGTAAAGAAGCTACAAGCGGTTGATCAGTACTTTTTGTTTCGCCACGAACAGGTGCGAGTTTAATATACATCACCACACTGGAAGGTCACTTGTTGAAGACACTTGGTTGCTATGGTCACGGCCCCATGGAGTTCTTTGAGCCCTCAGGAATCACTGTCGACAAGTTTGGCAACATCCTCATTGGTGACAGCAAAAACAACAGAATTCAGGTAAGATTGAACTACTTATGTGGTTTCCATGAATACGTTAACCTTGCAAATAATACACTAAACCTATTTCATCTAATATGCAGATTTAGTAAAATAAGAATGATTTGTTGTCACATTTTATAAAACTTTTGTTTGGTGGTGTGTTTAATGTAAACTTTGAAACCCGCATGTCAGCAAGGGAATTAATTTATTGTATACCACAAACCAATTTTGCAGATTTAAGCATGGTTGTCAGAAACTGTGTCTCAGAGTGCCAAAATATGCTTCAACATGGCTAGATAGTGACAAATCTCATTAGATTTCTGATCTGATTTTACTGTAGTTGATTACTTGTTTGGAAGATGATTTTCACTCTTCCAGATAAAATAAATGTTTCAGGTCTCTAGAGCTATAATATGCATCATTCTTCTAGAAAGTTTAGCTGATTATTGGTTGGACCTGTCTGACCTGTTTCATACCGTTTGTCTATAAAACTATAAGATAGTTGTAGACGTACTAGATCTATCTCGGTTGTCTTTTAAAATAATTGTTATACAGGTCGCAGTTGCTTTGCCATCAGGAGGTTGTGAGTTCGATCCATACTCTAGGAATGTTCGTGTGATCTTTCTCAAAAGTACACTGGCGTTCAACACAATTGAGCTTATAAATAGGTTTAAACTAATCTAAAATATTTAACCAAATTTTCCAAAGAAAAATTTTGGTTATTACATTGGGGTATGTCGGGTGGGCGGGGTGGCGGCGTCAACTTGTCGTTCCCGCTCTCTAACTCAAGAATGGATTGAGATATTTTACTGAAACTTCATACATAGATACCTTATATCGAGAACTCGCTTGAGATTGCATATGAGGTGGGTGGCGTCAAGGTCACCTTTGCTGAAAATAGAAGAACGGTTTCCGCTCCATAACTTGAGAATGCATCAAGATATGTTAATGAAACTTCATAGATACCTTATATCGAGACCTCACATGGGATTGCATATGGGGTGGGTGGGTCAAGGAAAAGGTCACCGTTACTAAAAATAGAAAAACGTTATCCACTCGATAACTTTTGAACGCATCGAGATATTTTACTGAAACTTCATACATAGATACCTTATATCGAGACCTCGCTGGGGATTGTACATGGGATGGGTGGGGTCAAGGTCACTGTTACTAAAAATAGAAAAGTTTTTTACTAAATAATTTGAGAGCTCATCGAGATATTTTAATGAAACTTCATACATAGATTATACATGGGTGAAAGTTTTCCGGATTTATCCGGAAGTTCCGGATTCTCCCGATCGCTAGAGACCATTTTTCTAAATCGTGTAAATCCGGTGAGTTTTTATCGGGGGGGGGGGGGGGGTACGGTACGGGTCTCATTTCGTTCCTTATGTACTGATTACTAAAACAAAATTCTTATTTTTATGCACAATCTATTTTTAGCGGTGTGTTTCTTCGCGAACAGGTGGTTCTTTACGGACATTCACGAATATACGTTCGTTTTTGTCCGTTCCAAAACGTAATTCAATATTTACGCAGGCAAATATATACCGATATTTACCGAATAACATCGTAACATATCGGGGGGATAAATGGTTTCCCAGATGTCTCGAGTTTTTATACAAGGGTTTTCATTGGCTTATTTTCTTCAATCATCCAATGAAATATCGGTTTATAAAAGTCTGGTAACAACAAAGAAAACACACACACAAAAAGATGAACAAAAGATTTTGACAAACAGCAGCGTGTAAACAAAGAAAATGAAGTTTCTGCCTGAGGGATTCAACACAAAAGAATTAGAAAAGACCGTGAAAAACAAATGGCGATGTGAATGGTTAAATGAAGTGGACAGCAATGGGGACAAATGGGGAAATTGGTTACGAAAAACCGATACTGCTGGTGTCGCTTTCTGTGAGTTTTGTGGAAAAACATTGAAGTATGCGTCGAGTGGGAAGAAAGGAATAAAAATTAACTTTTTTTGGTTTGAATTAAAAAGTTTTATACATAGGAATATAAGCTTTTCAAGCTGTGCAAATAAGCTAGATTCCAGGAGCTTCCGGGGGCCTCCGGCCCCCTGGACCCCTGGTCAGGGCGTTGCCCAGAACCCACCGGGGGCCCTGCGGCCCCCTGGCCCCCAGCTATTTTTTTCAGGATTTTGGATTTTCCTAACTTTCACCCATGTAGATATCCATGTTATAGAGACCTTGCTGGGTTAGCATATGGGGAGGGGGGGGTGTCATGGTCAAGGTCACCATTACTAAACTTAGAAAAACGGTTTCCGCTCAATAACTTGAGAACGCATCGAGATATTTTAATGAAATTTCATACATATATATATACCTTATATCGAGACTTTGCTTGAGATTGCATATGGGGTGGGTGGGGTCAAGGTCACCGTTACTAAAAATAGAAAATGGTTTCCGCTCAATAACTTGAGAACGTATCAAGATATTTGAATGAAACTTCATACATAGATACCTTATATTCAGACCTTGCTTGAAATGGCAAATGGGGTGGGTGGGGGTGGTTATGGTCATCGTTACTAAAAACAGAAAAATGGTTTTCGCTCAATAACTTAACTTGAGGTATTTTAATGAAACTTCATACATAGATACCTAATATCGAGACCTCGCTTGGGATTGCTTATGGGGTGGTTGAGATCAAGGTCTCCATTACTAAAACAAGAAAAATGGTTTCCGCTCAGTAACTTGGGAACGTATCAAGATATTTCAATGAAAATTCATACATAGATACCTTATATCTAGACCATGCTTGGGATTGCTTATGGGTGGGTGAGATCAAGGTCAAGGTAAATGTAACTTAAAATACAAAACGCTTCAGCACAATAACTTGAGAACCCATTGTGATATATTAATGAAACTTTATACATAGATACCTTATAACAAGACCCCGTTGGGATTGCATATGATACCCAGAACTTTCTTTCATTATTGTGCTGACTTTCATGCGTTTCATTCGGAACATTTGGTTTTCATGGAATTTCCACGTATCTTGTTTTGTTATTATTTCCTGTGTGTTGTAGATGTACCGCCATGACGGGACCTACATGGGAATCCTTGTGGTCGATGCTGCCATTCGCCGACCTTCCGGCATTCACCTGACTGCAGACAACAGCCTCCTGGTGGTAAACTTTCTACAACACCAGGTGTTAGCCTTCCTTCTGGAAAGCTGTTAATATGGTAATGAGTGTTAGCTTGGCGATTTTGTAATAACATGAATACATCTGTATTGTTTGGTTAGTGTAAGTTGAATATGGACTTGTCACATAATTTTCCATTTCATTTCCATATTTGGCAGTGATAACTGCAATAATAATGGTTTTTAGCTCCACTGGCCTTTTGAAACCACACAGCTAACTTTTATGGAACCTCACAGATCTGTTCCTGGGTGCTCATGTGCCAAAGTAATTGTTCTGGTCAAGTGCACACGATTGCTGCTAGATATAATTAGGGTCCCTTTTCCTTGTGGCACTACTCGCGTTCAGTCAGAGGATAGTTGCAGGTCCTCCTGGCCTCTTGTTGTAGAAGAACTTGTAAAATGTCTAGCATACAATGTTTCTCAGTATAATGCAATGAAAATCTCCACTTAGCATTGTATTTTATGAACAATTCATTCCTGCTTGTTCAGTAGGTGTATAAACAGTTTTTTTTATGCCCCTGAAGGAGGGCATATAGTAGTTGCACCGTCCGTCTGTCCGTGGGTGTTTCTGTCCGTCTGGATTTCGTTTCGGCTCTCTAACCTTTTAAAACCTGGATGGATTTTAACTTCAGATTAATATTCCCCATGTCCAGGTGATGTGTCAAGTACAACTACCATGCTCGTGGGACAAAGGACAAGGTCGCAATTCAAGGTCAAGAATTTTCATTTCCGCTCCATAACTTCATAACGCCTAGAAGGATTTTAATATTCTGATTCTGCCTGGAACTGAAAGTGTGTCTAGTCCAGTAATTGTGTAATACCAGTTGGTTAAATTATATCCAAATATAACAGTAGACAAAGATAAATTTAGTTTGTTTAAAACACACATTACAACAATACATAACACAAAACGATAAAATAAAGACAATTTAAGAGCAGATGCCCATAGTACAATTTACATACAGTGGCAATACATATCATTTAGTGAAATGTAGTCGAGGGAATTAGAGTTAGGCACATTAATTTTTTTTTAAATCGCGTTTCGTATTTAGCATCTTTGGTATATATTTGTCTGCCTAATCCACATGGGCCAAAAAAAACCCATAAAATGACATTCATCGTCTATATATTGCAAATTAATTTAAGTCTATTATAACAGTCTGCAATAGCTTGTTCGCATACCTTTTTAGCTCACCTGAGCACAAAGTGCTCATGGTGAGCTTTTGTGATCGCCCGTTGTCCGTCGTGCGTGCTTGCGTGCGCCGTCAACTTTCCATTTAAACAACATCTCCTCCTAAACCACCTGGCAGATTTTCACCAAACTTCACAGGAATGATCCTTGGGTGGACCTCTTTCAAATTTTTCCGGTCCGCTGCATATGTAGGTCACCAGAGCTAAAAATAGATTTAAAATTGAAAACTTAAAAAAAATCTTTTTCTATGAAACCGCAAGGCTCAGAGCTTTCATATTCGATATGTGACATCCTCTAGTGGTCCTCTACAAAGATTGTTCAAATGATGCCCCTGGGGTCAAAACTGGCCACGCCCCGGGGGTCACATTGTTTATATAGACTTGTGTAGCAAAATGACTTTAAAAATCTCCTCCTCTGAAACCGCAAGGTCCAGAGGTTTCATACTTGGTATGTAACATTGTATAGTGGTCCACTACAGAGATTGTTCAAATGATGCCCCTGGGGTCAAAACTGGCGACACCCCGGGGGTCACATGGTTTATATAGACTTATATGTCAAAATGACTTTAAAAATCTTCTCCTCTGAAACAGCAATGCCCAGAGGTTTCATATTTGGTACGAAACATTTTATAGTGGTCCTCTACAAAGATTGTTCAAATAATGCCCCTGGGGTCAAAACTTCCGACACTCCAGGGGTCACATGGTTTATATAGACTTAAATAGCAAAATGACTTTAAAAATCTTCTTCACTGAAACGGCAAGGCCCAGAAGTTTCATATTTGGTATGTAACATTGTATAGTGGTCCTCTACAAAGGATGTTCAAATGATGCCACTGGGGTCAAAATTGGCCACACCCCGGGGTCACATGGTTTATATAGACTTAAATAGCAAAATGACTTTTAAAATCTTCTCCTCTGAAACTTCAAGGCCTAGAGGTTTCATATTTGGTTGGTAACATTGCATAGTGGTCCTCTACTAAGATTGTTAAAATGATGCCCCTGGGGTCAAAAAACGCCTGGAAGGATTTTAATATTATTTCAGATTATTATTCCCCATGACAAGCAAGGTGTCGCATACAACTCCCATGCTAGTCGATCAACCCCCAGGACCAGACAATGTGTGGCTTACAACACCTATGGGTGTCGATCAAAGGTCAAGGTCACAATTCTGGGTCAGATTTCAAGGAATTTCGTTTTCCCTTTATAACTTCTAAACACCTGTTAGGATTTTAATTTTACTTCAGATTATTATTCCCCTTGAAAAGATGCTGTTTGCGGCCATCACACATGCTTGTCTGTCATTGTGTTGCCTTCCTCAGATGAGCATATGCTTTGGGGGCATACATCACATCCTGTGACGAGCCTCGTTTTCTTCACTAACACGCAAAAGCTTGCATGACGATGATAATGCAATATTGTTCTTAAAGTAAGATTTTGGAGTCCTGTTGTTTTATTTTGGATCTTTTTGTAAGATGAGGGAAGGTTCATTACACCCTTGAATGTTCAACTGGGTTGTTTTATAATGTACTGTATTGTTTAGTTATTTAGATTGGAACACGCAGAACATGGTGGGAAATGATATAATTTATGATCATTTTATTTTAAAATTAATGTTTAATCACAAGAATTGAATATTAATTCAGGTAATATGCATTGATGCAAAAAATACAATTATTTATTTCATTAACATAAATGGCACAATGGTACAAGTCATTTGTTTGATGCTCATTTCAGCAACCAAATTACTTGCAGTTATTTTTCGTCTGAAATGAATGCAATGTTTAATTGTTTGAAGAATCTGTACTTTGGTTATTGGAAAATCAGTTAAATGATGTTGGTAACGTTTGTGTTTTTGTTGTTAAAATGCATTTGTTCGTTTTTGTTTCCAAAGCAGCAAATAATGCTATTTAATTTTTGTCAAGAATGTTAAATTCTAAAATATAATGTCTTTGTTTAGACAATTTAAGTTATGGTATGTTGCTAATCTTTTGTGCATCTGTGTTATGCTTGGGGTGAGCTTTTGTCTTTTGGCGTGTATATTCTTGTCGTAAGTAATAATTACCTAATTGGTAGTTATTTACGTGTATGTTCTAAATAAATTGACGGTTTACTGTAAAGACATGGTATCCAAGTAGAATCAGTGACGTGTGATTGTTGACATGTTCTTTTCATTGTATTTGTTTGTTGACATGATGTTTTTATTTTCTTTAATTGTTGACTGCTTTCATTTTCTTTAAAAAATACTCGAAAATAGCGTTACAATTACGTTTATACGTTTATACATGTTGTATATGGTATTTTGTATCATATTGCAATTTTGTTGATCTCGTTCAAATATTTTCTTAGTTTGTTCTATTTGTTTGATTTGTTAATAAAACACACAATCGAACATGTTATGTGCACAGTTATTCATTCTCTCAACATGCTTGCATCTGGTCAACGTCTAGAGCATTTTCTTCCGAGTATCCAAAGGGTCCGTTCTGAACAGAGTGTTGATGTCTTAAAATTGTTTTAAGGTGGAGTAATTGGAAAACAGCAAGAGGTAATATTGCATATTAAGTGAAGTCCCAAAGACAGAAATGGAAAGTGTTTAGGTTTCAGATATTAAAGCTTAAATCGATATATACAAGGGATGATTTATTAAGAAAATGTATATACTAAATATTATCCAGATTACTGCTTAAAATAAATGTATTTTGTTTAAAGACGTTTGCAACACAAAGAAAATAATTGGGTTTATTTCTCCTTTTGCTTCATTGTTTCTTTGTTGTATATAGGTTAAAATATACTAATTTCAATCAATAAATATGAATCTTTATAAATCATTAAGTTCCAGTCAATGGTTAAAAGTTTATAAAGCATTATAATAATTACAAACACACGTATACAATGTATTGCCATACAAATTAATTAAAGAAAGATCCATTAAATATCTCCATTCTATTTTGGCAATTGATACTTTGTTTAGTAAACACGAAACATGAAAAAGGCTACACAGGTACCCTATTTAAAGTCCAATATTTCCAAAACAAGTTTGGTGACCCATTCTTTTTATTAATGTTTTGGTGTAAGTATACATATGTGCAAAAATGTACGAAAATCTGTCATTTGGAACAAAATATACTGATGCATAATAAATGACGTTTTAGATTGTATATTTAGTACCCATTGGACCTACATCAATGTCCAGGCGAATTCATTATTTTAACAGTAATTAAAGGTAAAGCATTTTTTATTACCAAAATACACTTGTATATTGCCAAACAAGACATGTGAAAACACATCAGTTCAAAGAACCATAACCTTGTTTGAAAAAAGCTCTCCTATATACTTAAAACATTGATTAAAAATCCAAACTGAAAAAAGAGGCTTCGACAGGTACCGTATTCAAAACCCAATATTTCCAGAAAAAGGCCAGTGACCCCTATTTTTTAACACTGATTTAGTTTCAGTATACAATGACACATGTATATGGAATTTTTTAACAAAATCTGTCGTTTGGAACAAAAGATATGCGTATGTTTGATTATTTTGTGATGTTTTCAAAGGCATATTAAATGCATAATTAACCTCATAAAGTGTCCATTAAAAGTCATTTGTTTAAATGGTAGCTATAGATAAAGCGCGTTTTATCATTAAACTACACTTGTATATTGCCAAACAAAGCATTAAAAACAGATACATTTAAAAATCTCCGTCCTTATTTGAATATGAACGCTTTATATAATTGAACATTGCTAGGCACACAAACTGAAAAAAGGCTTCGCCATGTACCGTATTTAAACTCGAATATTTCGGGAACAAGGCCGGTGACCCCTATTTTTTAAGACTGTTTTAGATTTGGGATACATTGACACATGTTTGTGCAAATTTTTAAGAAAAACTATCCTTGGAAAAAAAATGGAAAAAATTGTTGCGAATGTCTGTAAGTAAATTTGATAATAAATTACATAATAAAACAATTATTTAATTGTATTTGATTGAAATATGCAGTCTTCATATGCATTGATGAAAACGTTGTTTAAACTGCAATCATAGTTAACTATGATTTTGTGTAAAAATGCAGTAATTAGAATAACGAATATACACACGCGAATACTCATAATATATACTTAAATTAAACAAGACTGTGCCAAAGAAAAAACTAAGTAAGGGACATTGAATAAACGCAACTTAATATTTAATGCTTTATTTCTTGACATCATTTACAATAATATATAAAAGCTATAAAGATGAAATTTATACGACACAATCAAGCATTGTACACATGATTAATGTGTGTATTCAAGTTGATGTGACAGTGATTCTGCCTGGAACTGAAAGTGTGTCTATTCCAGTAATTGTGTAATACCAGTTGATTAAATTATATCCAAATATAACAGTAGACAAAGATAAATTTAGTTTGTTTAAAACACACATTACAACAATACATAACACAAAACGATAAAATAAAGACAATTTAAGAGCAGATGCCCATAGTACAATTTACATACAGTGGCAATACATATCATTTAGTGAAATGTAGTCGAGGGAATTAGAGTTAAGCACATTAATTTTTAAAAAAATCGCGTTTCGTATTTAGCATCTTTGGTATATATTTATCTGCCTAATCCACATGGGCAAAAAAAACCCCATAAAATGACATTCATCGTCTATATATTGCAAATTAATTTAAGTCTATTATAACAGTCTGCAATAGCTTGTTCGCATACCTTTTTAGCTCACCTGAGCACAAAGTGCTCATGGTGAACTTTTGTGATCGCCCGTTGTCCGTCGTGCGTGCGCCGTCAACTTTCCATTTAAACAACATCTCCTAAACCGCCTGGCAGATTTTAACCAAACTTCACAGGAATGATCCTTGGGTGGACCTCTTTCGAAGTTTTTCAATTTTTTCCGGTCCTCTGCATATGTAGGTCACCAGAGCTAAAAATAGATTTAAAAAGTGAAAACTTAAAAAAATCTATGAAACCGCAAGGCTCAGAGCTTTCATATTTGATATGTGACATCCTCTAGTGGTCCTCTACAAAGATTGTTCAAATGATGCCCCTGGGGTCAAAACTGGCCACGCCCCGGGGGTCACATGGTTTATATAGACTTAAATAGCAAAATGACTTTTAAAATCTTCTCCTCTGGAACTTCAAGGCCTAGAGGTTTCATATTTGGTTGGTAACATTGTATAGTGGTCCTCTACAAAAGGTGTTAAATGATGTCACTGGGGTCAAAATTGGCCACACCCCGGGGTCACATGGTTTATATAGACTTAAATAGCAAAATGACTTTTAAAATCACCTCTGAAACTTCAAGGCCTAGAGGTTTCATATTTGGTTGGTAACATTGTATAGTGGTCCTCTACTAAGATTGTTAAAATGATGCCCCTGGGGTCAAAATTGGCCACACCCCGGGGGTCACATGGTTTATACAGACTTAAATCGCAAAATGACTTTAAAAATCTTCTCTTCTGAAACCGCAAGGCCCAGAGGTTTCATATTTGGTATGTATTATTATATAGTGGTCCTCTACAAAGATTGTTCATATGATACCCCTGGATTAAAAACTGGCCAAACCCCGGGTGTCACATATTTTATATACACTTAAAATGACTTTAAAAATCTTCTCCTCTGAAACTGCAAAGCCTAGAGGTTTCATATTCGGTTGGTTACATTGTATAGTGGTCCTTTACAAAGATTGTTAAAATGATGCCCCTGGGTTCAAAATTGGCCACACCCCGGGGGGTCACATGGTTTATATAGACTTAAAAAGCAAAATGACTTTAAAAATCTTCTCTGAAACCGTAAGGCCCAGAATTTTCATATTTGGTATGTAACATTGTATAGTGGTTCCCTACAAAGATTGTTCAAATAATGCCCCTGGGGTAAAAACTGGCCACACCCCGGGGGTCACATGGTTTATATTGACTTAAATAGCAAAAATGACATTAAAAATCTCTGCTGAAATCTCAAGGCCTAGAGGTTTCATATTTGGTATGTAACATTGTATACCGTAAATACGCAGTCATAAGTCAAGAAGTTAAAATTCACTCCAGAAACGTATTTCTAATAATAACCATTCCATAAAGCGAGTTAGAATGAGCATAATCTGCAGTAAATGCCTTGAAGTGTGAAAATCACCGCCTTATCTTCTTTGACAGGTCTTGATGTAGACAAAAACCAGTTCCAGCCAGTTTAATTAGCAATATGCTATACACGAAAATCATGGGTTCCGTCTGCAGGTTTATGTGCGTGTGTGTGTGTTTCGAAGTTTATGAGGTCCTTCCGCGCCTGAGGCTGCATTATGTGAGGACCCGGAGTGTCACTGCACTCCTACCTAATTAACTTACAAGAGACTCACGAAAGTTGGGTCAAAATTTTAATCATAGCTGCAATTTCCAGCTATTTATTTTTAACTTAGATATAATTTTGGTGTGGTCTTGTGCTGTGGGGGGAAACCGGAGTACCCAGAGGAAACCCCACCTGTCCCGCATGGTGACCAATAACCAAACTCACTTGCGCCGGGAGTGGGCAGCGAACCCGGATTGCCTAGGTGAGAAGCGCGTGTACCAACTATTGCGCTAGCCGGACAGCCCTGCAGGTTTATTGATTTTTTATTGGTGGCTGATGGTCTAGCTGGGGGCTAAAGTGGGGAAGTCAATTAAAATAGAGTAGATAGTTTCATTCACAGTTTGCATCTTATTTAATAATAAAACAGTTGTGCATTTTGTCTTAATTGTCGGTAATTAATAGCAAGGGCAAACTGTGATAATTATGAATGGATTGTAGTGTGTGGATTAGCAAATATGCAGGTAAGAAATAATACGCATTTGACAAATATTTCAATATAATATGCTAAGATTTTTTGTGAACTGCTTCATAAGTCAAATGTTCTTTATAACTACGATTTAGAGGCTTAAAATCTCGACTTATGACTGAGTACTTACGGTAGTGGTCCTCTACAAAGATTGTTAAAATGATGCCCCTGGGGTCAAAACTGTGCACACCCCGGGGGGTCACATGGTTTATATAGACATAAATAGCAAAATGACTAAAAATCTTCTCCACTGAAACTGCAAGGCCCAGAGGTTTCATATTTGGTATGTAACGTTGTATAGTGGTCCTCTACAAAGATTGTTCAAATGATGCCACTGGGGTCAAACTGGGCTACCGTAAGGCCCAGAGGCTTTATATTTGGTATGTAACATTGTATGGTGGTCCTCTACAAAGATTGTTCAAATGATGCCTCTTGGGTCAAAACTGGGCACACCCCGGGGGTCACATGGTTTATATAGACTTAAAGTTAAATAGCAAAATGACTTTAAAAATCTTCTCCTCTGAAAATGCTAGGCCCAGAGGTTTTGTATTTGGTATGTAACATTGTATAGTTGTCCTCTACAAAGATTGTTCAAATGATGTCTCAGGGGTCAAAACTGGCCCTGCCCTGGTGGTCACACTGTTTATATAGACTTAAATAGCAAAATGACATTAAAATCTCCTCTGAAACCGGAGTGTTTCATATTTGATATGTAACATTGTATAGTAGTCCTCAACAAAGATTGTTCAAAGTATGCCCCTGGGGTAAAAAGTGCCCATGACCAGGGGGTCACACGGTTTATATAGACTTATATGGCAAGTGGGCCTTAAAAATCTCCTTTTTGAAACTGTAAGGCCCAGAGGTTTTATATTTTGCGTAAAACATTGTGGAGTGGTCCTCTACAAAAATTGTTCCAATGATGCCCCTGGAGGTCACATGGTTTATATACATTTAAATAGCAAAATGACTTTAAAAATCTGTGCAACCGCAAGGCCCAGTGTTTTCATATTTGATATGTAACATTTAATAGTGGTCCACTACAAATATTTTTCAAATTATGCCCCTAAGGTAGAAAGTGGCCACGCCCTGTGGGTCACATGGTTTATATAGACTAAAAAACTTATGAACCTGCAAGGCCCAGATTTTTATACTCAGATAAGGGGTTTAGTGCCATTTTGTCCACTTGTTATTAGCAGTTATGATGACTTAAACTCAGGCGAGCGACCTAGGGCCATCATGGCCCTCTGGTTTAATATTATAATTGCTAATATTGTTACACCTTTTTTTAATAAATCGCACATATATTGTTATGTTAAGCGGATAGCGACCCAATTCACTGGTAAATCATTATATGCATATACCTTCGCCGGATTCATTGATGAAGTTGGTGTCGTCGGAGTTGGCGATTTTGTCAGCGATGATGAAGTTGGAGTCGGCGACTATAGTTGGTGTCGTCAGCGGTGATAAAGATTGAGTCGGCGATGATATAGTTGTTGTTGTCAGCGATGATGAAGTTGGTGTCGTCAGAGTCGACGATATTATAGTTGGTGCTGTCAGCGATGATGAAGTTGTGTCATCAGAGACGGCGATGATATAGTTGGTGTCGTCAGCGATGATGAAGTTGGTGTCGTCAGAGTCGGCGTTGTTAAAAAAGGTGTCGTCGGAGTCGGCGATGTTATAGATGACGTCGATGAAGTTGTTTTTTCGCTATTGGTGATGACGAAGCTGGTGTCGTCGGAGTCGGTGATGATGATGTTGGTGTCGTCTGGGTCGACGATGATAAAGTTCATGTCACGTCCATTAATTTTACCGCTAAGGTACAATTATAGCTCTTGTACTGTTAATTTAAATTAATTATTCGCAATTGGTAGAATATTGAAGGCTGCTTACATAATTATTGAAAAAAATGCATACAAATAATTAATAATAAATAATTGGTTAGACTTGCTTTGCGTCTGTGGCTCTCCTGTATGGGCTGCGTTTTCCTACTATCGCTATATTGGTTGCGTTTTTTCAACGATATCTGCGTTTTATACCCCTATAACGCAGCCCGCATAGCGCAGGCTTCGCTAAAAGCTGCGTTTTATACCTACCCTTTTGATTCTGCATCTAACATTTAGCAACGCAGATGGAAGACGCTCGGTTCTGCATCTAACATTTAGCAACGCAGATGAAAGACACTCGGTTCTGCATCTAACATTTAGCAACGCAGATGAAAGACGCTCGGTTCTGCATCTAACATTTAGCAACGCAGATGAAAGACACTCGGTTCGGCATCTAACATTTAGCAATCAGATGAAAGACATTCGGTTCATCATCTAACATTTAGCAACTCAGATGAACGACATTCGGTTCTGCATCTAAAATTTAGCAACTCAGATGAAGGACACTTGGTTCTGCATCTAACATTTAGCAACGCAGATGAAAGACACTCGGTTCGGCATCTAACATTTAGCAACTCAGATGAAAGACACTCGGTTCGGCATCTAACATTTAGCAAATATCTTTCCAGTAAAATGTTTATTTACCTTTCATACACATTATGCTGTAAATACAAGAAAAGTGTACAACGGAATCTCGAAATACAATTTATATAGTTGAATCGTTTCTAAATTTGAGATGACTATTCCCAAAATAATGTTACATGTTATATGTTGACGAATCATACGGAGTGCAATATCGAACATATTCCGAAGGGATTTAACCCCGAGTAAGGCGGAGATGTATATTCAGACAAATCGGAAATTGTTGAGATAAACGATGTCCATTATCTTTCTGAACTGCAGCGTTGGCACTATTTCTCCAAAACGTTCGTCGTCGTCAACATTTACCTTGTGAACACTCTATAGACCACATTTATTTCCCAATCTTCACGAAACTTAATCTGAACATCTCGGACGAGTTCGAAACTGGGTCATGTGGAGTCATGAAATAGGTCAAATTGAAAACAAGAGCACCGCCTACGGGTGATGGACGCTCGACTTTCTCGTATTTGATAGTAGTCTGGCATTTTGTTAATAGAATGTGTTCATCACCGTGATGAAATGTGTTAAATTTCAAGTAAATACCTCTCGTAGATATTTAGAAATTTGACCTAATGCTAAAATGCAATACCTCAACCAAAATCATTGATATAGTTACATCATCTTGTCTACAGAACGGATTCATAACTGTGAACAAGTATTTATCAATCAGATGCAAATCAATACCTCTTATAAATATTATGAAATTTGACCTAAAGCGAAAATTCAAAGTTCAAAAACGGCAGTTACTGAAACGAAATCCTTTATTGAGTTACCTCCTCTTGTCTACAGAATAAATTCATGAATGTGATCAAGTACTTTTTGTTTCAAGTTAATATCTCAGGTATTGAGAAATTTGACCTAAAGCGAAGTGTGTTGAATAATATAGTTACAACTCCAACAAAATCCTTGAAAGAGTTTGTTCCTCATGTCTGCAGAATGCGGTCAGCACCATAAACAAGTATCTTGAGTTTCAATTTAATGTCTATGATAGTTATTGAGAAATGTTATCTTTAACAAAAAAGTCAAAATATTCTAAGTTGTAAGTTCCAACAAGGGCAGATAATTCTGGAAATACAAATCACAGGGTTACCTGCCTTGTTGTTATGAATTACCCGTTTGATAGTGAAAAAGTATTAATCTTTTCAAATGGATACCTTTTATAATTTTTGAGAAAGGGACTCTTTGACAAAAACTTAACAAAAAAACTTAACAAAAAACTTAACTAACGCAGACGCTGACGCAGAGCGACGACAATAACTCTACTTTTTGCTTCGTAAAGTCGAGCTAAAAAGCGTGAACACTCTAAATGCCACAACATGAAATTTGCAAAGAATAATCGGACAAGTTCGAAACCGGGTCACATGGGGTAAGAAATTAGGTAACCAGGCCAAATTGAAAATAAACAACTTGTGTTGCTTAGAACTTTTGTCCCAATGATATCTCGGACAAGTTCGAAAACGGGTCACATGGGATCAAAACAACTAGGTCACCAGGCCTAATTGAAAAAAAAGCTTCAGAACACTCTAAAGACCACATTTATAACCCAATAATGAAACTTGCTCAGAACATTTGTCCCAATAATATCTCGAACGGGTTCGAAACTGGGTCACGTGGGGTCGAAATTTAGGTCTTCAGGCCAAATTATCAGGTGAGCGACCTAGGACCTTAGGACCCTCTTTATTTTGATAAGCCAGGAGTATCGACATATGACGACAATTAATCAGCTAGACGAACTATTAAAGACATTTATGGCAAACTTGTTTTCAATTCATAACATTTGTTCAAACCTCTCACAACAGTAAGGTCTTCAGCTTTGCCAGTACTCAGGGCTGCCCTTTGTGCCATCATGGCCCTAATGTTAAACACAAAGACATGTACTTGTTGAGTAGAACTACAATCTAGAAGTTTAAGCGTCATATAATTGTGTATTTAAACTCAAAATACACAAATATAAATTTGGTATTGTGTGTCAGTTTTGAATAGCACCTTATGAATATCCCGCAAGTCCGTAACGAGTCTAGATTTAGATAGTAAATTATCAAAAATATTAGGTGCATGTGTTAATTCCCAGAAAGATAAAATATATGACAAAATGTATAGCCTAATGTTGGTTGTAGTTTGAATAGTTTTCTTTATATTCTCGTTAATGTAGTTATTTTGGTCGGATAACTAGTCATGATCTATAGTAAACCAAAAAATAAACGTTCGTAGTATAAGCATAATTGTCACTGTTACGTAACACATGTATTCAAACGTGAAAAATATCTACATTCAAACTTAGCGAAGTTTCTTTTTATTGGTTCAGTATACATGTTTTTGTGAATTTATAATCACGGTTGAAATAATGGATTTGCATATACCGCATGTTAGCTGACATTTATTTAAAGTAAGAACATTCGAGATATTATTCGAGATATTACATGTACGTTTGAATTTTGGAATATTGTTTGAGCAATATTTTTAATTTCGTTTTTAAGAGTTTTCAGTTTGGACGAATTTACTTAGGATTTGTTTTTATCGAATAATTAGTTTGTATATATTTTTCAATTTTTAGCGTCTTTCATCCAACGTTTTCGTTTCTGCAGATCATTTGTGTATGCATTGAACCTTTCAGTTGAAGAACAATTCACGTCCACTTGTAAGACCGCCATTGATACGGGTAGAAAGACTAATCCAAATCTAAGTGTATTCTAAAACTACCAGCATTGTTAACAAGAGCTGTCGGAGGACAGCGCGCTCGAATTTTCTTGTGCTTGTCCGAGTTACTGGAATTTTTTTTCCTAACAAAAAATATGGAAATTCCATGAAAAACAAACTTTTTCTAACAAAATGCATTAAAGTCAGCACATCAATACATATTTTAGTAAAAGCGACCTTGACCCCACCCACCCAATATGCAATCCCAAGCGAGGTCTTGATATAAGGTATCTATTAAGTTTCATTAAGTTTCATTACAATATCTCAATTTGTTTTAAAGTTATTGATCGGAAACCGTTTTTCTATTTTTAGTAACAGTGACCTTAACCCCACCCATCCCGTATGCAGTTCCAAGCGAGGTCTTGATATAAGGTATCTATGTATAAAGTTTCATTTAAATATCAATGCATTCTCAAGTTATTGAGCGGAAACCGCTTTTCTATTTAAGTAACAGTGACCTTGACCCCACCCACCCCATACGCAATCCCAAGCGAGGTCTTGATATAAGGTATGTATGTATAAAGTTTCATTAACATATCTCAATGCGTTCTCAAGTTATTGTGCCGAAACCGTTTTTCTATTTTAGTAACAGTGACCTTGACCCCACCCACCCCATTTGCAATTCCAAGCGAAGTATCTATGTTTGCAGTTTCATTAATCCGTTCTCTAGTTCGAGAGTGGAAACGAAAAGTTGAGAAACTAGCTTACCGAAAAACTTTAACCTGTCCATATAGCTTATATGTAAAATTTCAAAGTGTAAAAAGCCCCATAGTATCAAAATTGGTCCATTAGTTCATTTTAATATCGGGAATAAGTATGCCAAGTTTGAACGAGATCCCTTAAGCCATTCCTGAGAAACCAGCCTACCGAAAAACTTTTAACCTGTCCATGTAGCTTATATAAAATTTCTAAGTGTAAAAATGCCCACAATTGACAAATTTCAAAATAGAGCAACAAACTTGGCCTATAGGCTCATTTTGATGTGGGGAATACATGTTTTAAGTTTGAATGGAATCCCTCAAGCCATTCCTGAGAAACTAGCTTACCGAAAAACTTTAACCTAGCTCGGACGCCGACGCCAACGCCGACGCCGGGGCGAGTAGAATAGCTTGCCTTTTCTTCGAAAAGTCGAGCTAAAAATAGGCGGAACCTCAAGTATTTAAGGTGAAGTTACGATGATCAACACACCAGTGAAACGGAATAAAGCTTATGAAATGAAACCAACACAACAAAATGATGCAAATGAACCATCTTTTTTTATTATCATTAATCCAGAAACAAGTCAACCGAAAATGACGATTGAGGCACTGCGCATCTCTCGGAGGCCTGAAACAAAAACGCCGCTGTTCCATGAAAATAATATAGATTTAAAAAAAAATGAAAATGTGTACTACTTGAGCATTAAAATGTTTTACTTCAAACTAGAGCCGTTTTACAATAATTTTTAATTAATCTATTAAGGACAAACAGGGATTCTTATCTAAATGTAAACAAATCATTTTGCAAAAAAAGGTTGTTTTTTTACTTTTTTTTTTTTTTTGGTGCAGGCAAGTACTTAAATATAGCTCGGATGGTTTCCTGCTTTGCTTTTATGGATTTTATTGTGGTTAACACGACTATTCATTCGGAGTGACACAGCTTAATAACAGGGGCTGTTTATATTAGGGGTATAGTCGTTGCTGGGTTGGCACGAGTTCTACACACACACACACACCACACCACCCCCACACACACCCCCACCCACACACACGCGCACACACACACACACACACACTATATAAACTCTTGCCAACCCAGCAACGACTATACCCCTAATATAAACAACCCCTGTTATTAAGCGATATCAATTCTTTGTTCTCTCTCTCTATATATATATATATATACCGGTACCGTGTTCACTATTTCTTGTAATAGACGTTGGCATTGACGGATGCTGTAGTGAGCAAGGAAAACGCCATCTCCAGTCGTTCTTTGTCGAAATTGTCCGAAACTGAAATTGATACAGCTTTCTGGGTTACAAAGGTCACATTATTGGGTAACAATGCACAAATACGGATTCAGTCAAATATACCGTTAATAAGAACAAAGAATTGATATCGCTCGAATTACGGTCCTTTAAAGCTTCGTTATATATCCTGTGTTCATCAAATACAAAACAATACCTGTTGATATTTACTTCTTTAGGTTTATGCTTTCTTCATTCTTTCTTTCTTGTGCACATATACATGTAGAAATTTTAAAAACATATATCTATATATTTATATTTGTGTGCACTTTTCTTTTTATATATATTGTCGCCTTGAATGAATAATGTTTGAATTGATGTATGAATTGTCATGTTGTGCTTGAAGTTGTATTGTACAAATATCGATTGAAATAAAATTTGTGCGACAAAAAAAGAAAAACCCAAGCGGTCAGCATTTAAAATGAGCTGATCCCGAAAAACGCAAGATTGAAATGTCTGATTTAGGCTAATAATACGTAGAAAGTCGAACGGACAAATTCAAGTTTTGAACTAAATTAAAAACACTTAAATGTGTTATTATTCATAATTCCGTTTATTCATGTACTATTTGTCATTGAGAATAAACCTATGGATCAGTAGTTCATTTTAAATCGCGAAATTACTCTGCATAAAGGTGTCGATCATCTCTTTGGTGCCCGCTTTGATCTGGAAGTCCTTCATGTATTTGACAATCTCCTCCAGCTCGGCGTGTGACCTATCGCATATCTCTTGCATGGCGGTAGAGGCATCAGTGTAGTCCGGGAACTGCCGGGCATAGGCGGCACCCGTTGAGCTAAACCCTGGACCGGAGTCGCCTGCAACATGCACGAGACCGGGCGGGTATAGAGCTTTTCACAAATGTTAATCATGTGTAAATTAATCAGCAATGTTATCCAATCTTTGCACTTCGAAAATCAACGGTTAACCTACTTTCGCATTTTACATAAAAGAGCACGTGGTATAGCTTGCCATGTGTTTGTGATGTTACATGAATGGAAATTAATCAGTTAATATCTCGGGTGGATAGTAAGCTGTTCGTGATCAATTCTGGAAAAGGAGGTATATTGAGTGTAGTAGGAAACTGGTGATGCTTAATGGTGAGATACTAATAATGAATAATGGTGAGGTAATCAGTTATAGCCTAGGGTATTTACAGTTGGTGCAGAATTGACGGATGGATGAGTTTTGATCATGCGATTCGCCATTCAAAATGTCAGGCAGTTCATGGCTATGTTTTGTAAAATTAATGCTCTGCAAGCTGTTTGTTAGACATCGAGTAGGCGTTGAACTCTTTAATTGAGGCCCGTCAACTGTTGCACCTTATGTAAATCAGTTGTCACCTGATAAGTGTGACTTTTAGTGAAGTAGTCTTCAGCATCAGACTCTGGTTTCATTCTTTGCATCCAAACGGTAACCGCTAGCTCTATTTGATGCGTGTCGTGGGAAACCCTGGCTTTATGCATGTGCGTCGAGTGTCGTTCCAAATTAGCCTGTGCATTCCGCACGGCACTTTCCGCTTTTAATGGTATTTTCTTTTTCAAGGAAGTCTCTCCTAAAACATACATCCACCGTAGGCGGAAAGTGCCGTCCTGGATTAGCCTGTGCAGACTGCAGAGGCTAATCCGGGACGACAGTTTACGCACATGCATAAAGCCCGGGGTTCCCAAGACACGCCTTATTTCTGCTAATAGCTAACCTTGCAGGAAGATGCCGCTCAGTGCGTTGGACACTTTCATGAAGTATTCCGTGAGATGTCCACACAGCCCTTCTAACGTCATGAATTCGAACCTGCAAAATATAAATACTGCACGTCAGTGTTGTCATTAATACGAGTACATTGTGCGCTTTTTTGTACTCTTTTATGTACGTTTCAAACAATACTACCACTTTGATTAGGGGTATATTTAATCACAGTAAAAAAGTATCAATTAGTTACCATATAAAAACGGTCGACACTTTAAAAAAATCACATAAAAAAGTATGTCCACAAAGTTAAATATTGTTCAGTTTGGATGGGATTAAATTTCCTTTAATTTCCTTTTATCTGATGATTTATATAGTTTTATCAATATTTAAAATATTTGATGATCTTTTGCATTTCTAGCGAAACATTTAATCCGAAATTGTATATATCACCGCTATTGTTCTATTCAAGTGGTTATAAATGATTTGGTATATTGGTTCATTTTAACGTGAAACCTAACTACATAGTTTTGTATATATAAAAGAAAATCATCGAGTATCTCCATTGAGAATATCAAATAATTTGCAAATACCTTGTACCAAACTGTTGTCCATGGCATTCCGTTTCCCAAATAAAATACATTTATATTAGGTACACGTTACAGTAAAACCTAAACACCCATACATTTATTAAGCAAACGGAAGGTATATACATACTGCAGCAAGAACTTCTTGATGGCATATTGATGCACAGTCTGTAGATACGTCAGGTTGGGGCACTGGACTTCATACAATGGCCAGAAGAACCGGTACGGAAACGTGGCATCTGTAATGAAGCGGAATCTTAGCCTCGTAACGTTATCAATTTATTTATGTTAACAAGTGTGATTCAGTTATTTATGTTAAATATACGTTTTCCTTATAAGAAGTTGTATTCATATATGTATGCGTGACATATTAATGATAAATATATCTTAATATTTATAAGATATTAATTTTGCTCCGTTATTCATCTTCTTATGCTCGTGATCACAATTCTCGTTAATAATTATACACTCAATTGTAATGTAAGAATGTGCACCGCAGTTAATTCCAAAGCTATTGAATGCTAGTAGGTGTTAACAACTTTTTCAAATTTACCATCAAGTATATTTGTGTCACAATGCTATGTGAACAAAATGTTTACCGTCGTATTGCTCCCAATGTCTGGTAATGAACTCCAAGTTGACGACGGCATTCTCGTAAAAGCTCTGCGTCATTTCAGCAACATCTGGGGTAAAGGTACAAAGTTAAGTACGTAGCAGTAACTATGGAAAAATCTCAGAATGATATTTATGCTTTTTCCGATGTATTTAAACACATGTTTTTAAAATGGACAAATAATAGAAAACAAAAACAGTACACAATCTGTTGTATTTAATACAGACCATAAATGCATTTGACTTTTGTCGTAAACATTTGTGAACACGTCTGCATGTGTTTTATTTAATATATTAATTAAAACTGTAGGCCAGTGTTAAAGGATTCAATTCTTATTTAGCGTGCGATTTTTCTTTAGTCTATAGGGTCTTAAAACCTAAGGGAAACTAATATATTTGTGACTGTAATACATTTCTTCTAGGAACTTTTTTTCAAGTGTTAGAAATTTGTAACCTTCAATATTTCCGCATTTAAAATGCATGCATTGTACATTTTTTACTTTTAACTTGACCTATTCTTGCATTTAGTTCGAATATAATGTATATAAGGTATCTAATATTGCCAATCATGCGATGACCGATTACTTTTACTTGCGTTCTGTACTTGCGTTCTGTAAACAGGAACTTTCATTACCTTTAAGAGCCATCTGCATTATGAATTCGTTGGTTTTATTCGCTAGCATTCCGTGCAAGTCCGTTAGCACTCGGGTCGTGAGCTCCTCCAGCAATCCTGTAGTGCCGAAGTTGTACGGGAAAACACGCTCGAGTCGCTCACGGAGATAATCGACGTTGTCCGAACGGTGAACGACGCTGTATAGCTTTATGTACATGAACTCTGAAACAAATCAACAATTGTCAATGCATGTTTTACAACGTGAAAACAAATCTACTGCAGCATTGTAAGATATACACACACACAGGCGAAATGTATGGTTTCTTTTAAAGCGTCAGAGACACTTTCCATAGACATTATGAAGAGAACTGGTTTTACATTAGTGACGAAAACTAGATTGCATGGGTACATTAGTGACGAAAACGACGAACACTTGATTGTATTAGATTGCATATGTACATTAGTGACGAAAACGACGAAAACTAGATTGTATTAGATTGCATAGGTACATTAGTGACGAAAACGACGAAAACTAGATTGTATTAGATTGCATAGGTACATTCCTGACGAAAACTAGATTGCATTGGCACATTGCTTATGGCATGTACATGGTACGATATAAAATTAAGATAAATCACTAAAGGTGACCAACACCCACATACTGCTTTGACAAGGATTATGGCATTCAACTGTGAACTTTGACATTTGACAGACATGCATGGGTCATGTACAATCATTGACTGTCAAGGGGAATAATAATGTGCAGTAATAATAAAAATCCTCCCAGGCATTTAAGAAGATCTGTACGCAGTTTTAAAGAGAAACGACAAAACTTGAAACAATATTTACAACTGAAACGCGGTTCCAGAAAAAAAAAACAAGTTTGCAAGTAAGCTCAGGAAATTCAATCGCATGAAGTATAAACTTACGACTCGGTCTTTGAAACGTACTTACATTTTGTCGTAACAAAACGAAAGTCTTAAACGTAACTTTTGCACTTAAGTTTCTCTTTGAAACGGCCTACTGGAGCGGAACCGAAATATGGAAGTACGGACGGGTGGATGTATGTATGAACGGACAGACGGATGGACCAACACTACGCAGTCCACATCTTTCACAAACAGTTGGGGTGTAAACATGTTAAATATTTCCTTACTGGCCAGACTGCTGTCTATAACTGTGGCTGCACATCTCCAGCGCTCCTGGAACATTTTCTCTGTTACCAGGCGCGTGAACATCATAGCAACGGCCTCGGGGTCCTTGACGATGCGCATCACCTGGGACATCTTGGGCGCGAAGTCTTTGAAGTTACAGTTGTTCAAGTCTATGTAGCCTTCAAGTACAAAAGGTTTAAAATATGTAATGTGCACAGTAGCGATATTACAGGGATAAGTTTGCATTTTAAAATAAATATGGTTTTGGTATATGCTTTTGAATTAGTCGGTTAATTCAAAATTATATACCGGTATTATATGCACTGTATGAACAGCGTTATAAACGTGGTAACAGTACTAACCAGTGTTGAACTATGGACCTTCTCAGAATTGTCAAACTTTACTATGTAAAAGGCCTGACATTGTAGCTACGTACTCGTCACAGTGTTCCAGTCCCATTCCCCCTCGAAACCCCGCATCATCAGCTCCGTCAGGAAGTTGCCGCCGGGGAAGATGAACTCCGCCTCCAAGTCCTCGAACGAAGTGTCCTGGAAGCTGAACGTATACAATACTGACACTTCGTGATCTACTGTAGGGACGGTTGACATTTTCACAGAAAGGACTGAACTGCCCTGAATTTGATATAAGTTGGATAATCCAAATACAAATACCTGATAACTGCTTTCTCAGCAACGAACAAGAATATTAATCTAACAAGAAATATACTAATCAAAACTCTTAACGCATCACATAGGAAATACATAGGAAAACGCAAGGAAAAACCGGGAGGTATTACCATTCCTTTGGACATGGTGACAACTTTTGTTATTTCTACGTGTTGGAGATGCACTGAGGTACCGAATGAAAGGAGGGGGCATAACCATTAATGACGTGTGTGATTTTTTTATTATCTCCCTTGTGCGCGTTTTTGATTCATACTTTATTGTGTACACTGTTCGGTTTACTATTGGAACATGTTTGCATATCATTGTATCTTCGTTTGATTACCCGTAACTGTATGTTATTATCTTTATTATGTATATAAGGAACTTTGGATATGTCATGCGTTAGGAATTTTGATTAGTATAGAATGCGGCAACAGCATTCAAGCCAGATTTGTTATTTCGCTGAAGGTAAAATGTACAAGCCGATCATGATTAGGAAAAGTATCATGTTTATGTAGATCTTGATGTATGCAAAGACAGTGGTGTCAAATTATTTGAAAATTCTATCTACAGTTAAGAAAATGTTGTTGTTTTTTCTAGCTATGGCGGCTATCTTGTAACACTGAAGCCGGAGCCGCTGCTAAGGTTTGGTCGAGGATCCACCTGAGAACATTTGCCTGAAGCTTCATCAACATTGACGAAGAACCTTTTGAAAATATCACAGAAATACAGAATTTTTAACGCAAAATTCTTCACGCAAAATTCTGTTTTTCCAGCTCTAGCGGCCATTTTGTGCAGTGGACTGGAACCATTGGGAAAAGTGTTTTCGAGGATAGCAAAATGAATATTTGTGTGAAATTATTTTTTAAATCTAGCCACGGGTTTAGAAGAAAATGTTTTTTTTAGACCGTAAGTCTATTTTTAGCTCTGCTGGCCATCTTGTGCACTGAAACAGAACTATATGTGCAGGGTTTTTTAGAAGACCATCCAATGAACATAAAAATTCATCAAGAATATATTTTATCTTAGAAATTAACAGGAAACCACCTACTGGTGCTGGACGCTCGACTTTCTCCTATTTGATAGTACCCGGGGTTGTAAATGAAAGTTCGTATAAGTAAGTTGCTAAGGAAATCAACATCACAAAAGTATAGTACCGGTAGTTTTAATATACTATGTGGTTATTATGCGATACCAACAGTGAACAAGATGTACGCATCCCAAATGGCTACGAGTAATTAATATTATGGGCGTGTTATGCAAGTGTAAGAAGAACCGTCATGAAGTTAGTGATACTGATGCACACTTACCTGTAGTAGTACTCGGGACCGTACTGTGGAGGTTCGGTTGTATCACTTGCCATTTCACCATTCATATGTCCCACTCCAGATCCGTATTCAGTTTCGTATCCAGGACCATCTCCGGTACCAAATCCGGCACCAAATCCGGCACCAAATCCGGCACCAATTCCGGCACCCTGTCCGGCACCCTGTCCGGCACCCTGTCCGGCACCCTGTCCGGCACCCTGTCCGGCACCCTGTCCGGCACCCTGTCCGGCACCCTGTCCGGCACCCTGTCCGGCACCCTGTCCGGCACCCTGTCCGGCACCCTGTCCGGTGCCAAATCCGGAATCTAATCCAGAACCCGGGCTGGCTGTACCAGAAACTACGTGAGCGTCTGCTCCAGTATCCAGATTCGTGATTAGCGTAAACGGTCCTGTGTTTTGGGCTCCCGAGTGCGTTCGAGAATCGACACTTCCGGTCTCGCCAACGTTCTGACTGTTGGAGGGCGCTGGCCGGGTACCAGCTCGCTTATTGTCCAAGGCTTCCAGCGTTTTACGCAGCACAGCCAAGAGGTCCTGCTTGTCATTCCGCGAATTGGCAGAGACTGAAAGGTTACAGTAAAGGTATCCAGTTATTAATGTACAGTACAGCGATGACATGTGATAGCGGAAATTTGCAAAAGTTGGAACATACCGTTTTTCAATCTCATGAAATTTACCTTTGAAAATATAAATACAGGTAAATTTGTGTTACTTTTTTGCTTACTCTGACGTTCCATTAAGATTCAATTGGACACCACTTTACTGTAATAATTCAATCTATAAATATGCGACAGTTCAGTTCAACATCATTAAACTTACGAAATTAATGTACACGTGGTAGCAAATAAGAACTTTGTCCAATCACGTGTTTAATCGTTGACCTTTTTTGCAAAGAGCACGTGGTAAAACTTGCTATTATCGACAAATTGAAAATTATTCATTTAACAATAGCCCTAAAGGAGTTAAAATCACTGTTAGAGGCAAAAATGGAAATGTCAATAGTATACGGAATATAAGCAAATGTTAATAAGGCGACCGTAGTCGTTATAGTAAATGCTTTTTATAAATATATCAAATGTATCATCTTGTAATACTTATTTAACTTATAAATTTATCATTTACGTTTTTGACTAAGTTTGACCACGATTATTACTTTTGTTAATTTGGTAATTAAATGATGATTTCTAATGATAATATCCATTTTAAGAATTTTAGAAAACACATGGGTGGCAAAATTGTACTTTAAACCACATGCCCCTCGTGGAAATCATGCACAATCATAGTTTGTAACCAAGGTAACAGCCAGCGTTATTTGTGTTTTCGTTGTAGCTATTAACCGTAACGACAGATGTCTACATTGCGATTTTCTACATACTTATACCACGTTACAAGTCAATAAGACGCATGTTTTTTGTGCGTTTGACTAAAATTTAACAACTGATAAAATAAACAATGCGAAATTTCGTTAAAATCATTTCCCATCTGGCTGGATCCTCTGGATACTTAAGAGGACACATCAAGATGACCGTACATACATAAGTTGTAATTTATTAAGGTCACATGGAAATAAAACTGATAGAGGACCGGTGGAAAATGCAAGCAATATTGAAGAAAAAAAACAAGATCACCGCCTACAGGTGCTGGACGCTCAACTTCCTCATATTTGATAGTACTGTATGCTTTTGTTTATAGAAAAAGTTTATCACTGTCATGATTTTGAAAATTTCAAGTCGATATCTTTATAGTAGCTAAAGAAACTTCAGCGAACAGTGTATATAGTACTGACTAGACCTGTTAGCTGAAGCCAACCCCGTATCGAAAGTCAACCAGAGTCGTAACATATTTATGTCACGCTATAAATCCATTATTTTGCAATTTCTGGAGGAAATCACTACATATACGGGTGAGTCCAAATAAATTTTTTACGTGTGGCGTGTTTTGAGAATCGAAATTGTCAAATACATCGAATAATACCTGAAAATAACTCTGATCAGCACACAATGTACAATTACGCCGCCATTGTTGTTTTATCACGTTACTACGAGATTTTCATTTTCACTTTACTATGGGGTTTGCTCCATAACTTTTATGTCGCGCAAAGTCAAAAAATATAAAAAGCGACATTTTAAGTTATGGAAGCCAGAACTACCTGTATAGATAACTAAAGCAAAAATATCTAAGTTGAGAAAAGGGCAATAACTCCACCAAAATTCTTCATATAGTTACCTTATCTTGTCTACAGAATGGGTTCATAACTGTGCTGTTTATTTTGTGTTTCAAGTCAATACCTCTTGTAGATATTGTGAAATTTGAACTAAAGCGCAATTTCTAAGTTGAAAAAAGGTCAATTTCTCAAGCAAGTATAAAGTAAATACTTTTGATAGTATTCAAGATATTGGACTTCATAAAAAACTTTAACCTTGGCCGGACGGACAAACAGGCTGACAGACGGCCGCACGGTTCGATTTTAATATGCCCTTCTTCGGGGGCATAAAAACGTAATAACTTTTCTGACTAAGCTTTGTCAAGTATTTAATTCGGTTCAGAACGGCCACGTGTTTATGGTCAGGAAGGACATTTGAAGTTGACCTGTAACAAGAGTTGTTTAGATTCCAACAGCGACTGGTAGGTATATTAATTAGGTCAAGCGTTTCGTGCCTATTTTAATGAGGTAAAAACAACGGAATAGCTTAATTAAGTGATTTTTCTTGGTGCCTACAAGTACTTGCCAACTAACAGTGCAAAAATGCTTAGCCTACTGCGAAGACATTTCCTACGGACTGCCTCCAGTAACGTGTACTGTCATGCAAATGGCCTCTAAATATATAGCAGTCCAACATTATTAAAGACAGACACAATTACATTTAACTTGCGACCCATAAGATTAAAGGTCAATAAATGATTTTATTCCGAGATGCATACCGAATGAAACACATGCGCGACACTATACATGACCGCAGCCAAACCAAACGCAACCCAGAGACACAATTGAGCATTATCAGTCAAGTTATTTAAATAAACACGTAAAGACGCATAGCCAAAGGCAAATATGACGGTATCGGATTAATGCGACAATGAAGTATGCAAGCGCTAATTAATGAACTATAAAAGAAATTACAAAGCAATAAAACGTGTTACTGACCTTGCAAAAGGACTACACAGAGAACTAACAGCTTCATGGTTCTTCTGTCGTGAGCAGCTACTATCTCGGAAAGACTAGAACTGCGGAACTGCCCCCTTTATATAACCGTGCGCCTCGGAGACATCGACATATGTTGAAATGAGGCCCGACAGAGTGAAAACTGTCCCATCGCTTCACCTAGGCATAACTACCGTTTCAAGATTTTCTTATCGCCAATATATGTTTATATATGTACACGTAATTCTGACTATGCTAAGTTTGTTGTTATATATATAATGTTGCAATCACATTCATGGATTATTACGTAGATCTATAAGTTCTAACATCTCAAAATACAAACTGTGCTTCTTTACAATGAAAACACACTCAGCATATCTGAACCATTGATACGGTAGGGATACATTAATTGGTGCTTTTTACATTAACAAAAACTTGACAATCACTAAACCTTAGCTAATTCGCTACTTTCTGGCCCGAAGTACCACACACATGTTTGTGACATGTCATAATTCCTGTCAGATACCCGTTAGTTTTTGTCAGACACTTACGACAAGCGGTGACATTGTCTGACTAGCGGTTGTATTGCACGACCCATTTAAATTGGCATCGAATGAATAAGAACAAGATACTTACTACACGTGGAACTTAAGCCGTTTACTAGCATCTTAGCACATCAAACACATGTGCATCTGGCCAGCACTGGCCTTGTCTGACAATTGCAAACCCCAGTTAAATTGGCATCACACGAGTAAGAGAAAGTACTTAACGAAGTTATCATGCTCGTCTATGGGTGTGGCAATAAATGCCCATTTACTTGTAAAATACGTGATTTGAATTCAGTAAGTTTATTCGTCAACGTTGCTTTTGTAAGAAAGCACAATGGGGGCGCACACCACCGCCAAGGCAGCTTGTTCCCCAAGTGATAGGTATGTTTTAAGTTAATCAGCACAATATGGAAAGTTGCCCTTCCAATAATAAAAAATCTTTGAACATCTGGATCCAGACGGTAATCCGGATCAGCACCACAATGCAATCAATTGTTTATAGACGTGATTCGTATCACCACCACAATGCAATCAATTGTTTATAGACGTGATTCGTATCACCACCACAATGCAATCAATTGTTTATAGACGTGATTCGTATCACCACCACAATGCAATCAATTGTTTATAGACGTGATTCGTATCACCACCACAATGCAATCAACAGTTTATTGTCCCATTTCCAACCTTCACAGAAAGTTTCATGCTTATCCCTATATAACCGTGTGCGTAATGTTAATTACGAACAAATAGACAGACAGACGGACGGACGGACGGACGGACGGACAGACGGACAGACGGACAGACAGACAGACAGACAGGCAGACAAACTTCAAAAACATAATCTTCTTGGTGGAGGTAATAATGTGAAACCTTGATTGAGTCTATCGGTAGTTTTAGTGCTGACGGGCCTCCTTCGCGTACACTAAAACATCACGAGATACGCGTGCAAACCGTAGAAATGTATTTTTATGAATGTGTAAACGTACACGTGTAAAACGATAGCGCCCGTTTTGTTAATGCATAATGCCCACACATATATATTGACTTACTTGATATAGCATTACAAGTTTAGGTTTCATGTGTTCTTGTTTTGCAGTTACCTTACTTTATAATTAATGTGAAATTTACAGTTTGCGTGTACATGTCTTTATGCGTAATTTTGTTATTTGATACTTTTAAAATATGTACTGGTCTTCGCATTCGAATATCGCCAGTGTTTTAAAACATTTTTGTTTCAGTGTCGTAGATTAAGTATGACATGGTCCTCGTGCCAGCTTGAAAATTATTTTATATTGTAATTACATCTAAATAATGGTTCTTAATTACGACTTAATAGCTTGTAATTATGACTAAGCTTTCTCGTAATTTAATAACAATTTAATAACTCGTAGTTTGGACTTAAATGTCTCGTAATTATGACTTAGTAACTCGTAATTCTGACTTATAGTTGGTAACGACCAACCCGGTACCATGGAGTTTACGTAAATAAGGGTATATATATTTATTTATTTTTATCTCGGACGCTTCCATAGATATGGACAGGAGGAGAAGGAGAGCTGTCGTGCTGCGATCCGCACTGTACAATATTATACAAATATGGACTTGTTGCTGTGCACCATTACATGATATTGCACAGCTATAAAGTCCATACTTGTTTTATTATATGACTTATAAAATAATTGATAGCTGATGGCGTTTTAAGAATAAAGAACAACACACATTTATTTGTTCCAATATTAATATCAGAACAAAAATATATAATTCGGTTACTTCCCTTATTTTAATTTTAACGGGAGATCACTGTTCGCTGCGCGAGTATTACCGACTCTTACTTCGGGACAATACGTAATTGAACGAAACGAGCCTCGGCAAAATTCGCACTTTTATTGGGATTCCAAATAAGCTATTTTTAGTTACCGTGCAATATAATCTTTTTTTTAAATATATATTTGCGCAGGTGAAGTAAAAACTGTGCAACATCATGTATGATTTTCTTTCAAAGGTGTGTCGCTGAGCCAATCAAATAACGTGTAATAAATGTTAAAGGGACCATTCATCGAAAAGGGCCTCAAGGGGGCAATCTCTTTAAAAAAAAAATGAAATTTAGATATTAATACTGGCATATAATAACGGTTAAAACAGGGTATACCTAATGGGAAAAGAGTGTAGGCATTCTGAGATAAAAATCAATTTATAATAAGGGTTTTGTTTGTTTGGCTCTTTTCCTGTTTACATTTTGACGCCAGAATTGTGAGCATTTTGTATAACCATAGTTTAAACACGACTCCTTTCCAAGCATTATAGCGCAGTTGGTAAAACCACTGTCTACTGTTATTTCTTCGTATGGCTACTAAGTCGTGAGTTCGAATCCCGCTAGGGGTTTTAATTTTTCAGACGTTTTGGCTAATTTGTTTGTATCAAATATCTTATTGTGTACTATATTATTTGTTATTTAGTTAATGCACATGTCTCAGTACAGCGCATCTCTATCAAATAATATAAATAATAGTGCAATCGATAGAAAATTGTTCGTTGACATAGTCCCTTTAATATTTACTTACAGTAAAATATTAGAACAATAAATTGGAATGTGTTATATCCGGTGAGCAGTGAAACATTAGAAAGTTGAGAATGTTGTAAACGTTGTTATGTAAAAGACGCTTCCATAAATGTTCATCATTTATAAGCAAATTGATCTGCAATTTTATGCAATCATTGCACTGGGATATCACGTGTTTAACGGTTAAACAATTTTACTCAAAAGAGCACGTGGTTATTCGATCTATGGAAATAAATACTAAATAACAATAGCTGGGAAGGTGTTTTAATTATTCGTAGCAAAATCTGGAAAGGTCTATTGTTCATGATACTTCGCCGCATTACAATAAACTAGATTTTGCTTCTAACAACATTTTTATGCTACCCAAAATGGAGGAGCATACAGTCGCCGCTTTGTCCGTCCGAATTCTAATTTTGCTGCAATTCAGTTTGTCCGTCTGTGAAACAAATGTCCCCGATGATTTGATCCATCAGACTCCATGTCCGTCCGTCCGGCCGTCTGTCCCTCCGTCCGTCCGTCTTTCCGTCTGTCCGGTACTTCGTTTCCGCGCGAGATCTCGGGAACTAACGACCCGAATTGAATGAAATTTTGTATATGAAGCATCCTATAGAATAGACATGCGCTTATCGTCAGGTCGTTCCAGTCCGTTGATTTTTCAGGAAGTTATTTCCCTTTTTATATTAAAGATAATACATGTTAATGAAATATGTTCGTTTCCACACCAGATCTCAATAGCTAACTACTGGATTTCAATGAAACTTGATATGCAGCATCCATGCCAAGGGGGCATGCGCATATTGTCAGGTCGTTCTGGTCTGATGATTTTTCAGGGAGCTATTGCCCTTTTTATATTGAAAATAATACATTTAAAAGGAGTATTTTCCTTTCCGCGCGAGATCTCAGGTCCTAACAACTGGAATTTAATGAAACATTATATGCAGCATCCTTACCAAGAGGACATGCGCGTATTGTCAGGTCGTTCCGGTCTGGTGAGTTTTCAGTTAGTAATTGCCCTTTGATTATAATTTGGCATTTTTGTTTGTCCACACTATAAGTTGGCCATGGATGGAGGGATCGTAGAATTACTTAGCACAAATGTTTGCTGAAATGAGCTGGTGTGTACCGCTCATGAATCAGGTCCCTAGGTCAAAAGTCGAGGTCATATCAGAGGTCAAAGGGCAAAATTGACACTTTGCCATGGATTTTAAAAACTATCTGGCACCAATGTCAACCTATATCAGTGAACCAACAGGAAGTGCATATAAGGTTAAGCATGCGCAAATAAATTCCTTCTTCGTTACATATAAAATGTTCAATGTTTGATCTCATTTTTCACCATCACCAAGCTACTTTCCTATATATCACCATACATTGTTGGAAAGATGAGCACATAACCTTTTGAAAAAACAGCATGTCAAAAAGGTATATGCGTTGTAACTCAACATATTTACCTTAGAAAAAACACACCGATTTTCACAGGCATATAGGCTGCCATCTTGCGCATGAATACATGGACCAAACGTTATGAAGCTTGGAACCACTAGACAAAGTGGTGCACAAAAAATGCTTGTTTTTCTTATTGCTTACATATATACCTTGAAAATGATACCAAAACATATCATTTAAACTGTATTTTACAAATTCTATGCATCCTGCACTCCACCATATGTGCTTATTATCTAACTGTACCCCAGAGGATTTGACTTCCGTTTTGGGGTAATTAGACCATAAACCAGGTACATATGTTAAAGGTAAAGGTCGCACTTACAGGTCCAAGTTCAAAATCAGCTTTTCTCTTGTCCGGACTATAATTAACTTGTGTTATATTGAGCTATTTTTCAATTAAATGGTAAAAATGTTTGTCTAAATGAGACGGCGTGTTACTCATGTGTACTAGATCTGAAGGTCAAAGGTCAATGTCGTACTTAAAGGTCAAAATTCGAAATTGACCGTTTGCTTGTCCGAACTTTTAACTTGTTGAATGGATTTTAAGACTTTACACGAATGTTAGCCCCATCATGACAACGTGTCTCAGTATGAATCAGGGTCTTAGGTTTAAGTCAAGACCACAATTAGAGGTCAAAGTGGCACCGGGGAGCATCCATCGCTTCTACCGATATTAATGTGTTCAATATGTTGCAGAGTTGTATCATCCGGCACGATGAAAAGGTTATTTTAACTTGCACTTTTTTTCAAGACAACGACCGTAATGTCATTATAGCGATGCAGTATGATTACGTATACTATTGCGGGTTCAGTCTGATCAGCCAATCAAATCGTTTACCTTTATTGGCTTTGTTTTTAAAGTTAAATAATCTACTGTTAATATGGACAAGGCAGAAAGGGCAGTATCAAGTCAAATATAAAGTTATTTATTAATAAATACGAATGTGATACAGCAACATAATACATAACTAATTACACCGTTATAATTAGCATATGTCAATGCTTCTTTACAATTTAAACTCCTGGAAAATATGGAATGCCGGGACGTCTTATGTTGTCATCGGTTGTGTAGTTATGTTAGCAGTATATGTTATTTTGTCAAACTTCAATGTTGTCTTGTTAGTATCGGTTCATCTTGTCTACTCATATATAATGTGAGTTTGTCTTGTGTTATTATGTTATGTACACGGCGTTATCTTGGATGCAATGTGACTTGTTATGTCTAATTGTTGTGGTTTTATGTTAAAAATCGTTTGATTCTCGTCAAGAGAGCACGTTTACATATTAGTGCAGCGTGTGTTTTTGTCAGTGTAGTGTTTTATTATGTCATGTTTAAAAGTTGTAAATATATGCTGTTGATTTCTTCAGACTGTGTCTTATTATGTCCAAATGCTGTGCTATACGGAAGCTTAAAGTGGGCACCTAATGCTGTGCTATACGGAAGCTTAAAGTGGGCACCTAATGCTGTGTATACGGAAGCTTAAAGTGGGCACCTAATGCTGTGCTATACGGAAGCTGAAAGTGGGCACCTAATGCTGTGCTATACGGAAGCTTGAAGTGGGCACCTAATGCTGTGCTATACGGAAGCTGAAAGTGGGCACCTAATGCTGTGCTATACGGAAGCTTAAAGTGGGCACCTAATGCTGTGCTATACGGAAGCTGAAAGTGGGCACCTAATGCTGTGTATACGGAAGCTGAAAGTGGGCACCTAATGCTGTGCTATACGGAAGCTGAAAGTGGGCACCTAATGCTGTGCTATACGGAAGCTGAAAGTGGGCACCTAATGCTGTGCTATACGGAAGCTTAAAGTGGGCACCTACTGCTGTGTATACGGAAGCTTAAAGTGGGCACCTAATGCTGTGTATACGGAAGCTGAAAGTGGGCACCTAATGCTGTGCTATACGGAAGCTGAAAGTGGGCACCTAATGCTGTGTATACGGAAGCTGAAAGTGGGCACCTAATGCTGTGCTGTACGGAAGCTTAAAGTGGGCACCTAATGCTGTGCTATACGGAAGCTGAAAGTGGGCACCTAATGCTGTGCTATACGGAAGCTGAAAGTGGGCACCTAATGCTGTGCTATACAGAAGCTTCAAGTGGGCACCTAATGCTGTGTATACGGAAGCTGAAAGTGGGCACCGAATGCTGTGCTATACGGAAGCTTCAAGTGGGCACCTAATGCTGTGCTATACGGAAGCTGAAAGTGGGCACCGAATGCTGTGCTATACGGAAGCTTAAAGTGGGCACCTAATGCTGTGCTATACGGAAGCTGAAAGTGGGCACCTAATGCTGTGCTATACGGAAGCTGAAAGTGGGCACCTAATGCTGTGCTATACGGAAGCTGAAAGTGGGCACCTAAAGCTGTGCTATACAGAAGCTGAAAGTGGGCACCTAATGCTGTGTATACGGAAGCTGAAAGTGGGCACCTAATGCTGTGCTATACGGAAGCTGAAAGTGGGCACCTAATGCTGTGCTATACGGAAGCTGAAAGTGGGCACCTAATGCTGTGCTATACGGAAGCTGAAAGTGGGCACCTACTGCTGTGTATACGGAAGCTTAAAGTGGGCACCTAATGCTGTGTATACGGAAGCTTAAAGTGGGCACCTAATGCTGTGTATACGGAAGCTTAAAGTGGGCACATAATGTAGTCTCTCGTTTCTACCTCTAAGTCGCCTTGATAAGTTATTATCATCCAAAAGTTGTTGACATATCGCTCAAACATGGGATAACAAATCCCGATTATGTTTATGTGAAATTTGCTGTTTTAGTCTTAATTACATGAAATATATCGTCAAGTGTATAACAACAAGTTTTGCTGCCTTAGATGTAGACGTGAAGTCAGTTGCGTTTGAGCGGAAAACTGTGCAGATATGTTGAAGAAAACTAAAACTGGCTGTGATAACAATATCTTATAACGCGTCCAATTTACAATTTAGTGACATGTCGACAAAAATGGGTTATGGTTAGGGTTCGATACACGAGATTTTACCAGGAAACCTCCACTACCAGTAGGTGTGTGTGTGTGTGTGTGGGGGGGGGGGGGGGCTATATAGAAATCCTCGGTCTGTCTGTCGGTCGGTGTGTCCATCGGTGCAACTGCCTAACCGTCGGTTCATCCGTCTGTCTCGTGATTAACCCTATGATCCTTCCTGCCGCCAAGTGCATCGCGCTACAGATGGCCTTTTCACAAGACAGTAAGTACCACTGTCGGGGAATGGGAGTTAGAAAAGGAATAATTCTGAAACTTTCTGCATTGAAAATATTGATCTCAGTCAATGTCCAATATGCACCAGATCGAATCAGAAAGCCAGAGTTATTGTCCATTGCTTAAAAAAATCGATAATTTGCCATCAATTGGCTTTCAGTCTCCATAGAGGATTAACTATTCATTCCTTGCTGACAAAACTTGTACAGTGTGTGCATGGCCATAAGACTTCACCTGGGTGCAATGACGGACAGACCGACCGACAGACCGACAGTCAAAGTGATTCCTATATAGCTCCCACCCCCTACCTACTGGTATTGAATGTATAATAAAGTTTCATGGTCAAATCTCATGTATCAAACCGTAACCCTCATTGTCGACATATCACTAAATTGTATATTGGTCGCGACATAAACATTTTTATCACAACCAATTTTAGTTGTCTGAACAGTTTTCTGCTCAAGTACAGTTGACTTCACGTCTACATCCAAGGCAGCAATACTTGTTGTTATACACTTGACGATGTATTTTATGTAATCGTAATTTAAACTGAAAGAGCGAATTTCACATAAACATCATCGGGATTTGTTGTCCCATGTTTGAGCGGTATGTCAACAACTTTTGGACGAATTGCTTTCTTATAACTTATCACGGTGACTAAGAAGTAGAAAAGCGGGACTACATGATGTGAGCATTAGGCGCCCACTTTAAGCTACCGTAGTGCTATCAAATCGAGATTAGTAATCTTGTCAAATAATTATGTATTCTTGTCAGAACAATATGCTATTATGTATTGCACCCGAGTTGTTTTGTACGGAAGCTAAAGCCTTGTCAATGCATGGGGTTGAGTTGTCAAGACAGCGTTTCATTTTGTCAAAATACCGTGTTATGTTGCATACATTTCGCGTGAATGTGTCACTAAAGAATGCTATCATGTCAAGCCCACATGCTGTTTTGTTAATGTTAAGTTTTATTTTATTGTTACAATGTCTTATCATGTCTAAAGTAAATACATTTTATTCAAACGATATGTTGTTTTGTTCAAATGACATGCTGTTGTTGTTGAGCTAAAAATAGCATGCACTCACTACAATGGCGGAAAGCACCGCACATTGACACAATATACCGACACGATTAGACAAAAAAGCGTCGTCAATGACCTTTAAGTCGATAAGTTAATTTGAGTTTTAGTCATAATGACACGTCTTTTTGACATCATAACTTATTCTTTTGAAAAGTTCACCTGATCATAGCACATAATGAAACAATATTTTAACATCACGACACGTCTTTTTTGACATAATAACATATTTGTTTGATAAGTTAACATGGTCATAGCACATAATGAAACAATATTTTAATATAATGTCACGTCTTTTTGACATAGTAAGCCAATCCTGAACAAGACCACACGTATCATGACGACATAAGGCAGTCATGGCGTTCCATAGGAAAACGTCAATATAATGTTTATTGTCTACATGGTTGAATACAGCCCACTGCATTTGCTCAAAGTGTCTATGAACTTAGTATGAAATTGATATATGAAATTATTAAAGCAGAAAAGAAACACACCAAGAGGAAAATTCGTCAAAATTGTGGAAAGTCTCATTACCAAAAGAGTGTGCACATATGCTCGCATTTTCAAGGAGGGTCAATCATAGCAGTCAATGACTGAGCTATGTACTTGCTAAAAAAAGTATTTAAAAAAATGACTCATTAACCACCAGCATTGATCGTTGAAAAATTGCTTAAAGTGTGTAAAGTAAGTTAAGTTTTGATGAGAATATTTCGTCAAATTATGAGTTTTAATTTTGTTTGTAAATAGTACATGCTTACTTTCTTTTTTGACAATGAACACAGCTTTCGTTCACCTTTTGATAACGGGTAAATTCATTATCGTTTTTAGACTGTTTGCGGAAGTCAACGGTCTTTGAGGGGGTAATTTCCTAAAACAGGTATCGCGGAAAACTACTTCTTTTCTTTGCAGGCTAAGAGTCAATAAAACGAAACCTGAAAGGGTCCATCTTCAAAGCAGCAAAAAATCACGAATGTTTTCTTACCATTTAATTATTTAAGATAATGTATGTCATGTGTATTATAATGTGTATACCATGTGATTTATTACAATTAGAGTTTCTGAAAAAACCCAATTTATTAAAAATGTTGCGTCAATTTAATGACACGCCTATTTTCGCTATTTACTTGAATGTAACCGGCATAGTCACCTGGGTGTCCTGGAATAAGACCACTAAATAAATCGGTTATTTTTGACTCGTTTTGGAAGTGTTATTTCTGGTTACCGATTCTAATTATTTTGAATATTTTGACAACACATTGCTGCAATTTATTAATTTTAAACTGTAATATGGAAATTCGAGAGCACGCCTCGTATGACCTACTTTTCACTCAGAAGGCTACGAATCACTCGACAATCGATGCTCCTGACTACCACGCTTTATCGGTTATTCTGCATGGCTCGTTGCAGACTGACTTGTTAACTGGCATGTATAATTCCGTTTGCATTAGGTATTTAGCTTGAAAAATATGTGTTCGTCACTTACGAATAAATTTTTATTATGATTTCGTATACAATTGAATAAGAAGCCATATTTTCAAGTTTAAAGGTTGGAAATAGAACTTCATTCAAACAAATGTTTCCTTTTTTTTTTTCAAACTGCGTTCATAATTCACATGCTTTTAGTTTCTTTTGTCGCCAACAGTCTTTCTACGCTGTGAGCGTTTTGATTTAAAATTGACACTGTCTAAGTCAATTTCTGTGATAGTTTTAGTAGACACGTGCATGACATTTATTGAAAATCAATATGATATTTTGTACAATTACAGAATAATAAAAAACACAACAACATTGGTTTAATTATTTTAGTGGTTACATGTATACAAGTATGAAAATGGCAACTTAAATCAATAAAACTGATGAATAATGCGGAAATCAAGTGGATATGGCAATTAACACAAAGTTTGCTTATTTAATAGAAGAATCTTATTAGATTTAAGAGTAAACAAACAGATGAATTATTTGTAAGCGCTAACATTTTTACACTTACTGAAATATAGATAGAATATAAACTAATGTCAATATGCACAATGGTGTTCGTATTATAAATTATTAAAAGCAAAACTCCAGTGGACTAATAAGACTAAACCTTTATAGGCGCACATTGCTAGCGTAAGGCGTCTGAAACTCATTAAATGTTTGATTGAAAACAACAACAAAAACAACAAGAAAACCAACTCAATAGAGACAAAAATAACAAAAAATGAACGATTTATTGGTCCACACACTTTTCTGTGTCAGAGGCTCGTCCACTACACGAAGTTTTAGGCATTATAGAAACACGTTAATGTGTAACTGAAAACCAAGATTTGTTGCTGATCCACACGAATTGATGAGAAAAAAACAAACAACAACAATATCTATTCCTGGGCCCGAATTCACAAAGCTCCTTATGGAAAACTGAAGCGAGTTTCTTAAATATATAAAATTCCTTAAGTCTCTGGCAGTTTCATTTTTTAAGTGAACTGTTTTAAAGTAGTACATATTGCTTAGATGTTTAATATTTAACCATTTTGTAAACAGAAATAATTGGATTTTACATGGAAAATTTGATCTGAAATTTTCAGTTGAACTTAAGTTCAGATGTCACTAAGAGCGTTGTGAATACCGGCCCGGACCACATGATTTCCCCTGCCAGCGGCCAGTCCCCTACACGAAGCAGAACACGTTGTAGGCTCGTGAGAAGGGGTCGTGCATGACGATGAGGGCGGTGTTACCCTGATCGTCCGTCACTTCCTGTACGCCCTGTCCCGGCACCCGGAACCACACGGTGTGCAGCTTCCTCTGAAACAGGGACATGCGTATTTAGATGTGGGGTATTTCAATGCCGCTGTAGTGTGTAATAAATAATCAATGGCTTCGTAAAATTCTTACAAGGACTTGTTGACAGAGTTTTGTATTTTTATAATATTCCATTTTATGTTTAAACTAGACAACCTAAAGCATCCGAAAATAACGAACTCAATTATTATAACAAGGAAAGAGTAAAAAAAAAATAGCGAACTCAATTATTATAACAAGGAAAGAGTAAAAAAAAAATAAACCGAATTCCGCCATCAATCGTTTCGCGTTACAAACGCTGTTTAATTTTATCCATTTCAGTTGGTGATTTATCATCAACAAAACATTATTTCAAATATATTTCTATGTCAGTAGTGCTATTTCGCTCCTTTGAATGAAGTTTTATTGTATTTTTTGAATATGTAACACAAATTTAGGTAATTTTCAATTCGTCAATCTGTGAACAAGTCACTTTAAGCGCTAGACCAAGAACTAAAAACAAATCACCACGTATGTATTAGAGGCAAACGTAATGTAATTTGGTTTCAAATCAAAGTTCTCTTTTTAATCTGTTCGAACCGAAAATTGCCAAACCGAATCACTTGTCCAAAGAGAACGGATGTTTCGGTCCCGATTTTTAACGTCTTATTCTATATAGCAAAATCCAGAATACACCGAACCAATGGTAAATCGGAAAAGACAATTTTAACAAACCATTGATGAACTGTAACGTTGTGAAATCGAAACACTGGTCCGGTCACGCTGCCGTTAGATTAAGGCAGGTTTCACAGCATTATAAAATGTTGAAGTGAAGGGTCTGTAGCTAAAGGCATTGTAAACAAGTCAATACAAGCAACGCGCCATGAAAACAATAGACAAGCTCAGAAACAAGTCGTCCAAATAGCTTTTAACTTAAAACGATCAATGTAAAGTCACATGAATATTGGACCACGCACTTTCACGTTATTTACACGCGCTAAGCTTTTTATTTTGCCATTAGCGATGCTATACAAATTATTTAGATAAAAAGCCAATGTCAAACTTTCAATTTCCATTAGCGATGTTATAGAAGTTATTGTTATAAAAACGCCATGTCAAACGTTCGAAGGAATTTACGGAATGCATTAGTTCTAGTGGATAATCGGCATGTACGTACTGTTACCACATTTTGTGTAAATAATTGACGGATGTGCATATAGAAAATGACAACAGAGGAAACGTAATATTAAACATAAGGAATCGTTTTACGAGTTTGATACGGGGAATGCATTTTTGCATTATCTGTCGATTACACGGAGAGTTTACGACGTAATACACTCGTTTGGCGAAGCAAACGAGCTTATTACAAAATTTCACTGAATAGGCTTTTATGTATGAATATTAAATATTATACTAGTGTTATTTGATAGAAACGCGTTCTTTATCATATTGCTAATATATTTACTCCTTTATTCTGAAATTAACTCCTTACATGGTTAGTCGTTTTATGTACAAAATGGAGGACCCAATGCATTTTTGAAAATGTCAACTCGCTAGTTAAAATTATACTCTCGTTAAATAAACATTATAATGCTACGGCAATTCATAAATGTCACATGACACTTAATGTTATTAAACGAAGCAAGCGTGTACTTCACAATGAAACGGATGTACAGCTATTTTTGTTTCTATATATAGAGAATAGATTTTCTAAGTTTCTAAGACACTATGTTACGATCTTGGCTACGACTGCCCACGATTTGCGATCTAAGGAGAAACGTTAACAATCGCCTGTACATAATCGTCTGTTACCGCGTGTACCTGACGCTAGCGTATTAGAGTCGTAGCAGATCGTAACATATCTTGAGTGAAACCGTGGTGAATCGGCTGCGAAATCCTAAAATGTCGTGACAATTGTAGTCTCGTCCTACAACAATCGTTAGTATACTTAGGAAGATGCCAACGGGAGACTGTGCCCCGACTAAAGCCCCGATAACACCGGTAGTCTCGTCCTACAACAATCGTTAGTATACTTAGGAAGATGCCATCGGAAGACTGTGCCCCCGACTAAAGCCCCCCTAACAACGGTAGGACTATCCTAGTGCCATCGTTTCTCAATCTGGCTTATTCTTACAGCCATCGTAGAGGCATTCGTGGCCTTTCGTGCTGTGTCGTGATTAATCGTGACTGATTTTATGACATATATATTACAAGATTGTTCTACGTTATGGTACGTGTTGCTACGTATATTGTACGGATTTCTACGCTTGCCCTACGGTTCAGTTACGATCCCAGTAGGATCTTTAGCGGCCACTATCAAGACTACTCACGAATATACACGATGGACCACGACACGATTAAGTCGCGTTGCCTGTACGGTTTATGGCGATTTTACTACGCACTCACTACGTTTGCCTACGTTGGTGCCACGATTATGCACGAGGCATCGTGATGTCCAAATCGCCTTGAAGCGTAGTGAAGCATGAGAAATTATTTGCTGGTCGTAGATATATCGCGATGAATCTTCTTTAATCCTACTACAATCTTAGGAGAAACGTTAACAATCGTCTAGTAACGTAGCGTATACCTGACGCTAGCGTATTACAACCGTAGCAGGTCGTATCATATCTCGGTGAAACCGCGGTGAATCGGCTGCGGTAACCTACAGGTGTCGTTGATATTCGTAGTCTCGTCCTACAACAGCCGTAGGTGTATACGTAGAAAGATACAATCCGGACACTGTGCATCCCGACTAATCACGATTAGCCAAAATCGTGACAGTGTGACCGGGGCTTAATCAAAATTAACTTGTCCACGATCAAACGTGGGCAATCGTAGGCAAAACCGTTACAGTGTGACCTAGGTGACTTAATGTGAAAATAAAGCTCAATGGTGATGTTATTTCGTCAATGTAGGCGTGATGATGGGATATAAGTCAAGTTACTTTTCATAAATTAATAAATCTGCAATTAATCAATCAACATGAGTTCATGCTAGACTAAATTTAACACTATCACTTGAGTTTAAAATAAAAAATCGGTGTACATATTAACTCAAAATAAGAAGGTAAAATAACAGTTGTAATATCCTGAATGTCAAATAACAATATAGTGCGAAAACACTGACCTGATCCTAATATATAACCTTAATGCAAGAATATTCATGAGCTAAATACGAAGTCAAAATTATGTTTCGGAATCTGTTCGTGTATATTCGTAAATGTTTGAATCACTAATTTTAAATTCAAATGTACATACGACTGAATATAGTATAGGTTACCGCCAGCATTTATGAAGGACCGATGGTGCAATGGTATGCGTGTCTCGCTATCATCCAGTCGACTAGGGTTCGAACCTAGTGGTAAGCATTTTACATCAATTGTTTTAACGAAATTGAAAAAATCTGATTTACACAAGGAGCACGAGAATATCATGGAAATGATTTTCGTGTTTGAAATTAACACATGTAAATGTATATATATAATATTTCAGTTTGGGCTTTCAAAGCAATAATGACAGACACGAGAAAGGCATTTTTAGGTTCCAAAGCAAAAGAAATTGTCTTTAACACATCCATTTATGGTTTATAACACAGAACAGTTCTTCTTTCTATGAAAATGCAGCCGCTGCGACAATCGTGAGCAGGAGTACAAACTGCGCGTGCGGAAGGAGAAGAGGGAGACAGGAAGTCTTATATCTCCAGTGAAAAGGAAACGGGAGCCGTACTATGGCATCGACAGTTTCAGGCCGTTGTACGAAACAAGATAACGGAATTTTACACAGTCCGAATGCAGCTGCCTACTCTCAAAGTATTATTGCAGTGCTGTCAGATGTAATTGAATTCACAGGCAGTCTTCAGACGCTTGGAAAGATCATTCGCCAACTGGGTTGCACCTGGAAGAAAAACCAAAGACAACCGGAAAGCAAAACTTGAGAGGCCAAACGTTGTTGCGAAGAGACTGTCCTTCTATCGGCGGAAGACGGAACTGGAGAACATCGGCTTCAAACTCGTGTATATTGACGAGACCTGGGTTGAAACGGCATACTGCGTATACTCCAACAAAATGCTGGAAGGGCGACGTCAATCCCAAGATCACGGCGCCATGCAACCGAGGGCAATGTATCATATGTCGTTCTCACCGGAAGATCGTCTGAGTTCGTCCCTGGCGCCCTTCTGACATACAAGGCCACATCAAAAACTGGTTGTTATCACAGTGAAATGGACGGTCCAAATTTCACCAAATGGCTTGAAGAGGTGATGCTGCCAAATTTACGGCAGCCGAGTGATAAAGTGATGGACAACGCCTCCTACCATTCGATGAAAGAAGACCGGGCGCCTACTACAAACACCAGGAAGGCAGACATACAGACAAGATTGATATTTTATTTTCAGAACTGGCTGTTGCGACACAATTTGGCTTTCACAGTCACAGACGGCATGCTGAAACCCCAGCTCCTACATCTTGCGCGTCTGCATAGACAGGAACTAACATATGCTGTTGACGAGCTCAGCACGGGCATGAAGTCCTGCAACTGCCCCCATTCCATTCCGATTTTAATGCCATTAAGTTGATATGGAGCCTAGTGAAAGACTTCATTCGTCGTAGAAATACTACATTCCGGTAAGACAAGAAACTTAAATATAAAATAAAAAAATGCTAAACAAAGACGATGTATATCTCATCTATTAGATGTTTTACTGTTAAATTTCAGAAATGTCTAGTATTACTTAAATATTTTTAGGTACTACAACGTTCCAAAGTTTACCAACGACGCCTTTGAGAACAGCAGCGCTGAAAAGTGGTGTGGCGCATGCGCGCACGTCGATCGCGTTATTGATAAAGCCAAGTTGGATGACTTCTACGTCGACGAGGCTATGGGCAGGCTAGTCATCGATCTTGCGGACGACAGTTCGGATGCTGATGATGGTGCCGACGACTTGTAACAACGATATTATTATCTTTGATATTTTGTTGTTTTTTGTTACGTAATACTGCTTGGTTGAATAAACTAATATTAAGAACCTGAAAAAACGATGAAGAAAACAAAATAAAGAAAATACCACAAAATCACAATTCGCAATTTCTGTAACGTGACTGAGTTTCGAACTACATACGCACCTGAAAAAGTTACACTATACAAAACTAACTATTCGGGTTTACTAACTGCACCAGTGGAACTGATCGATACGCCCTCGCTTAATTTAACACCTTAAATCAAATATTACTAACTCGGACCAATAGTGGACCACGTGCATTTTCGTAGATATGTTTACGGAACGAACCGAAACTAATTATAGATAGTTAATTAACCGGAAAATGTATGTAAATCTAGGTCAGCAGGATCAGGTCAATGTTTTCGCACTATACAACTGGTGAAAATTTATTGGGGGCTGCTGCTCATACTTTAGCTCAAACTTAATATGTGAAAGGCAAAACCAGTAATTATATTCGTATCTGTTTCTTCAATGCAAATGGAACTATGCATGTATCATCAACACACTTAAAGGGGCCTGTCCTCAGATTGACAAATTGATAATTTTCCAACATTTTGACACAGATTCCAAAACTAAAATAATAGTGTTTATAAAGAAGCTTAAAATAAAACTACGGACACAGAAATATACTGTAAATACAGTTTTGTTAAAGAGTAATCATCAGTTGAAACTGAGAAAATTATAAAGCGATTGTAACGCTAAACTATGGAGTACTTTAAAGAGTTTATGTTGTTTTTGTTAAAAAAAAAATTACCACCTGGATCCCTTACATAAAGTAAACAATGCAGCCGCATATATACAAATCTAAATGGCCGAATGGTTAAGGCGTAGCATTTTGGGGTTCAAACACCGGTGGGAGAAATTTGTGTCAAGTTAAGACATTTCATGCCGTACTTCAAAAAATACAAAAGTCTGTGAACAAATCCCTGGAAGACATTGTATGATTAAGAACTCTCGAATGTACCGCTTGGCAGTTGTTCAGCACCAGTTCCGCATAGTTGTCTTTCCAACTGGCCGTGCACGAGTTTGTTCGGAGTTCCACTTCCCGGAAGAGGTCCGGGTCTGGATTGCGAATCACCACCGTCCCATTGCCCATGCAGACTGCAACAGACAGTAGAAGCCTACGTGGCCATGCTCTATAGGACCATATTTTCACAAATCTTAGTTTTAACATCTCTGAAAAATAAAATCTCATTCTTCACAGTTGTGAAAACTGAGATCTTATTCTTCAAATTTTCTGTGAAGTTTGTGATCGCATCCAGTTTTTGAGATGCAATACAATCATATTCTTTCATGATACTCAAGCGTACCCCGTTTTGGGGTATTCTTCAAACTTAAAAAGGTGATACATGAAGTTCTATTCCTCACAGGTGTGTGAAAAAACTTTCCGCCTAATGTGGATTTATGGTTAGAAGAGACTTCCTTGAAACAGAAAATACCATTAAAGCGGAAAGTGCCGTCCTGGATTAGCCTGTGCGGACTTGCACAGGCTAATCCGGGACGACACTTTACGCACATGCATTAAGACCGGTTTTCCAACGACGCGCCTCATATTATCCAACAAAGCTCTTAATCCTGTAATAGCATAGTATTGTCTAATAAGAAGGCTGAAGTTTGCGAAACGAGAGCATATAGGTGTATCGTCTATACACCTATAAGCGCTATTGATAATCGTTAAATGTTGCATTATGTTACTTTTATTTCTACTTACAATATCGACCTTTGTAGGACAGTTTGTACACTCAACTTACAGTATTGACCTTGGTAGGACAGTTTGTACTCTCTACTTACAGTATCGACCTCGGAAGGACAGTTTGTACAATGTACTTACAATATCGACCTTGGAAGGACAGTTTGTACTCTACTTACAATATCGACCTTGGTAGGACAGTTTGTACTCTCTACTTACAATATCGACCTCGGAAGGACAGTTTGTACAATCTACTTACAATATCGACCTCGGAAGGACAGTCTGTACTCTCTACTTACAATATCGACCTTGGTAGGACAGTTTGTACACTCTACTTACAGTGTCGACTTTGGTAGGACAGTTTGTACAATCTACTTACAATATCGACGTTGGCGGTCTTGGTAGGACACTTTCTACAATCTACCTATAATATCGACCTTTTTAGAACAGTTTGTACACTCTAATTACAGTATCGACCTTGGTAGGACAGTTTATACAATCTACTTATAATATCGACCTTGGTAGGACAGTTTGTACAATTTACTTACAGTATCGACCTTGGTAGGACTGTTTGTGCTATCTACTTAAAATATCGACCTTAGTAGGACAGTCTGTACACTCTACTTACAATATCGACCTTGGTAGGACAGTTTGTACACTCTACAGAATCGACCTTGATAGGACAGTTTAAACAATCTACTTACAATATCGACCTTGGTAGGATAGTTTGTACAATCTAATTACAATATCGACCTTTGTAGGACAGTTTGTACACTCTATTTAAAGTATCGACTTTGGTAGGACAGTTTGTACAATCGCTTACAATATCGACCTTGGTAGGACAGTTTGTACACTCCATTTACAGTATCGACCTTGGTAGGACAGTTTGTACAATCTACTTACAGTATCGACCTAGGTAGGACGGTTTGTACACTCTACTTACAGTATCGACCTAGGTAGGACATTTTGTACAATCTAATTACAATATCGACTTTGGTAGGACAGTTTGTACACTCTACAGTATCGACCTTGGTAGGAAAGTTTGTACAATCTACTTACAGTATTGACCTTGGTAGGACATTTTATACAATCTACTTAAAATATCGACCTTAGTATGACAGTCTGTACTCTCTACTTACAATATCGACCTTGGTAGGACAGTTTGTACTCTCTACTTACAGTATCGACCTCGGAAGGACAGTTTGTACAATCTACTTACAATATCGGCCTTGGAAGGACAGTTTGTACAATCTACTTACAATATCGACCTTGGTAGGACAGTTTGTACTCTCTACTTACAATATCGACCTCGGAAGGACAGTTTGCACAATCTACTTACAATATCGACCTCGGAAGGACAGTCTGTACTCTCTACTTACAATATCGACCTTGGTAGGACAGTTTGTACACTCTACTTACAGTGTCGACTTTGGTAGGACAGTTTGTACAATCTACTTACAATATCGACGTTGGCGGTCTTGGTAGGACACTTTGTACAATCTACCTATAATATCGACCTTTTTAGAACAGTTTGTACACTCTAATTACAGTATCGACCTTGGTAGGACAGTTTATACAATCTACTTATAATATCGACCTTGGTAGGACAGTTTGTACAATTTACTTACAGTATCGACCTTGGTAGGACAGTTTGTGCAATCTACTTAAAATATCGACCTTAGTAGGACAGTCTGTACACTCTACTTACAATATCGACCTTGGTAGGACAGTTTGTACAATCTACTTACAATATCTACCTTGGTAGGACAGTTTGTACACTCTACAGTATCAACCTTGATAGGACAGTTTAAACAATCTACTTACAATATCGACCTTGGTAGGATAGTTTGTACAATCTGATTACAATATCGACCTTTGTATGACATTTTGTACAATCGCTTACAATATCGACCTTGGTAGGACAGTTTGTACACTCCATTTACAGTATCGACCTTGGTAGGACAGTTTGTACAATCTACTTACAGTATTGACCTAGGTAGGACAGTTTGTACACTCTACTTACAGTATCGACCTTGGTAGGACAGTTTGTACAATCTACTTACAGTATCGACCTTGGTAGGACAGTTTGTACACGCTACTTACAATAGTGGGCTTGGTAGGACAGTTTGTACACTATACAATATCGACTTTGGTAGGACAGTTTGTACATTCTACAATATCGACCTGGGTAGGACAGTTTGTACACTCTACAATATCGACCTTGGTAGGACAGTTTGTACACTCTACAATATCGACCTTGGTTGGACAGTTTGTACACTCTACAATATCGACTTTGGTAGGACAGTTTGTACACTCTACAATATCGACTTTGGTAGGACGGTTTGTACACTCTACAATATCGACCTTGGTAGGACAGTTTGTACACTCTACAATATCGATCTTGGTAGGACAGTTTGTACACTCTACAAAATATCGACCTTGGTAGGACAGTTTGTACACTCTACAGTATCGACTTTGGTAGGACAGTTTGTACACTCTACAGTATCGACCTTGGTAGGACAGTTTGCACACTCTACAGTATCGACCTTGGTAGGACAGTTTGTACACTCTACAGTATGGACCTTTGTAGGACAGTTTGTACACTCTACAGTATCGGCCTGGTAGGAAAGTTTGTACAATCTACAGTATCGACCTTGGTAGAACAGTTTGTACAATCTACTTACAATAGTGGGCTTGGTAGGACAGATTCACAATCGCCAGCAGGCACAACAGTCGAAGCATATTGTAAAGGGCAAGGTTCACTTTTTGTGCAGAAATATTGCTGAAGAAAGATAAACGAACGAACAATTGTTATCATATACTCAAATATATTAAAATATAGTATGCTTAAAAAACAACAACATATAACATCCGGGCCTGTGTGTTACCTTAAATCTTGATTAGCGATTAAAACTTTATTATAAATGTATTTCTAAGTCACGGTGCAGTTATACGAAATTTAAAAAAAACTTGAAATTAAGCATTCGGCAGCTTTTCCATATCTAAAATTTACACATTTATTTTGTTTGTAAAAGTTTTTGATTTAGTAGATCTATACAGTTTATTTTGCTAAATAATAATATTATCAAGATTTTACATTTAAAAATGCTGACAAGTAAGTATATAATTTTCTAACACAAAATTCGACATGTCTGTAAATCGTAATTCGCTTTTAAACCGTGTAACTTATTGTTGTTTCTGTCCGTTACCCGAAGTTGTATATAAAATGAAGTTATCAAACATATATTTTGCCATATAATCATAGGACTATCGAGCGGAAGCAATGTTTCTTAATCTACCATTGAAATTAAATACCCAATAATAATATATTACATAACAGTTTTGTGATATATTATGTATTTCTTTAATATTTAATGAACTATACATTTCACTGTAATACATGTTATTAAAAAGACAGACAGACAGACAGACAGGCAGGCAGGCAGGCAGGCAGGCAGGCAGGCAGGCAGACATAGAGAGGCAAGTGAAAAAATAATACTGTTAAATAAAATAAATTTTAGATAAATATATTGCAACATAAATAGAATAGCACATGTATTGCGAGATTAAGTAACATTTGTAATAGTATCACATAGTTAAGACTACTGTATCATTATCATACATTATTATCACAGTACCGAATTATTATACGTGAATACGTGAATACGTGAAAGGCGTCACGGGAGATCGCCTACCACCAACCGATGGCAACTTTTCAATATTTAACTACGACAAAATTACCCTTAAATCATTAAATCAATGGCAATATTTACACGTATAATAATGTATTATTTCGCTGTTTGTCTGCCGTGAAAAACGGAATACGTTGTTGTTGTTTCGATTAATTATAAAACTGCATACCCAGTAATTACGTTAACTGTACTCATTATAATCTATGCGCGCCATGTTCTGTTTGCTTGTACCTAAAACCCTAAGTTTAAATAAATGAAGAAAAACTACTCAAACATTATCAAACCAGTAAAATTCATGACAATTTGCTATTTTAATCCGATTTTCTGATTAACGTTAAAATGTATCGTCCCCACAAAATTTTAACACATTCTTTTGTGGTATTAACGATATAATTTCATAAAAAAACTATCAAACAAAATTCGTACCTGCTATCTGGACCATCAAAAGTTTCACAATGAACTCCAGATGCAAACTAAGCCTTTATAAAATCGTCTAAAAACGTGCATGACATTTCTGTGAACTTCCAAACAACAACAACGATACATTGGATAAAACGAAACAAGCTATGTAAACTGAAACGAAACGTCACAACAGAAGCTATCAACTATAAATAACATTTCCTAACATTTGGATTGTTTTTCTTTGTTGTATATATATTTGAAAATAAACGTATTATGTTCACTAACACGTCCGTGCGGACGCATTCTAAACTTGTACGACCATGTAATATTAAATGTTTACTGACGGTGACTTGCACTTGGCGATCAGATCGAAATTGTTCAAGCAACTCTTACAATGCTCTTATACATGTTTGAAACTCTTATACGTCATTCATCTACTGACAGTTTAAGTTGATCAACAACATATACACATATATTATACCTTAAATAAATATGTTTCTTCTTCGCGTATATTCGAGTCAACGGTCCTTTATTCAGGTGATTTCAAAATGCCATTTTAGCGGGTCGATTAAATAGTATAGTGCACTATTTTATGTCAGTGTCCGCTCAGTTCTTGTTGTGTGTAACCGCAGTACCGATTAGTAAATTTAAAACGGACATTTTTTGCAAGCTGTCAGAATGTATTTGTCTTTGAAAAAATGTTGCATATTTCAGCAAGAAATAGAGAAAATGTTTAGTGCATTGTGTGCTTGTGATATATTATCATTTTATCATTTAACTTTTATACTAAAAATGTGCAGTTTAATATAAGAAATAGTACAGACCACTTCGGACCTCCTCGCTTCGGTCCGTTCAAAGTCTTTTTGGCTGACTGGTCGGTCACTATAATGCAAGGAGGCCCTCAGTGGTCTGTACTGTGTCCTAAATATTTCGTTCAAATATTGACTGGCTATCATTCCCAGTTTAATATAACTACAAAAATAAACGTTCCTCTGTAGTTGAATTTAATTCCGTTGGCTCGAGATGAAATAATTCTTTGTTTTAATGATTTTTGTGTGATCATTGATTGTAATAATAACATAATTTTTGTGTGTAAAGTAACATAAGAAAAACTATATTTTTGTCTAACAATTGTTTTCTAGTTATTGATATGTATAATCATAATACAGTATAATAACAAATGATTATATTTTACTACCTTGCCATTCAGAACATAATTATTTATTATTATGGTAAGCAAACATTTAGCGAAGCATGCTGGATTGCACTCAAATTTTATACTTATTTTGCAATAAGCCGTGTGCTAGCATCTTTTATTTGCAGATTTTTGTGTGAAAATATATTCAGCAAATGTTATAACTTTTAACAGCATTAACATATATTTATTTTTATACATACCCTGAGCATTACACTTACAAGACATTCAAATATATTACTTCTGTTGCAATACTAATTGTTTAATATGAGTTTTTCGGCGTAGCTGTCTAACCCAACTTTTGACCTTTCTTAATATCCAATCAAACGTTGTGAAATTTTCCCGCCAGTAGTCCCGAATGAATAAATCCTAAAATTGCATCGGCTAATTTGAAAATATTCGCACAACACTGGTAAAAAGAAGGGGTGCAACAAACCAGAACTATAGAGGATAAATTCCTATCAAGTTATGAATACTTGTGTCATTCTAAAATGATTATACACAGTTTGCATGAAATAATAGCTTTCATATTGTAATAGCCAGGGGCCGGTCCAGGATTTCGGTTTGGGGGGGGGGGGGGCGTAAACTTTTGATCGTGCAGTTATAACCCCTTTATGTCTGTGTGTCTGCAGTGATCAGCAACAAATCCATATCAAAGATATATACTAATTTTTGAACATTATCATCGTCATTATCATCATCATCATGATCATCATCATCGTCGTCGTCGTCGTTCAATGCAGTTTGTTTCACATAATAAATTAATACTTCACCGCTTTATGTTCGAACGACAAGTTAATTCATCTGTATGTCATGCACCTGTTTTGGCAATAAATTTATCTTCTTTGATGTGCCTGTCCCACTAAATACGTATTTGACATTCAATGTCAGGAACATCTTAAAACAAGTAAAATCCGTAGCTGACTAAATTCAAACGCACATGTATCAATAATTATTGTTATTATTCATTACCGAAGTGTAATGGTCTCTTTTCGAACTGAATGTCATTAAATAACTCGCACGTTCACAGTAATGCTCATCTTGTCTTCAATTGTGCTATGCACTTCTTTTTTTATCTAAACGAACTAAGGAATGACAGACGAACATGTTTTACACGAAATATTGTGAAATACGCTCGTATTATTGAGTTGGGAACTAATAAGGCAAGTGATGCCGACTTTGTGTCAATTTCGCTGACATATGGTGCCGGGAAAAATATGAAATCGCCAAGAATTGGAGCCAAAAATTGGGACAAACCTCTTCGTTATCACGTTGTATCTTTCTTATGAATTTATAAAGCAATATGAAATTTGGTGTGATTGCTAAGGGATCATTGAACAAACAGTTTGTCGATTTAGATGTTTGGGAACTAAACTATGGAGACAAAATCGAAAGAAGTCATTGATTTGACTTGAATTTCGACTTTAGATCTTATTTAATTGAAAAGAATGCATGGCTTTTATGTAGTATCCTGTGCCAATGGTGTATTGCATCTGATATCTTTACATTATACATGAATTTATAAAAGAAAACAACATCATCCACAAATGAAGGTATATATACCCATTGTCTATAGTTTATAGTTTTCGCTGAGCTTTGGCGCCGGTACTACAATGTACGTAAGAAATTGTAGGGGGCATGCTAGGTCGGGGATGTAAATCAATACAAATTTCGAGTGCCCCTTCTTTATTCGCACACTATAACTAGGAACGGCGTTAATTGCTATGGCATATTGACCTGATACGAACACCCTTATTGCGAAGCCGTCGGGACAGGCTTCGAAATAACGACAGTTCGGATTAAACATTCTCACCATTTTATTAAAACCAGTAACGGTCGAGTCTTATTTGCACTTTTTCCACATACGCGACTGTAAAGGAGCTAAATATAGTTCCAAAAATAGTAAATAACTTACTTTTTAAACCAAAATCAAGCGCACCTGACTTGGTATAAAGATATAATTTTAAGCCTTTAGTTATTTGGTTTACCTTTTTACATGGGTATGCGGTTTTAGTACTCGTGGACAGCTAATGGATTTGAAAGTATTGTTGGCAGGACTTTTAATTACCCAGAATAGCTTGCGCGAACTTACACTAGTCGCACGTCACTGGCCTTAATGAATGTTAATTGCGCCCAGTAGCAAAGAGTGGTCATTATTTAGACACACTCGGTCCGCGAATCGTGTCAAAACATCGAGTCCCAATCAAGCCAGCGACTTCGAATTAACAATAGGCAATAAGTGTGAAATATTCATTTGGGACCGAATGTTAGATTTCGGAATACTGATTATTCGAATTAAAAAAGTTCAAATTAAAGAAGTTTATTTTAGTTAAATAAAGAAGAAAACAACTCGGGACCATAAAAATACTTCGAAATAACGCTGACTTTAAATTAACAGAGTTCGAAATAACGATGTTCAAATGTACTCGCGAATGAATTTATCCTAGACGTCAATTTCTGTTTCCGTTCCGACTGTCTGAGCAGTAAACTATATATCGTCCCGTGACAGCCAGAAGGGGCTATCAGCCTTCTTTGCACATATGCTGGTAACACCTTTTGGTTTTCAAGGGACAATATGCAAATGAAAGGGCAAGACACTCGACAAAAGTATTATTGTTGGCATACAAGATATCCATCCAGCCATAAATATGTAATTTTTTTGTTGTAGAAAGTCCAATCTATATGACTTATTTTTAAAATTACTGTTTGAACTGGAGCTCATTATTATCTAAATAAAGTAAGGTTAGCAACATCTAGGATGTTTGCAAATATAAAATGCTTCTTAAAGTGTCAACACAACGTAGTTTATTGGTCGTATTTTATTATAGCACTGTGATATTTATACCAAGCATGATGTTGATATTCACTGTCATTGAACGGATGGACCAGTGCTATAAGAAAAATGCAATGCTATTTATTTAATAATGACTTAGTGAAATATATAAAGAGTTATTTTCGTTGGAAAACTTATTTTACTTAGCATATGTTTTCTAGAACATATTCCCTACTATGTTATAAATCTGGTTAAGGCAAAACTATCAAACTGTGTTTGTTATCGACCAATTATAGATCCGAAAAGTGTACCTTGGTATTTTAAGCAAATATCCACTAATGGTACCTGTAAAGAGACGAATTATGTTCCTTACAATGTGCTTCCGGTCGCAGCCAATTGTTTTCGCGCGCATGAGCGTTGAAACTCGGCTCCACAGACCGAATCACCGACCGCCTGACGAGTGAAACAAGAGCTCCACAGACCGAATCACCGACCGCCTGACGAGTGAAGCAAGAGCTCCACGGACCGATTCACCGACCGCCTGACTAGTGAAGCAAGAGCTCCACAGACCGAATCACCGACCGCCTGACGAGTGAAGCAAGAGCTCCACGGACCGAATCACCGACCGCCTCACGAGTGAAGCAAGAGCATTGCCAGGCGTACATGACCGACCGCCTCACGAGTGAAGCAAGAGCATTGCCAGGCGTAGATGACAAGCCCTGAAATTCAAGGTACGTATGTTAACGTTTGATTATGATTTTATTGTTGTTTAGTGAGATTCACTGTCTGTATAAAAATGTCCACATGTTTAAGGAGTATATCATAATTAACATTGCAGTAATTTTGAGCAGCGTTGCTAAATGCAATTTATTAATATTGTAAGACGGATTCTAAATTGGGTTTCCTTCGCTCGACACGTTAAATGGTTTGTAAAAGAATGTGTGGCATGATTGTGTATTTTCAAAAGAATGTTCGTTGGATTGATGCTTTGTTTGTGTGACATGATAGTTATATTTTAAAAAAGACGAGAGAAGATCATTATTTAAAGATCCTGATTTTATCTTATGTTTCTAAGATGTACACCCCGACTCCAGTGCAGACAATGGCCGCCATCTTCTGGTGGACGCTGTTTGTAGGATTATTTGCAGGTTGGGAAATAGTTCTACATCATTATACGTACAAGTAACACTTTCATGCAATATCTATGAAGGAAACAATGATATTTATTGTAATGGTATTCTACATGCATAATGCATTTTATGTCTATAAAAAGAAAAACTGTTTTGAGTTCAAGTGTGTACATTGAAAGTCAAATATGTCATAAAATCTAATGAGTTAAATTTACACACCAAATTTGCATTCGACGACGTATAGTTAAATATGTTGGGATATAGCGTGGCAATTTTATTGTTTAATTATTCAGGATGTTATGAAGCCGCATGTATCACTGTTCCGCCGACCCACACGTGGCCTTTGTCATACAGCAGTGGAACCACCGATGTGGAAACTAACGTCACGTCCGGGGAGATAGGAAGTGACGTCACATACAGCGCACCAAAGCCAGAAATAAACGGAACAGCAGCTTCATTCAAAGGAAATGGCAACTCGTTTGTAAATGTTCGTTTGGATAACCCGGCAATGACCACTGCGGATTTTTCCCTCTCAGCGTATGTGTATATGGAAAACACAATTGATGGGATACTTTTCCAGTTTAAAAGCGATGCATACAACACTCCAGGGTACATTAATCATTTTACGGCGTACGTCAATAACGGAAACGTAGTTATGGATTTCGGCGTGTTTGGGGCTGCCACGTATTCTAACATAATCTTGCAGGCTAACAAGTGGTATAACATAATTGTTGTGCGTGACATAAGCAAATCAAACATCTATGTTGTCATTGATCACGCAGCCGATAATGTCAACGATCTCGTTATCGGCAACATATCAAACATTAAATTGAGCATTCCCGGTACATTAAAGATTGGCAACTCATTTAACGCAACGTCACAAGGTACGCCGTTACTGGGCCGGGTTATGTGTCTGCAGGTCACTTTGGCCAAAGTAAAACCGAGGACTACTGCTGACCTCTGCTACGACTACGATGCCAAGTGTAATACGGACCCGACCATGCCCGCCACGACAATAACGACAACAGCAACAACAGCAGCAGCAACAACAACAGCAGCAACATCGACAGCAGCAACAGCAACAACAACAGCAGCAACAACAACAACAACAGCAGCAGCCAAAACAACAGCAGCAACAACAACGACATCAGCTACAACAACGACAGCAGCAGCAACAACAACGACAACAACAGCAACAATAACAGCAACAACAACAACAACAACAACATCATTGAACCCATCATCCACAACTGTCCCAACCACCTCGCAGGCTGCACCACCACTTACAACACCCAGTGCTCCAGCATTCACAACATCGTCCGCTTCAAGCACAACGCCGGCGTTTACATTTTCCGGTAGGTTATTGTACCACAGTATATGTGCACTGCCAGTGCGTAATTGAAATCATTGTTTTATTGTTTGAGTGTGTAATTTAACAGTTTGAGTCACAAAGAACATCGGCAATAACACGTTTTTTTTTCTTCTTATTCGCTCAAAATGTGCTTAAGAGAACGGAGATTTTCCTTTGGATAGTTTACAGAGACCTGGTCACAGATTATTTTTTTCTAAATATGCCATTACATAAACAGTCTTAACACTGTAAATCAAAACATCTGTACTACATAGCTCAAGTACTATAACAAGAAATGAATATAAAAAAAAGAAAAAAAGGGTTGCTCCTGCCGGGGTTCGGACCTCAGACATCTTGATCAAAAGCCCAACGCGCTACCTGTCGGCCATTCCATCTGACATACTGAAAGTGATGCTAGTATATTTACTTCATATAAGTGATTCCCGTGTTTTCACCAATTTCAACGAAAAGGACAGAAACATTCCAAATTATTCCATCGTTTGGCGATACAAACGCTTGATAATTTTATCCATTTCAACTGATGCTTACTAATGAATCAAACGGTATTTACGGTATATTTCTATGTCAGTCAAGTTATTTCAACGGTGGCATAGATGTGACATGTGCATGTTTTTATTTATGTCGTTCCCACGACATGTTAAGTCGTGGGAACGAGATCTTATCTCGTGGGAACGAGATCGTATCTCGTGGGAACGAAATAATTATGTCGTGGGAACGAGATCTTATCTCGTGGGAACGAGATCTTATCTCGTGGGAACGACATAATTATGTCGTGGGAACGACATATTGAGTCGTGGGAACGACATAATTATGTCGTGGGAACGAGATATTTTGTCGAGGGAACGACTTAATGAACCAATCAAATTCCATCTTGCTCTCGAAGAAGAAAAACAATTTCTTTATATCTTAATCCAGCATTGAAATACGATATTTATGTAAGCGTCTCTTGTATCAGCCATTTTGAAACATGCTTTTAAACAACGTGTATTCTGATTGGTTAAATATGTCGTTACCACGAGTTAATTATCTCGTTCCTACGACTTAATATATCGTTCCCACGAGTTATTTATGTCGTTCCCACGAGAAAAGATCTCGTTCCCACGACTTAATATGTCGTTACCACGAGTTAATGATCTCGTTCCCACGACTTAATATGTCGTTACCACGACATAATTATGTCGTTCCCGCGAGATAAGATCTCGTTCCCACGACTTCGTGGGAACGACATAAATAAAAACACGCACATGTCACATCTATGCCACCGTATATTTCGTTCCCTTATATACACTATTCTTTTATTTTTAGAATCTGTGACAAACAAATTAAAATAGTCAATTCGTAAATCTGTGAACAGGTCCCTTTAAACTACAAAGTCATGTGTATGACAGTAAGTGTCCATCTTATATTTCAGGTAAAACTTTCGAAGTGCTCGAGAGGTGCGCGCATTTCAGAGTAATCCAGCACAACGTGACGTTCCTAGCTGATGACGTCATCTACCGGACCCATGTTGATGACGTCACCGCATGTTCTCAGCACTGCGTGCGACTGGCCGACTGCACAGCCTTTGTAGCGGTCCCTGTTCCCCGCGGCGTGGTATGCTGGCTCGGAAAGAACGCTCTTCGGTGTGTGCCCGTGGACTTCGCTTCTCTCCTATATGCTATGGTTTAAAGCAAGAATTTAGTGTCGTGCTCGGATAGAGTAAATATACAATAATTGCAGTACATTTTTTCTGCCGTCCATATTATTATTATACAACGAGACCTGAACCAATTTTATTAGCCTTATCGTGCCCTTTAATTTAATATTTTACAGAATGTCCTATTTAAACACTGGTTTTAACACCCACGTTCATTAAGTTACTTTTTTTTCAATTTGGGTTGGCAGGAAGATGTAGAATAGTATATTAAGTTTAATTCAGTTTTAAATAAACATATACAACATAGCTATGTAATCTGGCTTTTTACACCCAACATTACAGCTTCTTCCTGAAATTGCATGACGATGATCTGAAAATTGAACTATATAATGCTATGTCTTTAAAGCTTTTTATAAAAAGACGAGATGTAGTTGATACTTGTTTTTTTTTGTTTCATTTCATCGTGCCTCAGAAAGTTGCAATTCTGCTACTCTGGTTTGCATCTAGCCATTGAGTAATTAAATGGTAATTAAATTGAATAGTATTCTCTTTTATTGCTGTTTACTTTGAATTGCGATGCTATGAGGTTAATTTGTATTTACACTTACATGTTTTGTGAATAATTTTGGGCTAAGTGAGAGGTTCGGGCGCCCGTAAACCGGTTTAAGCCCCCAATGTGTTTTTTCATTGACCGTTCCAAGGCGGTGACCCCAGTGTTATTCATTATTCATTTTGGTGTATCTTTGTCTGTTTTATGTCTTCATGTTGTCAGTTGTGTACATATGCATGTGAAAGACGTTCGCACCGATTTTTTCCATTTTTTTTCCAACGGCAGATTTTCTTAAAAATTGGCACAAACATGTATCAATGTATCCTAAAACAAAAACAGTCTTAAAAATAGGGGTCACCGGCCTTGTTCCAGAAATATTGGGTTTAAATACGGTATCTGTCGAAGCCCTTTTTTTCAGTTTGTGTGACTAGCAATGTTAAATTATATAAAGCGTTCATATTCAAACAAGGATAGAGATTTTTAAATGCATCTTTTTTATGTTTCGTTTGGCAATATACAAGTGCGATTTAATGATAAAACGCGCTTTATCTATAGTTACCATTTATAAAATGACTTTTACTGGACGCTTAATGGAATAATCATGCATTGAATATGCCTTTGAAAACATCAATTAATAATCAAATATACGAATATCTTTTGTTCCAAACGACAGATTTTGTTAAAAAGTTCCGGATACATGTATCAATGTATACTGAAACTAAAACAGTGTTTAAAAAATAGGGGTTACCGGCCTTTTTCCGGAAATATTGGGTTTTTAATACGGTACCTGTCAAAGCCCTTTTGTCAGTTTGGATTTTATCCATGTTTTAAGTATATAGAAGAGCTTTTTTTCAAAAAGGTTATGGTGCTTTAAACTGATATGTTTTCACATCTCTTGTTTGACAATATACAAGTATATTTTAGTAATAAAAATCGCTTTACCTACAATTACTGTTAAAATAATGAATTTAACTGGACGTTGAAGTAGGTCAAACGGGTACTAATAATACCTTCTGAAACGTCATTTATTATGCATCAATATATTTTGTTCCAGACGACCGATTTTCTTAAACTTTCGCACATACACGCCCCAATGTATACTTACACCAAAACATGAATAAAAAGAATGGGTCACCGAACTAGTTTCGGAAATATTGGACTTTAAATAGGGTACCTGTGTAGCCTTTTTCATTGTTTAATGTTGCCGTAAACAACGTATCGATTGCCAAAATAGAATGGAGATATTTAATGGATCTTTTTTGAACTAATTTGTTTGGTAATACATTGAGTACGTGTGGTCTTGATTATTATAATGCTTAATGAACTTTTAACCATTGACTAGAACTTAATGACTTACAAAGATTTATATTTATTGATTGAAATTAGTATAGTGTAACCTATATACAATTCAGAAATAATGAAGCAAAAGGAGAAATTTACCCAATTATTATCTTTTTGTTGCGAACATCTTTAAGTGAATAATTCTGGGCTAAGTGTGAGATGTGGCGCCCGTGAAACCGGTTTAAACCCTCAATGCTTTGCACTGACCGTTCCAAGGCGGTGACCCCAGTTTTATTTATGTGTGTTCTGTGTTTGTAATGTGTTTTTGTGATGTGCTGTGTAGGTTTTTAGCAATTGGTCAATTGCCTTAAATAAAGGACCTAATAAGAATTCTATCCTGCAGTCGCAAGTGGAGTTTCGCTTTGTTTATATTTATAAAGAAAATGTAGTTTGACTAGTAAAAGTTAGTATGCAGCTATTTAAAACATCTTTGTTTTAAATTTTGTTAACTTATATACGGCCTATTTTTAGATCAATTTTCCATTTTTAGATACGCAAATTGTAACAAATTACAGTCGATCACGAGTCGCTACTTTATAAGAATGGTCAATATTTGTTATTATGTCTTATAATTACATTGCCATTTAGAAACTTATCATGTGATATATGTTGTTGCATGTAGAAGGATATTATTGGGATATGCGAGATAAAATGAGGGAACATAGACATTAATATCAGATTACTTACATAGTGTCTGTAGCAACATAGGAGTGATCGGATGTTGCAACATGTCAAATGATAATACATGTATATATCTACAAAACAGTCATTTTTATAACGCACTGGTTTGATTGGAATGGATGTTTGATGGATAGAATGTTATATTTCCTTTTATTCAACGAGAATACTTGACTGACAGCCATCTGAGATGTTATTTAAAAAAATCTTTATAATGTTATATCTCGACAAATGGCAGTTAGTGTTATAGATCTACTGTAACACTTTGGCAAATTTAAAATGTAATTGCAAAAACCTTTGTTAAATGTTTTGAAATATGTGCTTGTAAAAAGATCTGTAAAATATTATTTTTAAATTCCTATAATGTAAGCAATCCACGTGTTGTTTGTATTTCATCATAGCATGTAGCGTCTTTCCAACATTTATTTCAGTGTTTAGTTGTAGAGGAAAGTGTTTCCTTTAAGGATACTGTAAGATGACAGGTGATGTCAACATATGATGTCGAATCAGAACACCAAGCAGCACGCAAATATGTTTGTGTTAGCCTTTATGTATGTATGTGAATATGGTATCCTTAGGTTTTGCATGTGACATTCGCACACATATCGTTTAAATCCCCTTCAGATCCAGTTATTTGTTATATTTCGTTTTGCCTTTTTTGTTGGTGTTTTATTTTCTGAAAATTGTACGATTTGCACTAACCATTCATTCACTACAGTATGAGTATTACTAACACTAACACAATAAGTCCGCATTGTGTACAAATGTAATCACTGTGTATTGCTCATGTGTTCATGTCATGCATGGAGTGAGTGACAAATAAAATGTTTTTTTAACTTTGACTTCTGTGTAAACATGGTGGCACATGTAGTCGATTTAAATTTAGCTGATAATGAGGGGATACATCATTAAGTGAAAAAAAGGGGGAATCGTGATATTCTGTTTATAAACACGCTGCAATCGTCTGTACTTTTTAAATTATCTGATTTAACTGTATGGATTTGTCATGTTTATAGCGGTTCTCACGTGGATTTTTACCGACTGTAACAAATAAATATACATGTAAAATGTCAAATTCAAATTTCCGATATTTAGGGGTTATTTTCTCAAGTTATAGACGAAGCGCCCACTTGCTGTACATAGCTGTCTACCAACTCCTCGCAGTGGTTACTTCCCGACTGGTACTTTTCTCAGTTACCACTGCAACCACGAGTAAAAGACTTACCGATTTGTAAGTTTTCAGGGGAGACGATTATGAGGAGATTGAAGAGTTATTTTGTACAAAATTTATATTTTATCTTTTTATTTAATTATAACAATGACACAGACATGTTGCATTATTGGTTCAGGTATATATATTAAGAGTTAAACTGAAAAAAAAAATAAAAATTAAGTAAACATAACAACGCAAGGATTTTACGTTGTCCACGTTTTTATCATGTGCTTGTCGAAGATTTTATTTCGCGCCAAGTGTTTGCTTATCGTCACGTGAAACTTCGAGTCGTCAGGGGTTTAAACCAGCTATGTTGGGACACAGTTAAATCTCTGCGCGGAGGTTTTGAAAAACTTATAGATTTGAAAGTTTTCAGGGGAGATGATTATGAGGAGCTTGAAGATATCAGACATGTTGCATTATTGGTCCAGGTATATATACTACGAGTTAAAATGAAAAACTAAAATAAATAAATGAATAAATAAATGAGTTCCTTATTTATATATAAATAAGTACAATTCCATTGCCTTTAACATATTTTGACAGTAACCTGGTAAAAGCGCCGCAGCAAAGCAATTTCTTACCACGGAGGCGAAATGTGTCAAACGATAAATAAAGTCATGCGATTGGTCAGTCAAAGAATATATAGTCAATGAAAACGCTCAAAATGTTACCTGACACATGTGTTAGATAAAAAACATTGGTAATGGCTGTATCACACGGAAAACAAGGTATGGCATGTAATAATAATGTATCTAAAAATAGAAAGACAAATTCAAATATCAAGTCACCATAATAAAATTATAAAATGGACACACAGAAAGACAGAAATCTCCTTATAATTCCATTGAACTATAACCGGTTTGTTAAAGCAGTTTTATTACAAATAAAGTTGTTGATAATAAATCAAATGTTTTTTTTTACATGGCTTATGAACTGTTAGTATAACACCGTTTCAGTTATTGACAGTTTGTAATTACCTCCCCTGTGTGACGTCATTCGAGGATATCGATTTTAGGCGGAAGACAAAGTGAGATAAGATTTGTTGTTGGTCAATACAATTTATTAACAGTATCTTTGAACCCAGGATATACACGGAAGGGTTTGTACTGATTTAAATGTATACAATTTAGTTTTGTTTCCACAATTCTTAATATTCGTTGGATTTTTCTGACGTTTAAACATTATATTTGCTGTCTGTATTATGTTTTCGCGATGACGGAACAAAGGATGAGTTACTGAAGTAAATACTTTCCAGAAACGTTAATAATTGATAAATCAGTTTGACATAATACACCGAATTGGAGTATGGACATTCAAGATCTTTTAGATAGGAAGTCTGTGCGACTGAATATTCCCCCATTTTTAGGACAGAATGACCAGATGACTAGTGCCGAAGTTAAGATGACACAAAGCATAGCAGCCGAGAGAATTCATGTAGAACGAGCAATTAACAAAATAAAAAACTTCCACATATTTGATCAGGTTATTCCAGTTTCTCTGTTTGGAACAATAAATCAAATTTGGACTGTTTATTCATTGCTCACACTTTCCAAGATCCAATTATATCATGCCCCGGTGTATAACACAAAGACCATGTACCTTGTGTGTGTCACTATGTGAACAGTGGGTTGATATAATCATTTGTTGGCTGACGCGTTATAAACAACTTTTTGTTTCTGGTATTTTAGTGATCATTATCATGTTTCGTGTTTGTGAATGTTTTAACATGAACATTATACATATAGTCTATTATAATTGTGAATTTGTATGTTATTACTGATTGTATGACAAGTAAGTAAATCAGTTTTGAATTTGCTACTGTAGTTCTGTTTTACCTTAGCATGTATATGGGTACATTCTCTTCTGACGTGTGACAATTAAGAAGAATAATATTGCTAATACATGTATTTTCACTCCATGCAAGTTTTATGATGTATTTATACAACTACTGACACGCATGATTTTAAGAGTGATGTTAAGATTCTACCAAAGAACTTTCTGGAATATAGCCCCAGGTGATAGGAAGTCCTTTAGAATTGCAAGCAGTTGCCGCATAGTTTGTGTCTATTAGTTTAAACCTATTATTTAAGCTCAATTGCATCAAAAGCCTACTTAAGGCTTATTGAGACACTCTCATGTCCGTTTCCTGGGTAGAACCAGTACATACTTGGCGGGAGATCTTCAGAACGCTCCAGGGTGGGATCAAACCCGGGACCTCACGTTCGCTAGGTGGACACCATATCAGCAACGCCACTTGTATTGATGAAATGCATCCGTTAATTAACCATTAAGTAAAATGGATTTTTAACAATGACATCATCTTTATTATAACATATAACATAATAAGCACATTTGACTAGCTGATATATTCAACAGAAACAGTTATCACCAAATGAAATCTGTGGATAGAAATAAATATAAAGTTAATCGGATATGCACCTAATGATAAACATCATGAAACGAGATCTTAAGACGGCAATAAATTAATATAAATAAAGTGAATGCACATCATGAAATGAGATCTGAAGATTGGAATAAATACATTTCATTAAAGTAAATGCCCATAAACAATGTGGGGTTATTTAAACACTCAAAATACTCACTGAACATTATTAATATATTACATAAATAACATGAAATATAATTTTTTGCTAGCACATAACAATACCACCAACCAAATAATGCTTCTCATTGTTTCAATGAAGTAATAAAGAAATAAAATTCTAGCAATGTATCTGCATTTATAAACACAGTATCAAATGCACCAATAGGTTGATTTTTGTGTGATCATTGATTGTAATAATAACATAATTTTTGTGTGTAAAGTAACATAAGAAAAACAATATTTTTGTCTAACAATTGTTTTCTAGTTATTGATATGTATAATCATAATACAGTATAATAACAAATGATTATATTTTACTACCTTGCCATTCAGAACATAATTATTTATTATTATGGTAAGCAAACATTTAGCGAAGCATGCTGGATTGCACTAAAATTTTATACTTATTTTGCAATAAGCCGTGTGCTAGTATCTTTTATTTGCAGATTTTTGTGTGAAAATATATTCAGCAAATGTTATAACTTTTAACAGCATTAACATATATTTATTTTTATACATACCCTGAGCATTACACTTACAAAACATTCAAATATATTACTTCTGTTGCAATACTAATTGTTTAATATGAGTTTTTAGGCGTAGCTGTCTAACCCAACTTTTGACCTTTCTTAATATCCAATCAAACGTTGTGAAATTTTCCCGCCAGTAGTCCCGAATGAATAAATCCTAATATTGCATCGGCTAATTTGAAAATATTCGCACAACACTGGTAACAAGAAGGGGTGCAACAAACCAGAACTATAGAGGATAAATTCCTATCAAGTTATGAATACTTATGTCATTCTAAAATGATTATACACAGTTTGCATGAAATAATAGCTTTCATATTGTAATAGCCAGGGGCCGGTCCAGGATTTTGGTTTGGGGGGGTGGGGTGGGGTGGGGGGCGTAAACTTTTGATCGTGCAGTTATAACCCCTTTATGTCTGTGTGTCTGCAGTGATCAGCAACAAATCCATATCAAAGATATATACTAAGTTTTGAACATTATCATCATCATCATGATCATCATCATCGTCGTCGTCGTCGTTCAATGCAGTTTGTTTCACATAATAAATTAATACTTCACCGCTTTATGTTCGAAAGACAAGTTAATTCATCTGTATGTCATGCACCTGTTTTGGCAATAAATTTATCTTCTTTGATGTGCCTGTCCCACTAAATACGTATTTGACATTCAATGTCAGGAACATCTTAAAACAAGTAAAATCCGTAGCTGACTAAATTCAAACGCACATGTATCAATAATTATTGTTATTATTCATTACCGAAGTGTAATGGTCTCTTTTCGAACTGAATGTCATTAAATAACTCGCACGTTCACAGTCATGCTCATCTTGACTTCCATTGTGCTATGCACTTCTTTTTTTATCTAAACGAACTAAGGAATGACAGACGAACATGTTTTACACGAAATATTGTGAAATACACTCGTATTATTGAGTTGGGAACTAATAAGGCAAGTGATGCCGACTTTGTGTCAATTTCGCTGACATATGGTGCCGGGAAAGATATGAAATCGCCAAGAATTGGAGCCAAAAATTGGGACAAACCTCTTCGTTATCACGTTGTATCTTTCTTATGAACTTATAAAGCAATATGAAATTTGGCGTGATTGCTAAGGGAACATTGAACAACAGTTTGTCGATTTAGATGTTTGGGAATTGAACTATTGAGACAAAATCGAAAGAAGTCATTGATTTGACTTGAATTTCGACTTTAGATCTTATTTAATTGAAAAGAATGCATGGCTTTTATGTAGTATCCTGTGCCAATGGTGTATTGCATCTAATATCTTTACATTATATATGAATTTATAAAAGAAAACAACATTATCCACAAATGAAGGTATATATACCCATTGTCTATAGTTTATAGTTTTCGCTGAGCTTTGGCGCCGGTACTACAATGTACGTAAGAAATTGCAGGGGGCATGCTAGGTCGGGGATTTAAATCAATACAAATTTCGAGTGCCCCTTCTTTATTCGCACACTATAACTAGGAACGGCGTTAATTGCTATGGCATATTGACCTGATACGAACACCCTTATTGCGAAGCCGTCTGGACAGGCTTCGAAATAACGACAGTTCGGATTAAACATTCTCACCATTTAATTAAAACCAGTAACGGTCGAGTCTTATTTGCATTTTTTCCACATACGCGACTGTAAAGGAGCTAAATATAGTTCCAAAAATAGTAAATAACTTACTTTTTAAACCAAAATCAAGCGCACCTGACTTGGTATAAAGATATAATTTTAAGCCTTTAGTTATTTGGTTTACCTTTTTACATGGGTATGCGGTTTTAGTACTCGTGGACAGCTAACCGATTTGAAAGTATTGTTGGCAGGACTTGTAATTTACCCAGAATAGCTTGCGCGAACTTACACTAGTCGCACGTCACTGGCCTTAATGAATGTTAATTGCGCCCATTAGCAAAGAGTGGTCATTATTTAGAGACACTCGGTCCGCGAATCGTGTCAAAACATCGAGTCCCAATCAAGCCAGCGACATCGAATTAACAATAGGCAATAAGTATGAAATATTCATTTGGGACCGAATGTTAGATTTCGGAATACTGATTATTCGAATTAAAAAAGTTCAAATTAAAGAAGTTTATTTTAGTTAAATAAAGAAGAAAACAACTCGGGACCATAAAAATACTTCGAAATAACGCTGACTTTAAATTAACAGAGTTCGAAATAACGATGTTCAAATGTACTCGCGAATGAATTTATCCTAGACGTCAATTTCTGTTTCCGTTCCGACTGTCTGAGCAGTAAACTATATATCGTCCCTTGACAGCCAGAAGGGGCTATCAGCCTTCTTTGCACATATGCTGGTAACACCTTTTGGTTTTCAAGGGACAATATGCAAATGAAAGGGCAAGACACTCGACAAAAGTATTATTGTTGGCATACAAGATATCCATCCAGCCATAAATATGTAATTTTTTTGTTGTAGAAAGTCCAATCTATATGCCTTATTTTTAAACTTACTGTTTGAACTGGAGCTCATTATTATCTAAATAAAATAAGGTTAGCAACATCTAGGATGTTTGCAAATATAAAATGCTTCTTAAAGTGTCAACACAACGTAGTTTATTGGTCGTATTTTATTATAGCACTGTGATATTTATACCAAGCATGATGTTGATATTCACTGTCATTAAACGGATGGACCAAGTGCTATAAGAAAAATGCAATGCTATTTATTTAATGATGACTTAGTGAAATATATCAAGAGTTATTTTCGTTGAAAAACTTATTTGACTTAGCATATGTTTTCTAGAACATATTCCCTACTATGTTATAAATCTGGTTAAGGCAAAACTATCAAACTGTGTTTGTTATCGACCAATTATAGATCCGAAATGTGTTCCTCGGTATTTTAAGCAAATATCCACTAATGGTACCTGTAAAGAGACGAATTATGTTCCATACAATGTGCTTCCGGTCGCAGCCAATTGTTTTCGCGCGCATGAGCGTTGAAACTCGGCTCCACAGACCGAATCACCGACCGCCTGACGAGTGAAAAAAGAGCTCCACAGACCGATTCACCGACCGCCTGACGAGTGAAGCAAGAGCTCCACAGACCGAATCACCGACCGCCTGACGAGTGAAGCAAGAGCTCCACGGACCGAATCACCGACCGCCTCACGAGTGAAGCAAGAGCATTGCCAGGCGTACATGACCGACCGCCTCACGAGTGAAGCAAGAGCATTGCCAGGCGTAGATGACAAGCCCTGAAATTCAAGGTACGTATGTTAACGTTTGATTATGATTTTATTGTTGTTTAGTGAGATTCACTGTCTGTATAAAAATGTCCACATGTTTAAGGAGTATATCATAATTAACATTGCAGTAATTTTGAGCAGCGTTGCTAAATGCAATTATTAATATTGTAAGACGGATTCTAAATTTGGTTTCCTTCGCTCGACACGTTAAATGGTTTGTAAAAGAATGTGTGGCATGATTGTGTATTTTCAAAAGAATGTTCGTTGGATTGATGCTTTGTTTGTGTGACATGATAGTTATATTTTAAAAAAGACGAGAGAAGATCATTATTTAAAGATCCTGATTTTATCTTATGTTTCTAAGATGTACACCCCGACTCCAGTGCAGACAATGGCCGCCATCTTCTGGTGGACGCTGTTTGTAGGATTATTTGCAGGTTGGGAAATAGTTCTACATCATTATACGTACAAGTAACACTTTCATGCAATATCTATAAAGGAAACAATGATATTTATTGTAATGGTATTCTACATGCATAATGCATTTTATGTCTATAAAAAGAAAAACTGTTTTGAGTTCAAGTGTGTACATTGAAAGTCAAATATGTCTAATGAGTTAAATTTACACACCAAATTTGCATTCGACGACGTATAGTTAAATATGTTGGGATATAGCGTGGCAATTTTATTGTTTAATTATTCAGGATGTTATGAAGCCGCATGTATCACTGTTCCGCCGACCCACACGTGGCCTTTGTCATACAGCAGTGGAACCACCGATGTGGAAACTAACGTCACGTCCGGGGAGATAGGAAGTGACGTCACATACAGCGCACCAAAGCCAGAAATAAACGGAACAGCAGCTTCATTCAAAGGAAATGGCAACTCGTTTGTAAATGTTCGTTTGGATAACCCGGCAATGACCACTGCGGATTTTTCCCTCTCAGCGTATGTGTATATGGAAAACACAATTGATGGGATACTTTTCCAGTTTAAAAGCGATGCATACAACACTCCAGGGTACATTAATCATTTTACGGCGTACGTCAATAACGGAAACGTAGTTATGGATTTCGGCGTGTTTGGGGCTGCCACGTATTCTAACATAATCTTGCAGGCTAACAAGTGGTATAACATAATTGTTGTGCGTGTCATAAGCAAATCAAACATATATGTTGTCATTGAACACGCAGCCGATAATGTCAACGATCTCGTTATCGGCAACATATCAAACATTAAATTGAGCATTCCCGGTACATTAAAGATTGGCAACTCATTTAACGCAACGTCACAAGGTACGCCGTTACTGGGCCGGGTTATGTGTCTGCAGGTCACTTTGGCCAAAGTAAAACCGAGGACTACTGCTGACCTCTGCTACGACTACGATGCCAAGTGTAATACGGACCCGACCATGCCCGCCACGACAATAACGACAACAGCAACAACAGCAGCAGCAGCAGCAACAACAACAGCAGCAACAACGACAGCAGCAACAGCAACAACAACAGCAGCAACAACAACAACAACAGCAGCAGCCAAAACAACAGCAGCAACAACAACGACAGCAGCAGCAACAACAACGACAACAACAGCAACAACCACACCAACAACAACAACAACATCATTGAACCCATCATCCACAACTGTCCCAACCACCTCGCAGACTGCACCACCACTTACAACACCCAGTGCTCCAGCATTCACAACATCGTCCGCTTCAAGCACAACGCCGGCGTTTACATTTTCCGGTAGGTTATTGTACCACAGTATATGTGCACTGCCAGTGCGTAATTGAAATCATTGTTTTATTGTTTGGGTGTGTAATTTAACAGTTTGAGTCACAAAGAACATCGGCAATAACACGTTGTTTTTTTTCTTCTTAATCGCTCAAAATGTGCTTAAGAGAACGGAGATTTTCCTTTGGATAGTTTAAAGAGACCTGTTCACAGATTATTTTTTTCTAAATATGCCATTACATAAACAGTCTTAACACTGTAAATCAAAACATCTGTACTAAATAGCTCAAGTACTATAACAAGAAATGAATAAAAAAAAGAAAAAAAGGTTGCTCCTGCCGGGGTTCGGACCTCAGACATCTTGATCAAAAGCCCAACGCGCTAATTATGTCGTGGGAACGAGATATTTTGTCGAGGGAACGACTTAATGAACCAATCAAATTCCATCTTGCTCTCGAAGAAGAAAAACAATTTCTTTATATCTTAATCCAGCATTGAAATACGATATTTATGTAAGCGTCTCTTGTATCAGCCATTTTGAAACATGCTTTTAAACAACGTGTATTCTGATTGGTTAAATATGTCGTTACCACGAGTTAATTATCTCGTTCCTACGACTTAATATATCGTTCCCACGAGTTATTTATGTCGTTCCCACGAGAAAAGATCTCGTTCCCACGACTTAATATGTCGTTACCACGAGTTAATGATCTCGTTCCCACGACTTAATATGTCGTTACCACGACATAATTATGTCGTTCCCGCGAGATAAGATCTCGTTCCCACGACTTCGTGGGAACGACATAAATAAAAACACGCACATGTCACATCTATGCCACCGTATATTTCGTTCCCTTATATACACTATTCTTTTATTTTTGGAATCTGTGACAAAAAAATTAAAATAGTCAATTCGTAAATCTGTGAACAGGTCCATTTAAACTACAAAGTCATGTGTATGACAGTAAGTGTCCATCTTATATTTCAGGTAAAACTTTCGAAGTGCTCCAGAGGTGCGCGCATTTCAGAGTAATCCAGCACAACGTGACGTTCCTAGCTGATGACGTCATCTACCGGACCCATGTTGATGACGTCACCGCATGTTCTCAGCACTGCGTGCGACTGGCCGACTGCACAGCCTTTGTAGCGGTCCCTGTTCCCCGCGGCGTGGTATGCTGGCTCGGAAAGAACGCTCTTCGGTGTGTGCCCGTGGACTTCGCTTCTCTCCTATATGCTATGGTTTAAAGCAAGAATTTAGTGTCGTGCTCGGATAGAGTAAATATACAATAATTGCAGTACATTTTTTCTGCCGTCCATATTATTATTATACAACGAGACCTGAACCAATTTTATTAGCCTTATCGTGCCCTTTAATTTAATATTTTACAGAATGTCCTATTTAAACACTGGTTTTAACACCCACGTTCATTAAGTTACTGGGTTGGCAGGAAGATGTAGAATAGAATAGTATATTAAGTTTATTTCAGTTTTAAATAAACATACACAACATAGCTATGTAATCTGGCTTTTTACACCCAACATTACAGCTTCTTCCTGAAATTGCATGACGATGATCTGAAAATTGAACTATATAATGCTATGTCTTTAAAGCTTTTCATAAAAAGACGAGATGTAGTTGATACTTGTTTTTTTTTGTTTCATTTCATCGTGCCTCAGAAAGTTGCAATTCTGCTACTCTGGTTTGCATCTAGCCATTGAGTAATTAAATGGTAATTAAATTGAATAGTATTCTCTTTTATTGCTGTTTACTTTGAATTGCGATGCTATGAGGTTAATTTGTATTTACACTTACATGTTTTGTGAATAATTTTGGGCTAATTGAGAGGTTCGGGCGCCCGTAAACCGGTTTAAGCCCCCAATGTGTTTTTTCATTGACCGTTCCAAGGCGGTGACCCCAGTGTTATTCATTATTCATTTTGGTGTATTTTTGTCTGTTTTATGTCTTCATGTTGTCAGTTGTGTACATATGCATGTTAAAGACGTTCGCAACGATTTTTTTCCAACGGCAGATTTTCTTAAAAATTGGCACAAACATGTGTCAATGTATCCTAAAACAAAAACAGTCTTAAAAATAGGGGTCACCGGCCTTGTTCCAGAAATATTGGGTTTAAATACGGTATCTGTCGAAGCCCTTTTTTCAGTTTGTGTGACTAGCAATGTTAAATTATATAAAGCGTTCATATTCAAACAAGGATAGAGATTTTTAAATGCATCATTTTTATGTTTCGTTTGGCAATATACAAGTGCGATTTAATGATAAAACGCGCTTTATCTATAGTTACCATTTATAAAATGACTTTTACTGGACGCTTAATGAGATTAATCATGCATTTAATATGCCTTTGAAAACAGCAATTAATAATCAAATATACGAATATCTTTTGTTCCAAACGACAGATTTTGTTAAAAAGTTCCGGATACATGTATCAATGTATACTGAAACTAAAACAGTGTTTAAAAAATAGGGGTCACCGGCCTTTTTCCGGAAATATTGGGTTTTTAATACGGTACCTGTCAAAGCCCTTTTTTCAGTTTGGATTTTATCCATGTTTTAAGTATATAGAAGAGCTTTTTTTCAAAAAGGTTATGGTGCTTTAAACTGATATGTTTTCACATCCTTGTTTGACAATATACAAGTATATTTTAGTAATAAAAATCGCTTTACCTACAATTACTGTTAAAATAATGAATTTAACTGGACGTTGAAGTAGGTCAAACGGGTACTAATAATACCTTCTGAAACGTCATTTATTATGCATCAATATATTTTGTTCCAGACGACCGATTTTCTTAAACTTTCGCACATACACGCCCCAATGTATACTTACACCAAAACATGAATAAAAAGAATGGGTCACCGAACTAGTTTCGGAAATATTGGACTTTAAATAGGGTACCTGTGTAGCCTTTTTCATTGTTTAATGTTGCCGTAAACAACGTATCGATTGCCAAAATAGAATGGAGATATTTAATGGATCTTTTTTGAACTAATTTGTTTGGTAATACATTGAGTACGTGTGGTCTTGATTATTATAATGCTTAATGAACTTTTAACCATTGACTAGAACTTAATGACTTACAAAGATTTATATTTATTGATTGAAATTAGTATAGTGTAACCTATATACAATACAGAAATAATGAAGCAAAAGGAGAAATTTACCCAATTATTATCTTTTTGTTGCGAACATCTTTAAGTGAATAATTCTGGGCTAAGTGTGAGATGTGGCGCCCGTGAAAGCGGTTTAAACCCTCAATGCTTTGCACTGACCGTTCCAAGGCGGTGACCCCAGTTTTATTTATGTGTGTTCTGTGTTTGTAATGTGTTTTTGTGATGTGCTGTGTAGGTTTTTTTGCAATTGGTCACTTGCCTTAAATAAAGGACCTAATAAGAGTTCTATCCTGCAGTCGCAAGTGGAGTTTCGCTTTGTTTATATTTATAAAGAAAATGTAGTTTGACTAGTAAAAGTTAGTATGCAGCTATTTAAAACATCTTTGTTTTAAATTTTGTTAACTTATATACGGCCTATTTTTAGATCAATTTTCCATTTTTAGATACGCAAATTGTAACAAATTACAGTCGATCAAGAGTCGCTACTTTATAAGAATGGTCAATATTTGTCTTATAATTACATTGCCATTTAGAAACTTATCATGTGATATATGTTGTTGCATGTAGAAGGATATTATTGGGATATGCGAGATAAAATGATGGAACATAGACATTAATATCAGATTACTTACATAGTGTCTGTAGCAACATAGGAGTGATCGGATGTTGCAACATGTCAAATGATAATAGATGTATATATCTACAAAACAGTCATTTTTATAACGCACTGGTTTGATTGGAAGGGATGTTTGATGGATAGAATGTTATATTTCCTTTTTTTCTACGAGAATACTTGACTGACAGCCATCTGAGATGTAATTTAAAAAATCTTTATAATGTTATATCTCGACAAATGGCAGTTAGTGTTGTAGATCTACTGTAACACTTTGGCAAATTTAAAATGTAATTGCAAAAACCTTTGTGAAATGTTTTGAAATATGTGCTTGCAAAAAGATCTGTAAAATATTATTTCGAAATTCCTATAATGTAAGCAATCCACGTGTTGTTTGTATTTCATCATAGCATGTAGCGGCTTTCCAACATTTATTTCAGTGTTTAGTTGTAGAGGAAAGTGTTTCCTTTAAGGATACTGTAAGATGACAGGTGATGTCAACATATGATGTCGAATCAGAACACCAAGCAGCACGCACATATGGTTGTGTTAGCCTTTATGTATGTATGTGAATATGGTATCCTTAGGTTTTGCATGTGACATTCGCACACATATCGTTTAAGTCCCCTTCAGATCCAGTTATTTGTTATATTTCGTTTTGCCTTTTTTGTTGGTGTTTTATTTTCTGAAAATTGTACGATTTGCACTAACCATTCATTCACTACAGTATGAGTATTACTAACACTAACACAATAAGTCCGCATTGTGTACAAATGTAATCACTGTGTATTGCTCATGTGTTCATGTCATGCATGGAGTGAGTGACAAATAAAATGTTTTTTTAACTTTGACTTCTGTGTAAACTGGTGGCACATGTAGTCGATTTAAATTTAGCTGATAATGAGGGGATACATCATTAAGTGAAAAAAGGGGGAATCGTGATATTCTGTTTATAAACACGCTGCAATCGTCTGTACTTTTTAAATTATCTGATTTAACTGTATGGATTTGTCATGTTTATAGCGGTTCTCACTTGGATTTTTACCGACTGTAACAAATAAATATACGTGTAAAATGTCAAATTCAAATTTCCGATATTTAGGGGTTATTTTCTCAAGTTATAGACGAAGCGCCCACTTGCTGTACATTGCTGTCTACAAACCCCTCGTAGTGGTTAATTCCCGACTGGTACTTTTCTCAGTTACCACTGCAACCACGAGTAAAAAACTTACCGATTTGGAAGTTTTCAGGGGAGACGATTATGAGGAGATTGAAGAGTTATTTTGTACAAAATTTATATTTTATCTTTTTATTTAATTATAACAATGACACAGACATGTTGCTTTATTGGTTCAGGTATATATATTAAGAGCTAAACTGAAAAAAATAATAAAAAATTAAGTAAACATAACAACGCAAGGATTTTACGTTGTCCACGTTTTTATCATGTGCTTGTCGAAGATTTTATTTCGCGCCAAGTGTTTGCTTATCGTCACGTGAAACTTCGAGTCGTCAGGGGTTTAAACCAGCTATGTTGGGACACAGTTAAATCACTGCGCGGAGGTTTTGAAAAACTTACAGATTTGAAAGTTTTCAGGGGAGATGATTATGAGGAGATTGAAGATATCAGACATGTTGCATTATTGGTCCAGGTATATATACTACGAGTTAAAATGAAAAACAAAAATAAATAAATGAATAAATAAATGAGTTCCTTATTTATATATAAATGAGTACAATTCCATTGCCTTTAACATATTTTGAAAGTAAGCTGGTAAAAGCGCCGCAGCAAAGCAATTTCTTACCACGGAGGCAAAATGTGTCAAACGATAAATGAAGTCATGCGATTGGTCAGTCAAAGAATATATAGTCAATGAAAACGCTCAAAATGTTACCTGACACATGTGTTAGATAAAAAACATTGGTAATGGCTGTATCACACGGAAAACAAGGTATGGCGTGTAATAATAATGTATCTAAAAATAGAAAGACAAATTCAAATATCAAGTCACAATATTAAAATTATAAAATGGACACACAGAAAGACAGAAATCTCCTTATAATTCCATTGAACTATAACCGGTTTGTTAAAGCAGTTTTATTACAAATAAAGTTGTTGATAATAAATCAAATGTTTTTTTTACATGGCTTATGAACTGTTAGTATAACACCATTTCAGTTATTGACAGTTTGTAATTACCTCCCCTGTGTGACGTCATTCGAGGATATCGATTTTAGGCGGAAGACAAAGTGAGATAAGATTTGTTGTTGGTCAATACAATTTATTAACAGTATCTTTGAACCCAGGATATACACGGAAGGGTTTGTACTGATTTAAATGTATACAATTTAGTTTTGTTTCCACAATTCTTAATATTCGTTGGATTTTTCTGACGTTTAAACATTATATTTGCTGTCTGTATTATGTTTTCGCGATGACGGAACAAAGGATGAGTTACTGAAGTAAATACTTTCCAGAAACGTTAATAATTGATAAATCAGTTTGACATAATACACCGAATTGGAGTATGGACATTCAAGATCTTTTAGATAGGAAGTCTGTGCGACTGAATATTCCCCCATTTTTAGGACAGAATGACCAGATGACTAGTGCCGAAGTTAAGATGACACAAAGCATAGCAGCCGAGAGAATTCATGTAGAACGAGCAATTAACAAAATAAAAAACTTCCACATATTTGATCAGGTTATTCCAGTTTCTCTGTTTGGAACAATAAATCAAATTTGGACTGTTTGTTCATTGCTCACACTTTCCATGAGCCAATTATATCATGCACCGGTGTATAACACAAAGACCATGTACCTTGTGTGTGTCACTATGTGAACAGTGGGTTGATATAACCATTTGTTGGCTGACGCGTTATAAACAACTTTTTGTTTCTGGTATTTGAGTGATCATTATCATGTTTCGTGTTTGTGAATGTTTTAACATGAACATTATACATATAGTCTATTATAATTGTGAATTTGTATGTTATTACTGATTGTATGACAAGTAAGTAAATCAGTTTTGAATTTGCTACTGTAGTTCTGTTTTACCTTAGCATGTATATGGGTACATTCTCTTCTGACGTGTGACAATTAAGAAGAATAATATTGCTAAAACATGTATTTTCACTCCATGCAAGTTTTATGATGTATTTATACAACTACTGACACGCATGATTTTAAGAGTGATGTTAAGATTCTACCAAACAACTTTCTGGAATATAGCCCCAGGTGATAGGAAGTCCTTTAGAATTGCAAGCAGTTGCCGCATAGTTTGTGTCTATTAGTTTAAACCTATTATTTAAGCTCAATTGCATCAAAAGCCTACTTAAGGCTTATTGAGACACTCTCATGTCCGTTTCCTGGGTAGAACCAGTACATACTTGGCGGGAGATCTTCAGAACGCTCCAGGGTGGGATCAAACCCGGGACCTCACGTTCGCTAGGTGGACACCATATCAGCAACGCCACTTGTATTGATGAAATGCATCCGTTAATTAACCATTAAGTAAAATGGATTTTTAACAATGACATCATCTTTATTATAACATATAACATAATAAGCACATTTGACTATCTGATATATTCAACAGAAACAGTTATCACCAAATGAAATCTGTGGATAGAAATAAATATAAAGTTAATCGGATATGCACCTAATGATAAACATCATGAAACGACATCTTAAGACGGCAATAAATTAATATAAATAAAGTGAATGCACATCATGAAATGAGATCTGAAGATTGGAATAAATACATTTCATTAAAGTAAATGCCCATAAACAATGTGGGGTTATTTAAACACTCAAAATACTCACTGAACATTATTAATATATTACATAAATAACATGAAATATAATTTTTTGCTAGCACATAACAATACCACCAACCAAATAATGCTTCTCATTGTTTCAATGAAGTAATAAAGAAATAAAATTCTAGCAATGTATCTGCATTTATAAACACAGTATCAAATGCACCAATAGGTTGATTTTTGTGTGATCATTTATTGTAATAATAACATAATTTTTGTGTGTAAAGTAACATAAGAAAACAATATTTTTGTCTAACAATTGTTTTCTAGTTATTGATATGTATAATCATAATACAGTATAATAACAAATGATTATATTTTACTACCTTGCCATTCAGAACATAATTATTTATTATTATGGTAAGCAAACATTTAGCGAAGCATGCTGGATTGCACTCAAATTTTATACTTATTTTGCAATAAGCCGTATGCTAGTATCTTTTATTTGCAGATTTTTGTGTGAAAATATATTCAGCAAATGTTATAACTTTTAACAGCATTAACATATATTTATTTTTATACATACCCTGAGCATTACACTTACAAAACATTCAAATATATTACTCCTGTTGCAATACTAATTGTTTAATATGAGTTTTTTGGCGTAGCTGTCTAACCCAACTTTTGACCTTTCTTAATATCCAATCAAACGTTGTGAAATTTTCCCGCCAGTAGTCCCGAATGAATAAATCCTAATATTGCATCGGCTAATTTGAAAATATTCGCACAACACTGGTAACAAGAAGGGGTGCAACAAACCAGAACTATAGAGGATAAATTCCTATCAAGTTATGAATACTTGTGTCATTCTAAAATGATTATACACAGTTTGCATGAAATAATATCTTTCATATTGTAATAGCCAGGGGCCGGTCCAGGATTTCGGTTTGGGGGGGGGGGGGGGGGGTGGGGGTGGCGTAAACATTTGATCGTGCAGTTATAACCCCTTTATGTCTGTGTGTCTGCAGTGATCAGCTACAAATCCGTATCAAAGATATATACTAATTTTTGAACATCATCATCGTCATTATCATCATCATCATGATCATGATCATCGTCGTCGTCGTCGTTCAATGCAGTTTGTTTCACATAATAAATTAATACTTCACCGCTTTATGTTCGAAAGACAAGTTAATTCATCTGTATGTCATGCACCTGTTTTGGCAATAAATTTATCTTCTTTGATGTGCCTGTCCCACTAAATACGTATTTGACATTCAATGTCAGGAACATCTTAAAACAAAAGTAAAATCCGTAGCTGACTAAATTCAAACACGCATGCATCAATAATTATTGTTATTATTCATTACCGAAGTGTAATGGTCTCTTTTCGCACTGAATGTCATTAAATAACTCGCACGTTCACAGTCATGCTCATCTTGTCTTCCATTGTGCTATGCACTTCTTTTTTATCTAAACGAACTAAGGAATGACAGACGAACATGTTTTACACGAAATATTGTGAAATACACTCGTATTATTGAGTTGGGAACTAATAAGGCAAGTGATGCCGACTTTGTGTCAATTTCGCTGACATATGGTGCCGGGAAAGATATGAAATCGCCAAGAATTGGAGCCAAAAATTGGGACAAACCTCTTAGTTATCACGTTGTATCTTTCTTATGAATTTATAAAGCAATATGAAATTTGGCGTGATTGCTAAGGGAACATTGAACAACAGTTTGTCGATTTAGATGTTTGGGAATTGAACTATTGAGACAAAATCGAAAGAAGTCATTGATTTGACTTGAATTTCGACTTTAGATCTTATTTAATTGAAAAGAATGCATGGCTTTTATGTAGTATCCTGTGCCAATGGTGTATTGCATCTAATATCTTTACATTATATATGAATTTATAATAGAAAACAACATTATCCACAAATGAAGGTATATATACCCATTGTCTATAGTTTATAGTTTTCGCTGAGCTTTGGCGCCGGTACTACAATGTACGTAAGAAATTGCAGGGGGCATGCTAGGTCGGGGATTTAAATCAATACAAATTTCGAGTGCCCCTTCTTTATTCGCACACTATAACTAGGAACGGCGTTAATTGCTATGGCATATTGACCTGATACGAACACCCTTATTGCGAAGCCGTCGGGACAGGCTTCGAAATAACGACAGGTCGGATTAAACATTCTCACCATTTTATTAAAACCAGTAACGGTCGAGTCTTATTTGCATTTTTTCCACATACGTGACTGTAAAGGAGCTAAATATAGTTCCAAAAATAGTAAATAACTTACTTTTTAAACCAAAATCAAGCGCACCTGACTTGGTATAAAGATATAATTTTAAGCCTTTAGTTATTTGGTTTACCTTTTTACATGGGTATGCGGTTTTAGTACTCGTGGACAGCTAACCGATTTGAAAGTATTGTTGGCAGGACTTGTAATTACCCAGAATAGCTTGCGCGAACTTACACTAGTCGCACGTCACTGGCCTTAATGAATGTTAATTGCGCCCATTAGCAAAGAGTGGTCATTATTTAGAGACACTCGGTCCGCGAATCGTGTCAAAACATCGAGTCCCAATCAAGCCAGCGACTTCGAATTAACAATAGGCAATAAGTATGAAATATTCATTTGGGACCGAATGTTAGATTTCGGAATACTGATTATTCGAATTAAAAAAGTTCAAATTAAAGAAGTTTATTTTAGTTAAATAAAGAAGAAAACAACTCGGGACCATAAAAATACTTCGAAATAACGCTGACTTTAAATTAACAGAGTTCGAAATAACGATGTTCAAATGTACTCGCGAATGAATTTATCCTAGACGTCAATTTCTGTTTCCGTTCCGACTGTCTGAGCAGTAAACTATATATCGTCCCTTGACAGCCAGAAGGGGCTATCAGCCTTCTTTGCACATATGCTGGTAACACCTTTTGGTTTTCAAGGGACAATATGCAAATGAAAGGGCAAGACACTCGACAAAAGTATTATTGTTGGCATACAAGATATCCATCCAGCCATAAATATGTAATTTTTTTGTTGTAGAAAGTCCAATCTATATGCCTTATTTTTAAACTTACTGTTTGAACTGGAGCTCATTATTATCTAAATGAAATAAGGTTAGCAACATCTAGGATGTTTGCAAATATAAAATGCTTCTTAAAGTGTCAACACAACGTAGTTTATTGGTCGTATTTTATTATAGCACTGTGATATTTATACCAAGCATGATGTTGATATTCACTGTCATTAAACGGATGGACCAGTGCTATAAGAAAAATGCAATGCTATTTATTTAATGATGACTTAGTGAAATATATCAAGAGTTATTTTCGTTGAAAAACTTATTTTACTTAGCATTTGTTTTCTAGAACATATTCCCTACTATGTTATAAATCTGGTTAAGGCAAAACTATCAAACTGTGTTTGTTATCGACCAATTATAGATCCGAAATGTGTTCCTTGGTATTTTAAGCAAATATCCACTAATGGTACCTGTAAAGAGACGAATTATGTTCCATACAATGTGCTTCCGGTCGCAGCCAATTGTTTTCGCGCGCATGAGCGTTGAAACTCGGCTCCACAGACCGAATCACCGACCGCCTGACGAGTGAAACAAGAGCTCCACAGACCGATTCACCGACCGCCTGACGAGTGAAGCAAGAGCTCCACAGACCGAATCACCGACCGCCTGACGAGTGAAGCAAGAGCTCCACGGACCGAATCACCGACCGCCTCACGAGTGAAGCAAGAGCATTGCCAGGCGTACATGACCGACCGCCTCACGAGTGAAGCAAGAGCATTGCCAGGCGTAGATGACAAGCCCTGAAATTCAAGGTACGTATGTTAACGTTTGATTATGATTTTATTGTTGTTTAGTGAGATTCACTGTCTGTATAAAAATGTCCACATGTTTAAGGAGTATATCATAATTAACATTGCAGTAATTTTGAGCAGCGTTGCTAAATGCAATTTATTAATATTGTAAGACGGATTCTAAATTTGGTTTCCTTCGCTCGACACGTTAAATGGTTTGTAAAAGAATGTGTGGCATGATTGTGTATTTTCAAAAGAATGTTCGTTGGATTGATGCTTTGTTTGTGTGACATGATAGTTATATTTTAAAAAAGACGAGAGAAGATCATTATTTAAAGATCCTGATTTTATCTTATGTTTCTAAGATGTACACCCCGACTCCAGTGCAGACAATGGCCGCCATCTTCTGGTGGACGCTGTTTGTAGGATTATTTGCAGGTTGGGAAATAGTTCTACATCATTATACGTACAAGTAACACTTTCATGCAATATCTATAAAGGAAACAATGATATTTATTGTAATGGTATTCTACATGCATAATGCATTTTATGTCTATAAAAAGAAAAACTGTTTTGAGTTCAAGTGTGTACTTTGAAAGTCAAATATGTCTAATGAGTTAAATTTACACACCAAATTTGCATTCGACGACGTATAGTTAAATATGTTGGGATATAGCGTGGCAATTTTATTGTTTAATTATTCAGGATGTTATGAAGCCGCATGTATCACTGTTCCGCCGACCCACACGTGGCCTTTGTCATACAGCAGTGGAACCACCGATGTGGAAACTAACGTCACGTCCGGGGAGATAGGAAGTGACGTCACATACAGCGCACCAAAGCCAGAAATAAACGGAACAGCAGCTTCATTCAAAGGAAATGGCAACTCGTTTGTAAATGTTCGTTTGGATAACCCGGCAATGACCACCGCGGATTTTTCCCTCTCAGCGTATGTGTATATGGAAAACACAATTGATGGGATACTTTTCCAGTTTAAAAGCGATGCATACAACACTCCAGGGTACATTAATCATTTTACGGCGTACGTCAATAACGGAAACGTAGTTATGGATTTCGGAGTGTTTGGGGCTGCCACGTATTCTAACATAATCTTGCAGGCTAACAAGTGGTATAACATAATTGTTGTGCGTGACATAAGCAAATCAAACATCTATGTTGTCATTGATCACGCAGCCGATAATGTCAACGATCTCGTTATCGGCAACATATCAAACATTAAATTGAGCATTCCCGGTACATTAAAGATTGGCAACTCATTTAACGCAACGTCACAAGGTACGCCGCTACTGGGCCGGGTTATGTGTCTGCAGGTCACTTTGGCCAAAGTAAAACCGAGGACTACTGCTGACCTCTGCTACGACTTCGATGCCAAGTGTAATACGGACCCGACCATGCCCGCCACGACAATAACGACAACAGCAACAACAGCAGCAGCAGCAGCAACAACAACAGCAGCAACAACGACAGCAGCAACAGCAACAACAACAGCAGCAACAACAACAACAACAACAGCAGCAAAATCAACAGCAGCAACAACAACGACATCAGCTACAACAACGACAGCAGCAGCAACAACAACAGCAACAACAACAGCAACAACAACAACATCATTGAACCCATCATCCACAACTGTCCCAACCACCTCGCAGACTGCACCACCACTTACAACACCCAGTGCTCCAGCATTCACAACATCGTCCGCTTCAAGCACAACGCCGGCGTTTACCTTTTCCGGTTATGTTATTGTACCACAGTATATGTGCACTGCCAGTGCGTAATTGAAATCATTGTTTTATTGTTTGGGTGTGTAATTTAACAGTTTGAGTCACAAAGAACATCGGCAATAACACGTTGTTTTTTTTTCTTCTTAATAGCTCAAAATGTGCTTAAGAGAACGGAGATTTTCCTTTGGATAGTTTAAAGAGACCTGTTCACAGATTATTTTTTTCTAAATATGCCATTACATAAACAGTCTTAACACTGTAAATCAAAACATCTGTATTAAATAGCTCAAGTACTATAACAAGAAATGAATAAAAAAAAGAAAAAAAGGTTGCTCCTGCCGGGGTTCGGACCTCAGACATCTTGATCAAAAGCCCAACGCGCTACCTGTCGGCCATTCCAACTGACATACTGAAAGTGATGCTAGTATATTTACTTCATATAAGTGATTCCCGTGTTTTCACCAATTTCAACGAAAAGGACAGAAACATTGCAAATTATTCCATCGTTTGGCGTTACAAACGCTTTATAATTTTATCCATTTCAACTGATGCTTACTAATGAATCAAACGGTATTTACGGTATATTTCTATGTCAGTCATGTTTTTTCAACGGTGGCATAGATGTGACATGTGCATGTTTTTATTTATGTCGTTCCCACGACATGTTAAGTCGTGGGAACGAGATCTTATCTCGTGGGAACGAGATCGTATCTCGTGGGAACGAAATAATTATGTCGTGGGAACGAGATCTTATCTCGTGGGAACGAGATCTTATCTCGTGGGAACGACATAATTATGTCGTGGGAACGACATATTAAGTCGTGGGAACGACATAATTATGTCGTGGGAACGAGATATTTTGTCGAGGGAACGACTTAATGAACCAATCAAATTCCATCTTGCTCTCGAAGAAGAAAAACAATTTCTTTATATCTTAATCCAGCATTGAAATACGATATTTATGTAAGCGTCTCTTGTATCAGCCATTTTGAAACATGCTTTTAAACAACGTGTATTCTGATTGGTTAAATATGTCGTTACCACGAGTTAATTATCTCGTTCCTACGACTTAATATATCGTTCCCACGAGTTATTTATGTCGTTCCCACGAGAAAAGATCTCGTTCCCACGACTTAATATGTCGTTACCACGAGTTAATGATCTCGTTCCCACGACTTAATATGTCGTTACCACGACATAATTATGTCGTTCCCGCGAGATAAGATCTCGTTCCCACGACTTCGTGGGAACGACATAAATAAAAACACGCACATGTCACATCTATGCCACCGTATATTTCGTTCCCTTATATACACTATTCTTTTATTTTTGGAATCTGTGACAAAAAAATTAAAATAGTCAATTCGTAAATCTGTGAACAGGTCCCTTTAAACTACAAAGTCATGTGTATGACAGTAAGTGTCCATCTTATATTTCAGGTAAAACTTTCGAAGTGCTCCAGAGGTGCGCGCATTTCAGAGTAATCCAGCACAACGTGACGTTCCTAGCTGATGACGTCATCTACCGGACCCATGTTGATGACGTCACCGCATGTTCTCAGCACTGCGTGCGACTGGCCGACTGCACAGCCTTTGTAGCGGTCCCTGTTCCCCGCGGCGTGGTATGCTGGCTCGGATAGAACGCTCTTCGGTGTGTGCCCGTGGACTTCGCTTCTCTCCTATATGCTATGGTTTAAAGCAAGAATTTAGTGTCGTGCTCGGATAGAGTAAATATACAATAATTGCAGTACATTTTTTCTGCCGTCCATATTATTATTATACAACGAGACCTGAACCAATTTTATTAGCCTTATCGTGCCCTTTAATTTAATATTTTACAGAATGTCCTATTTAAACACTGGTTTTAACACCCACGTTCATTAAGTTACTTTTTTTCAATTTGGGTTGGCAGGAAGATGTAGAATAGAATAGTATATTAAGTTTATTTCAGTTTTAAATAAACATATACAACATAGCTATGTAATCTGGCTTTTTACACCCAACATTACAGCTTCTTCCTGAAATTGCATGACGATGATCTGAAAATTGAACTATATAATGCTATGTCTTTAAAGCTTTTTATAAAAAGACGAGATGTAGTTGATACTTGTTTTTTTTTGTTTCATTTCATCGTGCCTCAGAAAGTTGCAATTCTGCTACTCTGGTTTGCATCTAGCCATTGAGTAATTAAATGGTAATTAAATTGAATAGTATTCTCTTTTATTGCTGTTTACTTTGAATTGCGATGCTATGAGGTTAATTTGTATTTACACTTACATGTTTTGTGAATAATTTTGGGCTAATTGAGAGGTTCGGGCGCCCGTAAACCGGTTTAAGCCCCCAATGTGTTTTTTCATTGACCGTTCCAAGGCGGTGACCCCAGTGTTATTCATTATTCATTTTGGTGTATTTTTGTCTGTTTTATGTCTTCATGTTGTCAGTTGTGTACATATGCATGTTAAAGACGTTCGCAACGATTTTTTTCCAACGGCAGATTTTCTTAACAATTGGCACAAACATGTGTCAATGTATCCTAAAACAAAAACAGTCTTAAAAATAGGGGTCACCGGCCTTGTTCCAGAAATATTTGGTTTAAATACGGTATCTGTCGAAGCCCTTTTTTCAGTTTGTGTGACTAGCAATGTTAAATTATATAAAGCGTTCATATTCAAACAAGGATAGAGATTTTTAAATGCATCTTTTTTATGTTTCGTTTGGCAATATACAAGTGCGATTTAATGATAAAACGCGCTTTATCTATAGTTACCATTTATAAAATGACTTTTACTGGACGCTTAATGAGATTAATCATGCATTTAATATGCCTTTGAAAACAGCAATTAATAATCAAATATACGAATATCTTTTGTTCCAAACGACAGATTTTGTTAAAAAGTTCCGGATACATGTATCAATGTATACTGAAACTAAAACAGTGTTTAAAAAATAGGGGTCACCGGCCTTTTTCCGGAAATATTGGGTTTTTAATACGGTACCTGTCAAAGCCCTTTTTTCAGTTTGGATTTTATCCATGTTTTAAGTATATAGAAGAGCTTTTTTTCAAAAAGGTTATGGTGCTTTAAACTGATATGTTTTCACATCTCTTGTTTGACAATATACAAGTATATTTTAGTAATAAAAATCGCTTTACCTACAATTACTGTTAAAATAATGAATTTAACTGGACGTTGAAGTAGGTCAAACGGGTACTAATAATACCTTCTGAAACGTCATTTATTATGCATCAATATATTTTGTTCCAGAAGACCGATTTTGTTAAACTTTCGCACATACACGCCCCAATGTATACTTACACCAAAACATGAATAAAAAGAATGGGTCACCGAACTAGTTTCGGAAATATTGGACTTTAAATAGGGTACCTGTGTAGCCTTTCTCATTGTTTAATGTTGACGTAAACAACGTATCGATTGCCAAAATAGAATGGAGATATTTAATGGATCTTTTTTGAACTAATTTTGTTTGGTAATACATTGAGTACGTGTGGTCTTGATTATTATAAAGCTTAATGAACTTTTAACCATTGACTAGAACTTAATGACTTACAAAGATTTATATTTATTGATTGAAATTAGTATAGTGTAACCTATATACAATACAGAAATAATGAAGCAAAAGGAGAAATTTACCCAATTATTATCTTTTTGTTGCGAACATCTTTAAGTGAATAATTCTGGGCTAAGTGTGAGATGTGGCGCCCGTGAAAGCGGTTTAAACACTCAATGCTTTGCACTGACCGTTCCAAGGCGGTGACCCCAGTTTTATTTATGTGTGTTCTGTGTTTGTAATGTGTTTTTGTGATATGCTGTGTAGGTTTTTAGCAATTGGTCACTTGCCTTAAATAAAGGACCTAATAAGAGTTCTATCCTGCAGTCGCAAGTGGAATTTCGCTTTGTTTATATTTATAAAGAAAATGTAGTTTGACTAGTAAAAGTTAGTATGCAGCTATTTAAAACATCTTTGTTTTAAATTTTGTTAACTTATATACGGCCTATTTTTAGATCAATTTTCCATTTTTAGATACGCAAATTGTAACAAATTACAGTCGATCAAGAGTCGCTACTTTATAAGAATGGTCAATATTTGTCTTATAATTACATTGCCATTTAGAAACTTATCATGTGATATATGTTGTTGCATGTAGAAGGATATTATTGGGATATGCGAGATAAAATGATGGAACATAGACATTAATATCAGATTACTTACATAGTGTCTGTAGCAACATAGGAGTGATCGGATGTTGCAACATGTCAAATGATAATAGATGTATATATCTACAAAACAGTCATTTTTATAACGCACTGGTTTGATTGGAAGGGATGTTTGATGGATAGAATGTTATATTTCCTTTTTTTCTACGAGAATACTTGACTGACAGCCATCTGAGATGTAATTTAAAAAATCTTTATAATGTTATATCTCGACAAATGGCAGTTAGTGTTGTAGATCTACTGTAACACTTTGGCAAATTTAAAATGTAATTGCAAAAACCTTTGTGAAATGTTTTGAAATATGTGCTTGCAAAAAGATCTGTAAAATATTATTTTGAAATTCCTATAATGTAAGCAATCCACGTGTTGTTTGTATTTCATCATAGCATGTAGCGGCTTTCCAACATTTATTTCAGTGTTTAGTTGTAGAGGAAAGTGTTTCCTTTAAGGATACTGTAAGATGACAGGTGATGTCAACATATGATGTCGAATCAGAACACCAAGCAGCACGCACATATGGTTGTGTTAGCCTTTATGTATGTATGTGAATATGGTATCCTTAGGTTTTGCATGTGACATTCGCACACATATCGTTTAAGTCCCCTTCAGATCCAGTTATTTGTTATATTTCGTTTTGCCTTTTTTGTTGGTGTTTTATTTTCTGAAAATTGTACGATTTGCACTAACCATTCATTCACTACAGTATGAGTATTACTAACACTAACACAATAAGTCCGCATTGTGTACAAATGTAATCACTGTGTATTGCTCATGTGTTCATGTCATGCATGGAGTGAGTGACAAATAAAATGTTTTTTTAACTTTGACTTCTGTGTAAACTGGTGGCACATGTAGTCGATTTAAATTTAGCTGATAATGAGGGGATACATCATTAAGTGAAAAAAGGGGGAATCGTGATATTCTGTTTATAAACACGCTGCAATCGTCTGTACTTTTTAAATTATCTGATTTAACTGTATGGATTTGTCATGTTTATAGCGGTTCTCACTTGGATTTTTACCGACTGTAACAAATAAATATACATGTAAAATGTCAAATTCAAATTTCCGATATTTAGGGGTTATTTTCTCAAGTTATAGACGAAGCGCCCACTTGCTGTACATTGCTGTCTACAAACCCCTCGTAGTGGTTAATTCCCGACTGGTACTTTTCTCAGTTACCACTGCAACCACGAGTAAAAAACTTACCGATTTGGAAGTTTTCAGGGGAGACGATTATGAGGAGATTGAAGAGTTATTTTGTACAAAATTTATATTTTATCTTTTTATTTAATTATAACAATGACACAGACATGTTGCTTTATTGGTTCAGGTATATATATTAAGAGCTAAACTGAAAAAAATAATAAAAAATTAAGTAAACATAACAACGCAAGGATTTTACGTTGTCCACGTTTTTATCATGTGCTTGTCGAAGATTTTATTTCGCGCCAAGTGTTTGCTTATCGTCACGTGAAACTTCGAGTCGTCAGGGGTTTAAACCAGCTATGTTGGGACACAGTTAAATCACTGCGCGGAGGTTTTGAAAAACTTACAGATTTGAAAGTTTTCAGGGGAGATGATTATGAGGAGATTGAAGATATCAGACATGTTGCATTATTGGTCCAGGTATATATACTACGAGTTAAAATGAAAAACAAAAATAAATAAATGAATAAATAAATGAGTTCCTTATTTATATATAAATAAGTACAATTCCATTGCCTTTAACATATTTTGACAGTAAGCTGGTAAAAGCGCCGCAGCAAAGCAATTTCTTACCACGGAGGCAAAATGTGTCAAACGATAAATAAAGTCATGCGATTGGTCAGTCAAAGAATATATAGTCAATGAAAACGCTCAAAATGTTACCTGACACATGTGTTAGATAAAAAAACATTGGTAATGGCTGTATCACACGGAAAACAAGGTATGGCATGTAATAATAATGTATCTAAAAATAGAAAGACAAATTCAAATATCAAGTCACAATATTAAAATTATAAAATGGACACACAGAAAGACAGAAATCTCCTTATAATTCCATTGAACTATAACCGGTTTGTTAAAGCAGTTTTATTACAAATAAAGATGTTGATAATAAATCAAATGTTTTTTTTTTACATGGCTTATGAACTGTTAGTATAACACCGTTTCAGTTATTGACAGTTTGTAATTACCTCCCCTGTGTGACGTCATTCGAGGATATCGATTTTAGGCGGAAGACAAAGTGAGATAAGATTTGTTGTTGGTCAATACAATTTATTAACAGTATCTTTGAACCCAGGATATACACGGAAGGGTTTGTACTGATTTAAATGTATACAATTTAGTTTTGTTTCCACAATTCTTAATATTCGTTGGATTTTTCTGACGTTGAAACATTATATTTGCTGTCTGTAATATGTTTTCGCGATGACGGAACAAAGGATGAGTTACTGAAGTAAATACTTTCCAGACGCTTTAATAATTGATAAATCAGTTTGACATAATACACCGAATTGGAGTATGGACATTCAAGATCTTTTAGATAGGAAGTCTGTGCGACTGAATATTCCCCCATTTTTAGGACAGAATGACCAGATGACTAGTGCCGAAGTTAAGATGACACAAAGCATAGCAGCCGAGAGAATTCATGTAGAACGAGCAATTAACAAAATAAAAAACTTCCACATATTTGATCAGGTTATTCCAGTTTCTCTGTTTGGAACAATAAATCAAATTTGGACTGTTTGTTCATTGCTCACACTTTCCAAGATCCAATTATATCATGCCCCGGTGTATAACACAAAGACCATGTACCTTGTGTGTGTCACTATGTGAACAGTGGGTTGATATAACCATTTGTTGGCTGACGCGTTATAAACAACTTTTTGTTTCTGGTTTTTGAGTGATCATTATCATGTTTCGTGTTTGTGAATGTTTTAACATGAACATTATACGTATAGTCTATTATAATTGTGAATTTGTATGTTATTACTGATTGTATGACAAGTAAGTAAATCAGTTTTGAATTTGCTACTGTAGTTCTGTTTTACCTTAGCATGTATATGGGTACATTCTCTTCTGACGTGTGACAATTAAGAAGAATAATATTGCTAAAACATGTATTTTCACTCCATGCAAGTTTTATGATGTATTACTACAACTATTGACACGCATGATTTTAAGAGTGATGTTAAGATTCTACCAACGAACTTTCTGGAATATAGCCCCAGGTGATAGGAAGTCCTTTAGAATTGCAAGCAGTTGCCGCATAGTTTGTGTCTATTAGTTTAAATCTATTATTTAAGCTCAATTGCATCAAAAGCCTACTTAAGGCTTATTGAGACACTCTCATGTTCGTTTCCTGGGTAGAACCAGTACATACTTGGCGGGAGATCTTCAGAACGCTCCATGGTGGGATCAAACCCGGGACCTCACGTTCGCTAGGTGGACACCATATCAGCAACGCCACTTGTATTGATGAAATGCATCCGTTAATTAACCATTAAGTAAAATGGATTTTTAACAATGACATCATCTTTATTATAACATATAACATAATAAGCACATTTGACTAGCTGATATATTCAACAGAAACAGTTATCACCAAATGAAATCTGTGGATAGAAATAAATATAAAGTTAATCGGATATGCACCTAATGATAAACATCATGAAACGAGATCTTAAGACGGCAATAAATTAATATAAATAAAGTGAATGCACATCATGAAATGAGATCTGAAGATTGGAATAAATACATTTCATTAAAGTAAATGCCCATAAACAATGTGGGGTTATTTAAACACTCAAAATACTCACTGAACATTATTAATATATTACATAAATAACATGAAATATAATTTTTTGCTAGCACATAACAATACCACCAACCAAATAATGCTTCTCATTGTTTCAATGAAGTAATAAAGAAATAAAATTCTAGCAATGTATCTGCATTTATAAACACAGTATCAAATGCACCAATAGGTTGATTTTTTAACATAAGAAAAACAATATTTTTGTCTAACAATTGTTTTCTAGTTATTGATATGTATAATCATAACACAGTATAATAACAAATGATTATATTTACTACCTTGCCATTCAGAACATAATTATTTATTATTATGGTAAGCAAACATTTAGCGAAGCATGCTGGATTGCACTCAAATTTTATACTTATTTTGCAATAAGCCGTATGCTAGTATCTTTTATTTGCAGATTTTTGTGTGAAAATATATTCAGCAAATGTTATAACTTTTAACAGCATTAACATATATTTATTTTTATACATACCCTGAGCATTACACTTACAAAACGTTCAAATATATTACTTCTGTTTCAATACTAATTGTTTAATATGAGTTTTTCGGCGTCGCTGTCTAACCCAACTTTTGACCTTTCTTAATATCCAATCAAACGTTATGAAATTTTCACGCCAGTAGTCCCGAATGAATAAATCCTAATATTGCATCGGCTAATTTGAAAATATTCGCACAACACTGGTAAAAAGAAGGGGTGCAACAAATCAGAACTATAGAGGATAAATTCCTATCAAGTTATGAATACTTGTGTCATTCTAAAATGATTATACACAGTTTGCATGAAATAATATCTTTCATATTGTAATAGCCAGGGGCCGATCCAGGATTTCGGTTTGGGGGGGGGGGTGGCGTAAACATTTGATCGTGCAGTTATAACCCCTTTATGTCTGTGTGTCTGCAGTGATCAGCTACAAATCCGTATCAAAGATATATACTAATTTTTGAACATCATCATCGTCATTATCATCATCATCATGATCATCATCATCGTCGTCGTCGTCGTTCAATGCAGTTTGTTTCACATAATAAATTAATACTTCACCGCTTTATGTTCGAAAGACAAGTTAATTCATCTGTATGTCATGCACCTGTTTTGGCAATAAATTTATCTTCTTTGATGTGCCTGTCCCACTAAATACGTATTTGACATTCAATGTCAGGAACATCTTAAAACAAAAGTAAAATCCGTAGCTGACTAAATTCAAACACGCATGCATCAATAATTATTGTTATTATTAATTACCGAAGTGTAATGGTCTCTTTTCGAACTGAATGTCATTAAATAACTCGCACGTTCACAGTCATGCTCATCTTGTCTTCCATTGTGCTATGCACTTCTTTTGTTATCTAAACGAACTAAGGAATGACAGACGAACATGTTTTACACGAAATATTGTGAAATACACTCGTATTATTGAGTTGGGAACTAATAAGGCAAGTGATGCCGACTTTGTGTCAATTTCGCTGACATATGGTGCCGGGAAAGATATGAAATCGCCAAGAATTGGAGCCAAAAATTGGGACAAACCTCTTAGTTATCACGTTGTATCTTTCTTATGAATTTATAAAGCAATATGAAATTTGGTGTGATTGCTAAGGGAACATTGAACAACAGTTTGTCGATTTAGATGTTTGGGAATTGAACTATTGAGACAAAATCGAAAGAAGTCATTGATTTGACTTGAATTTCGACTTTAGATCTTATTTAATTGAAAAGAATGCATGGCTTTTATGTAGTATCCTGTGCCAATGGTGTATTGCATCTAATATCTTTACATTATATATGAATTTATAAAAGAAAACAACATTATCCACAAATGAAGGTATATATACCCATTGTCTATAGTTTATAGTTTTCGCTGAGCTTTGGCGCCGGTACTACAATGTACGTAAGAAATTGCAGGGGGCATGCTAGGTCGGGGATTTAAATCAATACAAATTTCGAGTGCCCCTTCTTTATTCGCACACTATAACTAGGAACGGCGTTAATTGCTATGGCATATTGACCTGATACGAACACCCTTATTGCGAAGCCGTCGGGACAGGCTTCGAAATAACGACAGGTCGGATTAAACATTCTCACCATTTTATTAAAACCAGTAACGGTCGAGTCTTATTTGCATTTTTTCCACATACGCGACTGTAAAGGAGCTAAATATAGTTCCAAAAATAGTAAATAACTTACTTTTTAAACCAAAATCAAGCGCACCTGACTTGGTATAAAGATATAATTTTAAGCCTTTAGTTATTTGGTTTACCTTTTTACATGGGTATGCGGTTTTAGTACTCGTGGACAGCTAACCGATTTGAAAGTATTGTTGGCAGGACTTGTAATTACCCAGAATAGCTTGCGCGAACTTACACTAGTCGCACGTCACTGGCCTTAATGAATGTTAATTGCGCCCATTAGCAAAGAGTGGTCATTATTTAGAGACACTCGGTCCGCGAATCGTGTCAAAACATCGAGTCCCAATCACGTGGCCTTTGTCATACAGCAGTGGAACCACCGATGTGGAAACTAACGTCACGTCCGGGGAGATAGGAAGTGACGTCACATACAGCGCACCAAAGCCAGAAATAAACGGAACAGCAGCTTCATTCAAAGGAAATGGCAACTCGTTTGTAAATGTTCGTTTGGATAACCCGGCAATGACCACTGCGGATTTTTCCCTCTCAGCGTATGTGTATATGGAAAACACAATTGATGGGATACTTTTCCAGTTTAAAAGCGATGCATACAACACTCCAGGGTACATTAATCATTTTACGGCGTACGTCAATAACGGAAACGTAGTTATGGATTTCGGCGTGTTTGGGGCTGCCACGTATTCTAACATAATCTTGCAGGCTAACAAGTGGTATAACATAATTGTTGTGCGTGACATAAGCAAATCAAACATCTATGTTGTCATTGATCACGCAGCCGATAATGTCAACGATCTCGTTATCGGCAACATATCAAACATTAAATTGAGCATTCCCGGTACATTAAAGATTGGCAACTCATTTAACGCAACGTCACAAGGTACGCCGTTACTGGGCCGGGTTATGTGTCTGCAGGTCACTTTGGCCAAAGTAAAACCGAGGACTACTGCTGACCTTTGCTACGACTACGATGCCAAGTGTAATACGGACCCGACCATGCCCGCCACGACAATAACGACAACAGCAACAACAGCAGCAGCAGCAGCAGCAACAACGACAGCAGCAACAGCAACAACAACAGCAACAGCAACAACAACAACAGCAGCAAAAACAACAGCAGCAACAACAACGACATCAGCTACAACAACGACAGCAGCAGCAACAACAACGACAACAACAGCAACAACAACAGCAACAACAACAACAACAACATCATTGAACCCATCATCCACAACTGTCCCAACCACTTCGCAGACTGCACCACACCACTTACAACACCCAGTGCTCCAGCATTCACAACATCGTCCGCTTCAAGCACAACGCCGGCGTTTACATTTTCCGTTCGGTTATTGTACCACAGTATATGTGCACTGCCAGTGCGTAATTGAAATCATTGTTTTATTGTTTGAGTGTGTAATTTACCAGTTTGAGTCACAAAGAACATCGGCAATAACAAGTTGTTTTTTTTTCTTCTTAATCGCTCAAAATGTGCTTAAGAGAACGGAGATTTTCCTTTGGATAGTTTAAAGAGACCTGTTCACAGATTATTTTTTTCTAAATATGCCATTACATAAACAGTCTTAACACTGTAAATCAAAACATCTGTACTAAATAGCTCAAGTACTATAACAAGAAATGAATAAAAAAAAGAAAAAAAGGTTGCTCCTGCCGGGGTTCGGACCTCAGACATCTTGATCAAAAGCCCAACGCGCTACCTGTCGGCCATTCCAACTGACATACTGAAAGTGATGCTAGTATATTTACTTCATATAAGTGATTCCCGTGTTTTCACCAATTTCAACGAAAATGACAGAAACATTCCAAATTATTCCATCGTTTGGCGTTACAAACGCTTTATAATTTTATCCATTTCAACTGATGCTTACTAATGAATCAAACGGTATTTACGGTATATTTCTATGTCAGTCATGTTTTTTCAACGGTGGCATAGATGTGACATGTGCATGTTTTTATTTATGTCGTTCCCACGACATGTTAAGTCGTGGGAACGAGATCTTATCACATCTGTGCCACCGTATATTTCGCTCCCTTATATACACTATTCTTTTATTTTTGGAATCTATGACAAAAAAATTAAAATAGTCAATTCGTAAATCTGTGAACAGGTCCATTTAAACTACAAAGTCATGTGTATGACAGTAAGTGTCCATCTTATATTTCAGGTAAAACTTTCGAAGTGCTCGAGAGGTGCGCGCATTTCAGAGTAATCCAGCACAACTTGACGTTCCTAGCTGATGACGTCATCTACCGGACCCATGTTGATGACGTCACCGCATGTTCTCAGCACTGCGTGCGACTGGCCGACTGCACAGCCTTTGTAGCGGTCCCTGTTCCCCGCGGCGTGGTATGCTGGCTCGGATAGAACGCTCTTCGGTGTGTGCCCGTGGACTTCGCTTCTCTCCTATATGCTATGGTTTAAAGCAAGAATTTAGTGTCGTGCTCGGATAGAGTAAATATACAATAATTGCAGTACATTTTTTCTGCCGTCCATATTATTATTATACAACGAGACCTGAACCAATTTTGTTAGCCTTATCGTGCCCTTTAATTTAATATTTTACAGAATGTCCTATTTAAACACTGGTTTTAACACCCACGTTCATTAAGTTACTTTTTTTTCAATTTGGGTTGGCAGGAAGATGTAGAATAGTATATTAAGTTAATTCAGTTTTAAATAAACATATACAACATAGCTATGTAATCTGGCTTTTTACACCCAACATTACAGGTTCTTTCTGAAATTGCATGACGATGATCTGAAAATTGAACTATATAATGCTATGTCTTTAAAGCTTTTTATAAAAAGACGAGATGTAGTTGATACTTGTTTTTTTTGTTTCATTTCATCGTGCCTCAGGAAGTTGCAATTCTGCTACTCTGGTTTGCATCTAGCCATTGAGTAATTAAATGGTAATTAAATTGAATAGTATTCTCTTTTATTGCTGTTTACTTTGAATTGCGATGCTATGAGGTTAATTTGTATTAACACTTACATGTTTTGTGAATAATTTTGGGCTACGTGAGAGGTTCGGGCACCCGTAAACCGGTTTAAGCCTCCAATGTGTTTTTGCATCGACCGTTCCAACGTGGTGACCCCAGTGTTATTCATTATTCATTTTGGTGTATTTTTATCTGTTTTATGTCTTCACGTTGTCAGTTGTGTACATATGCATGTTGAAGACGTTCGCAACGATTTTTTCCATTTTTTTTCCAACGGCAGATTTTCTTAAAAATTGGCACAAACATGTGTCAATGTATCCTAAAACAAAAACAGTCTTAAAAATAGGGGTCACCGGCCTTGTTCCAGAAATATTGGGTTTAAATACGGTATCTGTCGAAGCCCTTTTTTCAGTTTGTGTGACTAGCAATGTTAAATTATATAAAGCGTTCATATTCAAACAAGGATAGAGATTTTTAAATGCATCTTTTTTATGTTTCGTTTGGCAATATACAAGTGCGATTTAATGATAAAACGCGCTTTATCTATAGTTACCATTTATAAAATGACTTTTACTGGACGCTTAATGAGATTAATCATGCATTTAATATGCCTTTGAAAACAGCAATTAATAATCAAATATACGAATATCTTTTGTTCCAAACGACAGATTTTGTTAAAAAGTTCCGGATACATGTATCAATGTATACTGAAACTAAAACAGTGTTTAAAAAATAGGGGTCACCGGCCTTTTTCCGGAAATATTGGGTTTTGAATACGGTACCTGTCAAAGCCCTTTTTTCAGTTTGGATGTTATCCATGTTTTAAGTATAAAGAAGAGCTTTTTTCAAAAAGGTTATGGTGCTCTAAACTGATATGTTTTCACATCTCTTGTTTGACAATATACAAGTATATTTTAGTAATAAAAATCGCTTTACCTAAAATTGCTGTTAAAATAATGAATTTAACTGGACGTTGAAGTAAGGTCAAACGGGTATCAATAATACCTTCTGAAACGTCATTTATTATGCATCAATATATTTTGTTGCAAACGACCGATTTTCTTAAACTGTCGCACATACACGCCCCAATGTATACTTACACCAAAACATGAATAAAAAGAATGGGTCACCGAATTCGGAAATATTGGACTTTAAATAGGGTACCTGTGTAGCCTTTTTTATGTTTAATGTTTACGTAAACAACGTATCGATTGCCCAAATAGAATGGAGATATTTAATGGATCTTTTTTGAACTAATTTGTTTGGTAATACATTGAGTACGTGTGGTTTTGATTATTATAATGCTTAATGAACTTTTAACCATTGACTAGAACTTAATGACTTACAAAGATTTATATTTATTGATTGAAATTAGTATAGTGTAACCTATATACAATACAGAAATAATGAAGCAAAAGGAGAAATTTTTACCCAATTATTTTCTTTTTGTTGCGAACGTCTTTAAGTGAATAATTCTGGGTTAAGTGTGAGATGTGGCGCCCGTGAAACCGGTTTAAACCCTCAATGCTTTGTATTGACCGTTCCAAGGCGGTGACCCCAGTTTTATTTATGTGTGTTCTGTGTTTGTAATGTGTTTTTGTGATGTGCTGTGTAGGTTTTTAGCAATTGGTCACTTGCCTTAAATAAAGGACCTAATAAGAGTTCTATCCTGCAGTCGCAAGTGGAGTTTCGCTTTGTTTATATTTATAAAGAAAATGTAGTTTGACTAGTAAAAGTTAGTATGCAGCTATTTAAAACATCTTTGTTTTAAATTTTGTTAACTTATATACGGCCTATTTTTAGATCAATTTTCCATTTTTAGATACGCAAATTGTAACAAATTACAGTCGATCAAGAGTCGCTACTTTATAAGAATGGTCAATATTTGTTATTATGTTTTATAATTACATTGCCATTTAGAAACTTATCATGTGATATATGTTGTTGCATGTAGAAGGATATTATTGGGATATGCGAGATAAAATGAGGGAACATAGACATTAAAAATATCAGATTACTTACATAGTGTCTGTAGCAACATAGGAGTGATCGGATGTTGCAACATGTCAAATGATAATACATGTATATATCTACAAAACAGTCATTTTTATAACGCACTGGTTTGATTGGAATGGATGTTTGATGGATAGAATGTTATATTTCCTTTTTTTCTACGAGAATACTTGACTGACAGCCATCTGAGATGTTATTTAAAAAAAATCTTTATAATGTTATATCTCGACAAATGGCAGTTAGTGTTGTAGATCTACTGTAACACTTTGGCAAATTTAAAATGTAATTGCAAAAACCTTTGTGAAATGTTTTGAAATATGTGCTTGCAAAAAGATCTGTAAAATATTATTTTGAAATTCCTATAATGTAAGCAATCCACGTGTTGTTTGTATTTCATCATAGCATGTAGCGGCTTTCCAACATTTATTTCAGTGTTTAGTTGTAGAGGAAAGTGTTTCCTTTAAGGATACTGTAAGATGACAGGTGATGTCAACATATGATGTCGAATCAGAACACCAAGCAGCACGCAAATATGTTGTGTTAGCCTTTATGTATGTATGTGAATATGGTATCCTTAGGTTTTGCATGTGACATTCGCACACATATCGTTTAAGTCCCCTTCAGATCCAGTTATTTGTTATATTTCGTTTTGCCTTTTTTGTTGGTGTTTTATTTTCTTAAAATTGAACGATTTGCACTAACCATTCATTCACTACAGTATGAGTATTACTAACACTAACACAATAAGTCCGCATTGTGTACAAATGTAACTACAGTATTGCTCATGTGTTCATGTCATGCATGGATTGAGTGACAAATAAAATGTTTTTAACTTTCACTTCTGTGTAAACATGGTGGCACATGTAGTCGATTTAAATTTAGCTGATAATGAGGGGATACATCATTAAGTGAAAAAGGTGGAATCGTGATATTCTGTTTATAAACACGCTGCAATCGTCTGTACTTTTTAAATTATCTGATTTAACTGTATGGATTTGTCATGTTTATCACGGTTCTCACTTGGATTTTTACCGACTGTAACAAATAAATATACATGTAAAATGTCAAATTCAAATTTCCGATATTTAGAGGGGTATTTTCTCAAGTTATAGACGAAGCGCTCACTTGCTGTACATAGCTGTCTACAAACTCCTCGCAGTGGTTACTTCCCGATTTGTACTTTTCTCAGCTACCACTGCAACCACGAGTAAAAAACTTACCGATTTGGAAGTTTTCAGGGGAGACTATTATGAGGAGATTTTGAAGAGTTATTTTGTACAAAATTTAAATTTTATCTTTATTTAATTATAACAATGACAGAGACATGTTGCATTATTGGTTCAGTATATATATTAAGAGTTAAACTGAAAAAAAATAATAAAAAATTAAGTAAACATAACAACGCAAGGATTTTACTTTGTCCACGTTTTTATCATATGCTTATCCAAGATTTTATTTCGCGCCAAGTGTTTGCTTATCGTCACGTGAAACTTCGAGTCGTCAGGGATTTAAACCAGCTATGTTGGGATACAGTTAAATCTCTGCGCGGAGGTTTTTAAAAACTTACAGATTTGAAAGTTTTCAGGGGAGATGATTATGAGGAGATTGACGATATCAGACATGTTGCATTATTGGTCCAGGTATATATACTACGAGTTAAAATGAAAAACAAAAATAAATAAATGAATAAATAAATGAGTTCCTTATTTATATATAAATAAGTACAATTCCATTGCCTTTAACATATTTTGACAGCAACCTGGTAAAAGCGCCGCAGCAAAGCAATTTCTTACCACGGAGGCGAAATGTGTCGAACGATAAATAAAGTCATGCGATTGGTCAGTCAAAGAATATATAATCAATGAAACGCTCAAAATGTTACCTGACACATGTGTTAGATAAAAAAACATTGGTAATGGCTGTATCACACGGAAAACAAGGTATGGCCTGTAATAATAATGTATCTAAAAATAGAAAGACAAATTCAAATATCAAGTCACAATATTAAAATCATAAAATGGACACACAGAAAGACAGAAATCTCCTTATAATTCCATTGAACTATAACCGGTTTGTTAAAGCAGTTTTATTACAAATAAAGATGTTGATAATAAATCAAATGTTTTTTTTTTACATGGCGTATGTACTGTTAGTATAACACCGTTTTAGTTATTGACAGTTTGTAATTACCTCCCCTGTGTGACGTCATTCGAGGATATCGATTTTAGGCGGTAGACAAAGTGAGATAAGATTTGTTGTTGGTCAATACAATTTATTAACAGTATCTTTGAACCCAGGATATACACCGAAGGGTTTGTACTGATTTAAATGTATACAATTTAGTTTTGTTTCCACAATTCTTAATATTCGTTGGATTTTTCTGACGTAAACATTATTTTTGCTGTCTGTAATATGTTTTCGCGATGTCGGAACAAAGGATGAGTTACTGAAGTAAATACTGTCCAGAAACGTTAATAATTGATAAATCAGTTTGACATAATACACCGAATTGGAGTAGTTGTGTTTTGTTTTATGGACATTCAAGATCTTTTAGATAGGAAGTCTGTGCGACTGAATATTCCCCCATTTTTAGGAAAGAATGACCAGATGACTAGTGCCGAAGTTAAGATGACACAAAGCATAGCAGCCGAGAGAATTCATGTAGAACGAGCAATTAACAAAATAAAAAACTTCCACATATTTGATCAGGTTATTCCAGTTTCTCTGTTTGGAAAAATAAATCAAATTTGGACTGTTTGTTCATTGCTCACACTTTCCAATATCCAATTATATCATGCCCCGGTGTATAACACAAAGACCATGTACCTTGTGTGTGTCACTATGTGAACAGTGGGTTGATATAACCATTTGTTGGCTGACGCGTTATAAACAACTTTTTGTGTCTGGTATTTGAGTGATCATTATCATGTTTCGTGTTTGTGAATGTTTTACCATGAACATTATACATAGTCTATTATAATTGTGAATTTGTATGTTATTACTGATTGTATGACAAGTAACTAAATCAGTTTTGAATTTGCTACTGTAGTTCTGTTCAACCTTAGCATGTATATGGGTACATTCTCTTCTGACGTGTGACAATTAAAAAGAATAATATTGCTAAAACACGTATTTTCACTCCATGCAAGTTTTATGATGTATTTATACAACTACTGACACGCATGATTTTAAGAGTGATGTTAAGATTCTACCAAAGAACTTTCTGGAATATAGCCCCAGGTGATAGGAAGTCCTCTAGAATTGCAAGCAGTTGCCGCATAGTTTGTGTCTATTAGTTTAAACCTATTATTTAAGCTCAATTGCATCAAAAGCCTACTTAAGGCTTATTGAGACACTCTCATGTCCGTTTCCTGGGTAGAACCAGTACATACTTGGAAGGAGATCTTGAGAACGCTCCAGGGTGGGATAAAACCCGGGACCTCACGTTCGCTAGGTGGACACCATATCAGCAACGCCACTTGTATTGATGAAATGCATCCGTTAATTAACCATTAAGTAAAATGGATGTTTAACAATGACATCATCTTTATTATAACATATAACATGATAAGCACATTTGACTAGGAGATATATTCAACAGAAACAGTTATCACCAAATGAAATCTGTGGATAGAAATAAATATAAAGTTAATCGGATATGCACATAATGATAAACATCATGAAACGAGATCTTAAGACGGCAATAAATTAATATAAATAAAGTGAATGCACATCATGAAATGAGATCTGAAGATTGGAATAAATACATTTCATTAAAGTAAATGCCCATAAACAATGTGGGGTTATTTAAACACTATAAATACTCACTGAACATTATTAATATATTACATAAATAACATGAAATATAATTTTTGGCCAGCTCATAACAATACCACCAACCAAATAATGCTTCTCTTTGTTTCAATGAAGTAATAAAGAAATAAAATTCTAGCAATGTATCTGCATTTATAAACACAGTATCAAATGCACCAATAGGCAGCCACTGATTATCATACAAGTCCTAGTAGTTTGTGCACAACACACACTAATAAAAGTAAAATGTACGCATTGCATGTTGTTAATGTAAGCAACAATCATTTTTATTTAAGCTTCAATAAGTTAAATACTCGCACACTCATAAACTATTTATACTCTCCATAATATTTTTCTGATTCTGGAATGATTCCAATACATAGTACTGTAATTTTATTTGTAATATATTTTAGAAACACCCAAACAATAATGTTTCATTTACAGAAACAAACTTTTAAAAATAGGCGAAATAGTGAGGTGCTCCCCCACGCTGTTGGTTGGGTCTCGTCAACACAGACATTTTGAATATCTTGACACTAAATTTCATCTCGATCATTCACTAATGGGCTCCAGTAGTTTTTTTAACTACATTTGCCTTACAACAGGGAAAAACTCTGTAACATAAAAATCTCTTAATTTCTGGGTCATACTTTTCCAAAATGTGTCATCAAACAGGATTCTCTCCACACCAAGTCCTTTATTTGTGTAAACCACAAAATCACATTATTCAGCTCCACAAACACCCAGCTGTCCCTGTACTTCAGCATAATACTCGTGGTGTCTCTTCAGTTTTATACGGCCATTTACCACACTTCAGATGAAGCCTGGATCCAGACAGGCATCCAAAGGTGTCAAGTTCGTTTTTGAGTAGCTGCATTTCACTTCCAATAGTCCATATCCTGCATCTTCATTGTAAACAAGTCCATCAGGTGAGGCAGCTAACCATGGAAATGACGGATTTACAACACATCCAGATGCAAAAAACTCAGTCTTTCTCCCTGTATTGTTCATGTACTCCAGATACTTCTTTACTGCCACGGTTTCATTATCTTTACCATAGGACACTGCAGGCACTTTGGAGAGGTCTTTTGGATTCATTAAGTATTTCTGTACAAAATTTTCCTTATCTTTTTTTCTCTTCATAACAGCCCCAAACTTGCTTGCTGTCAACCGATTCTTCCTAACTGTAAACCACAAGTCACAACCAAACTGATCCTTTGTATTTTTAAATATTGCACATGCTTCTGTGTGTGTTACTTCAAGACCCATGTATTTTATATCTACTGGGTTTGCTTTATCCACGTGTCCTTCCTTCCACGGAAAGTCTGGTGGCGAACGTAAATCCTGTCCAAGTTTTACATTGACAGAAGTCAAATTTTCACTGACAGTGAAATCTCCCTCAGTTACTGCAACCTGATTGGACAATGGCGAGCCCTTCGGGACTGTAAACCCCATTCTTGTCACTGTTGGAATGGCTGCACTTCCAGTAGTAAGACAAAATCCGAATAACGGGTTGATTATCTTCAATAGGTCTTTGGCTGGACTGGTGCAGATACCTTCTTTTGCATCCCCTGCCCTTGCCTCATAGAGTGAAGGCTTAATTCCACTGCTCACAACGCCATACTTTGGTTTTACAACTCTGGTAGACATTACAGCTTCTGACCGGATGCCTTCAGTACGAGGTTTAGTCCATCTCCGTACACGTCTTCTCTCTTTTAAATTCTTTCAGTTTCAATTTAACATGATGGTCAGTTGTGAATAAAAGTGCATAAACGTGATTGCATTGTCCACTAACACCTGCAACACAAGAGTACTTTCCAGATCTCACTGCTCCTCCTATCTAGGCAGACATGTCTGAGGCATTTCATTCTTTTTCATCGAGCGATAGCATTTACACTTTATCAATGTTACATTTTTACTTTCTGATGCCCATGTATCAAACACATATCCATCATGGAACAACACATAGCCACGTTGAATGGGCTTTTCCACGCAAGTCTTCGTACCTTCCCCAGAATTTTTTGTCCATCCCAGAATGTCCATATAGAAAAAGTCTGTAGGTATGGCACTTGTGCTCTGGGTCCATACACATTCTTCCAAATCATCACCTGGAGCACAATCAGTCGGTCCACCTTTGCACGTTGTACAGGATGTCTTCTTCTTGGCCGCAAATGGTTGGTCTCGATATGGATCCACAATGAGGATGTCATCCTGTTTTCAAGGCACTTATGAACTCTGGAAGGAAAACATTAAAGTTGGTTTACTGATGGCAAGATTTACACGTGATACCTGCTAATTTCTCTATAAAACTAAAATTAATGATGTTAAACTACCCAACAAACAATGCAAAAATAATCCTGATTCTATTTGGAGCATAGTAAAATGTAGTTCATATAACCAATGCAATAATGTTTATCAGAGCATGTTAGATCGAAATAATTTTTGCAACATAGGCGAATAAACAACTCTTTTTTTTCCTGATGCATAGCTATTACTACGCATCAGAACTCCAAACAGTTGTATATTGGCCAATAAACAACAATATATCAAACATTTTTACTTAAACATCGCGAAATTAATTGATATAATTTATTTGGTAAAAATAATACATTTTTTAGATTTATCATGTTTCTATACAATGCATTTAGTTTTTTAGCATAGATGCCAGCAGATTTAAGTTCTTATGTTCAGATTGGTAGATTTTTCTTTGTAAATGTTCAAGAGACCATGTATGATTCCAGTAACATGATTGGTTAAAATTCACGTAGTTACATTTGATTTACCTCAATATTTTTTTAATAAAACTATCATCAGACTGTTTTGAAAATTGTGTTGGGTATACCATATTACTTATTTCAAGGTTTTGGCACCTGACTATCTGTAATACTAATTTTAGCCATTTGCTTGTGAAGAGCATTCAATTATTATTATTAATTTAGTGTTGTTAAAAAAACTGTACCCATTTAATATCTGAAAGTCAACATAATCTAAGAAGTTTGTTTTACCATATATAAAACATACCTCAAGCAAAGTTCAGCTTTCGTTTCCTTAGATTTCACGGTTTTTAGTGCTCAAATGTAATATCATTTTGAATTTAAACCGCAATTTATTTACATTGTCTGGAAAAGTACATAGTTTTATAAATGTTTGCTTTTTGTATATTTCTGGTGGCTTTTAGTCAGTTTCTATGAGCTTTTGGTTATTGTACCTAAACATGGTTAATCTAGTTACCCGATGTTTACTGTTTAATATGTCTGTAATTTGTAAACGTTTTGAGAAGAAAGTTACAAACCTTGTCACAGTCACACTTGGGTAATGGTGGGCTAAGGGCTCTATTCTCAGGTAGCTGTTCATTCAGCACATGTGGTTCCACCACGATTAACTGTTTCTGTTTGTAACTGTTCTGTTCAGCAGTTCTGAAAGTGAAACATTATAATGATTTCGTTTTTTAAATAAAAAATATACCAAAATATTGCAAACTTGATATTGATCATGAAATTCCTTGTCGCATTTTGGAAGCGATTATCAAAGATGATAGTCAAATCATGCGCATTATTATTATTATTCGGCATTTTTGATTGAAGTATTTACATTTACACGAAAGAGTTATGTGGGAAACATTACTGCCATATTCGCAATTTTTCTTGAAGTCTGAAGTTGACATCGAAAGTCATTAAACTCGAGATTTTTGACACAATTTCAACGTTCTTAGAAAAGAATATTAGAATGACGATTGTCAGGAATGTTTACATCAATAATTACATAAAATTGTTATTTGTAACAACTGCGCAACTTACGTTTATTAGACGAAAGAAGTGTTGATATTAGCGTTCTTCTACAATATTCACTGAGTGAGGCGCAACTATTGTTTATCACCGAATGACGTCACATCCGGTCAAGGGAATCCATTTCTTTAGTTGGAAACCTATTTAAAAACTTGATTGGGAGATAAATATTTTTTGAAAGCATCGACCATTACGCATTTAATTTTATTGCATACCACGATCCTACTACACATTTGCACAAAATTATTTAAATGAATTTTCTTTTGTTACCTACAAGGTAATGGGAAGCTAACTGTTACATATCGAAAAACAAACTACTTGTGTGATTCGTAGTTTACGTAAACGCCATTTTAGCTAAAAGCTTAAATTGTCTGATTTGGTAGTTTAGGTAAACGCCATTTTAGATTATACTTAAATTGTCTGATTTCGTAGTTAACGTAAAAGCCATTTTAGCTTAATACTTAAATGAATAACTAAGGCTCCCAAAAGAAAATATTCAATCGCAGTTCAATAAAGTTGACTTAGTTTTTTATATATTTATTTACTTTTGACGACAACGTTTTAACGGACTAATGAGTCAAAAAGTAAAATAAAAAAAGATTATGTTTCTTCTCGAAATTGCTGCTTTTACTATTCTTACTAATCTAGAGTGTGATAAAAATAGGAGCATAATGTTTTAAGAACAAGGTATATTAAATGCGTAAATACGATAAATGAAATTGCTTGTTGTCAATGCATGGTCTTTTAAAAGCAAAACTATTAAATTATTATCATTACAATAAATCGTTAAATATCTTCCAACGTATTATTTCTCATTACAGACCTTTTATAGACGGCGTGTTATGTACGTGTATCATATACTGATGCCATAACGTGTATTTGTTGCTTTTGGAGAGTGGAAATATATAGTCATTATTGAAATGTATAAAAACTATTACACATAACCATATGCGCATGGGCTTAATATATGTTGAAATTAACCGCTGATATACATACAACTGTTTCATGATCACCACATATAAATTCTGGTGTCAAGCAAAGGCTTTACAAACATTAGCATATGCTTTATTCGTAAAGCTAATAAAATGTTTATTTCATTGTTTGGTTTTAAAGACATTTACCCATCAGGGCATGTTGATACTAATGATGGGTCCGGATTCATAGTTGCATGGATGCATATTGTTTGTTATTTTGGTTTTAAATAAGAAGAGATATTTACAAAAAAGGGGTTTGTCAAGCACGTTTGCAATTAATAATTGTTGCTTAGGGTAATCAAATCATATCATGTAAATTAGTAATAAATAAAGAATGCATCATTGATAAAATATACAATAATCTTGATTTCAAGTCGGGTATACTATAATATACTATATCAGCTCGATAAGCTATTAACCGACATATAACAAAGCGTAACAAATAGTTGTTAATTGTTGAAACGTAAAATTTAATTAGTTATGCTGAAGATAAAATGATATCGTGAAATAAATTAAAATTATATAAAAGACATAAATATTGCAGACAAAACATAATAAGACTACAACCTCAGAATTAAGAAGTAAATACATAAGAGATCAAATAAAATATTACAATTATAAAATGTTAAACACGAATGTTATTTAAGGCAAACTAGACAAATGCATTAAGCAGACATCGTAAAATGCTGAGACAGATAGATATGTAGATGATGCACATGACAGAGCAGTATATTTTAATAAACAAAAACATCTAATCTAAAATATTCAAACATAGAGATTAAGCATAAATTATATTCTTATTATATTAGGAAAATACAGTTGACGACACTGACAACACAGATAAGCAAAATATGGCATGCATGCAAGTATTATACTATATGAAATAACAATTCAGACTAGTACAAAACTATTGACTATTATTAAATATAGATAAATCAAACTTGTTAGCTACTATATAAATCTAAATAACCGATTATCTACAAACAGAGCATTTATATTCGGGACCAGTACAAGTATGGATCAGGTCGCGGTGTCGTAGTGGATATGGTGTCCGCCTAGCGATCGGGAGGTCCCAGGTTCGTTCCCCACTCTGGGAGCGTTCTCAAGATCTCCCCCAAAGACACCAAGTACTGGTTCTACCCAGGATCAGCCTTCTAAAGCCGGAATTTTGTTAGAACAGCGTATATTTTTAGGAAGCCTATTTCACACCTGGGCAGCCTCAAAGTTAGAACACCGTATATTTTTAGGAAGCCTATTCCACACCTGGGCAGCCTCAAAGTTAGAACACCGTATATTTTTAGGAAGCCTATTCCACACCTGGGCAGCCTCAAAGTGGAAACTTTTTTCCATACCTAGTTGTTCTAACAAAAGGTACATCAAAACTGTTTTCATATCTGAGATAAAAATTACAGTTTTCAAAAGAAACTAGATCCCGAATATAATCAGGCGAAACACCATTTCAACATGTGTATGTTTTAAAGTCAATGCATCTGACTCTACCCAAGTGCAGTGTTGGAAGTGCTTCTTTACTGAGTAGGTATTGATAACTGGAATCAAAGCCATTGAACACTATCTTAAGAGCTCTATCAGGAATGTGCTACTCGTACTCGTACATGTACTCGTACTTACTCGAGTACCGATTTTCCAGTACTCATCAGTACTCAGTACTCATTTTAAATCTTGTACTTACTCGAGTACTGCAGCAAAATCGCCAGTACTTATGAGTATTTTATGAGTACTCCGTGAGTACTTTCACTCTATTAAAGTAAAATAAATTTAAATAATATAAAATTCAACCAAGTTATCTTTTATCCAGTATTGTGAAACTTAAATTACTTTCACACTTTAATAAACTTTATATGTCAAATATATTTAAATAATATAATATTCAACCAAGTTATCTTATATCCAGTATTGATAGTGTACAAATAAATGTGACACTTTAAGGAATAATCACAATTCAACGGGCCCCGGCCTCATTCACAAAGGGCTGGAAAAAACACTGAGTATATACAACAGAAACCAATTATGGTATTCACATCTTTACAAACTGGCAGATATCAGTCGGGTAAATAGGTGTCACAAACTGGCAGATATCAGTCGGGTAAATAGGAGTCACAAATTCTCACCCTTAGGCTTATACAGAGTACCCTGCTAAAGATTTCTGGATTCATTGATAGACTAGTTACTGTAGTTGCCATTTCGAAAACAACAGTGTTGAAACACTTTGTAATTCCTGAGGGAACAGTTGGAGATGTCAAAGCGAAATGCCACCACTGACAACAGTTCATATCTGGCAACACTGTTTAGTATAGGTGGTAAAGTGTTCAGGCCAGATCAGTGCAGGCTAAAAGATGATACATTTGAAAGGCTAATGATAAGATGCGACTACCAGTGACTATTCAATTATTCAGTGGTTATTTTGCGATTGTATATAAAATACTAGAGTAACAATATACCCTTCGAGTGCTGACTGCTGACCTAGTGCTCACATGTCCCATTGTGTTTTATATATTCTGAATAACATTTGAATAACATACAAATCATGTATCATTTCTTAATTGTGACCATCATTTACGTATAACTTATAATTATTTATAACTGTTAATTTTATAAAATATGTTGTAATCAGAAGTACTCATTAGTACTCTAGAGTACTTTATATGAAGTACTCAGTACTTACTTAAGTACAGGAACTAAATTGAGTACTCAGTACTTACTCAAGTTCTTTGAAATTATCAACAACGCAGTACTTAGTTAAGTACTGATCTTCAGTATTCGACCCATCCCTGAGCCCTATATTGTATTGTCTCCAGTTTTTCAGTTTTTAAGTATTGGTTTTGCTACAAAAATGCCAAACGATTGGACAGTAATTAAAGTTAGATCTTATGAAGGACTTAACAAGTATGTATGTTAATTTCTTTTATTTCTTTATTAAACTTACCCCATACAGAAATTGTCTGAAATGTATCTGGATTTGCGTGCATTTGATTAGATGTAAACCAGTTTATTAAAATATTGCTAACTTCTTCTACAGTACTTAAAACAACAATTGGATCTTTATCACTAACACATAGTGTATTGTCATCTGTGTAGATCAGATTGATCAGAGTACACGCATCATTACGTACTGGTGAAAGGTACTGCAAAGTGATAATGTGTAGATCAGATTTATCAGAGTACACACATCATTACGTACTGGTGTAAGGTATTGCAAAGTGATAATGTGTAGATCAGATTTATCAGATTACACACATCATTACGTACTGGTGTAAGGTACTGCAAAGTGATAATGTGTAGATCAGATTGATCAGAGTACACGCATCATTACGTACTGGTGTAAGGTACTGCAAAGTGATAATGTGTAGATCAGATTTATCAGAATACACGCATCATTACGTACTGGTGTAAGGTATTGCAAAGTGGTAATGTGTAGATCAGATTTATCAGAGTACACGCATCATTACGTACTGGTGTAAGGTATTGCAAAGTGATAATGTGTAGATCAGATTGATCAGAGTACACGCATCATTACGTACTGGTGTAAGGTACTGCAAAGTGATAATGTGTAGATCAGATTTATCAGAGTACACGCATCATTACGTACTGGTGTAAGGTATTGCAAAGTGATAATGTGTAGATCAGATTGATCAGAGTACACGCATCATTACGTACTGGTGTAAGGTACTGCAAAGTGATAATGTGTAGATCAGATTGATCAGAGTACACGCATCATTACGTACTGGTGTAAGGTACTGCAAAGTGATAATGTGTAGATCAGATTTATCAGAGTACACGCATCATTACGTACTGGTGTAAGGTATTGCAAAGTGGTAATGTGTAGATCAGATTGATCAGAGTACACGCATCATTACGTACTGGTGTAATGTATTGCAAAGTGATAATGTGTAGATCAGATTGATCAGAGTACACGCATCATTACGTACTGGTGTAAGGTACTGCAAAGTGATAATGTGTAGATCAGATTTATCAGAGTACACGCATCATTACGTACTGGTGTAAGGTATTGCAAAGTGATAATGTGTAGATCAGATTTATCAGATTACACGCATCATTACGTACTGGTGTAAGGTATTGCAAAGTGATAATGTGTAGATCAGATTTATCAGATTACACGCATCATTACGTACTGGTGTAAGGTACTGCAAAGTGATCATGTGTAGATCAGATTTATCAGATTACACGCATCATTACGTACTGGTGTAAGGTATTGCAAAGTGATAATGTGTAGATCAGATTTATCAGAGTACACGCATCATTACGTACTGGTGTAAGGTATTGCAAAGTGATAATGTGTAGATCAGATTTATCAGATTACACGCATCATTACGTACTGGTGTAAGGTATTGCAAAGTGATAATGTCATTATTTGTATTGTCATCTGCGTAGATCAGATTTATCAGAGTACACGCATCATTACGTACTGGTGTAAGGTACTGCAAAGCGATAATGTGTAGATCAGATTTATCAGAGTACACGCATCATTACGTACTGGTGTAAGGTATTGCAAAGTGATAATGTGTAGATCAGATTTATCAGATTACACACATCATTACGTACTGGTGTAAGGTATTGCAAAGTGATAATGTGTAGATCAGATTTATCAGATTACACACATCATTACGTACTGGTGTAAGGTATTGCAAAGTGATAATGTGTAGATCAGATTTATCAGATTACACACATCATTACGTACTGGTGTAAGGTATTGCAAAGTGATAATGTGTAGATCAGATTTATCAGAGTACACACATCATTACGTACTGGTGTAAGGTATTGCAAAGTGATAATGTGATTATTTCATCATTGCATCGTACAACCTTAGACGATTGTAAATTAGGCCCCTTGAACTGGATGTCCTCTGTAAAGAAACTTTGAGATGATTTTGGTTTTTCGGATGTATTTTTGTATTCCGAAAGTATTCATTTTTCCTTTCCATTCATTTTCAAACAACTTGTAATTGACAACTTTAGCCAAGAATGGCATGGTTTATTACAACGTAGTTCAGTTCTGTTGGATTACGTTTATGACAAAAATAATTTTGCGTATTAATGTTATCTTGATATATTGCCTGCTAGTATCAGGATTTTTTTACACGTTTTAGGATTTGTGCACATTCATTAAGAATTCATACAGGCCGCTATGGCTCAAATAATATACCAAGAAATGAAAGGTACTGTCTGTACTGTGGAAGGCGTGATTTAGATGTGAACCGTTTTATATGCATTTGTCCATGTTACTCAACTGCAAGGCGTTGATTTATTGATAAACGATTTTACGATAGACCATCAGAGTATAAGTTCAGTTCATTAATGGGATCTGTTAACTCTGATGTTGTTTAAAGTGTTGCCAAATATATTAAATATGCCTTAGAAATAAGACAATCTATTACTGTATAATATACATGTACATCACTCTCCATACGTTTGTAACTTATGTTTATCATGTATTGTACTTAATTCGATTCGTTTATGAATTTGCATATATTTCACATTGTTTTTGAACAAGTTCCCAAAGTATCGGCCGCGTATAGAATGTATATATGTTCGTTTTTTCTAGATCATGTACTTTGTACTTATCTCGAATTAAACTCTCGTCTTGTCTTGTCTTGATGAGATATTTAGACCCACATATTTATGCAATGATACCAGTTATATTGGTTCTGTAGCGAACGAATTAATACTAGTAATGTTTGTCAAGCAATTTGGTTTCATGTAAAAAAGTAATGAGTGTCATATAACGCTGATTGTATAATAATTGTTATCTTAATAAAAAATTTTGTAATGTAAGTAAACAGTATTGATAAATCACTTACGGTAAAGCAAGCAACAACATGTGCAATTCTATATTCTTTAAACGTACAAACACAAGTGCACACACACATGCGTTCACAAATACAACTTAATTTGCCGTTTGTTGTCCCATAGGTTGAACGTGTTTCGATCGACCACCCAGCCATACCAGACCGCCTTCGTACAGTATAGGAACACGAGATGTTGAAACGAACATAATTTCTGGAACGTCGTATTGCGAGAGCAACGGCCTATGCACTGTACATACATGCTATACTGCGAGCAGCCCACGGTACATGGTATACGGTTAATGCAGAATACAGTCCACTTTACATACATTCTTAACTGCGAGCAGCCAACTGTACATGGTATACAGCGAATTACTACAGTGAATGCAGAATACAACCCACTGTACATACATGCTTTACTGCGAGAAGCCAACTGTACATGGTATACAGCGAATGCGGAATGCAGACCACTGTACATACATGGTATACAGTGAATGCAGAATACAACCCACTGTACATACATGCTTTAATGCGAGCAGCCAACTGTACATGGTATACAGAGAATGCAGAATGCAGACCACAGTACATACATGGTTTACTGCGAACAGCCCACAGTACATGGTATACTGCGAACAGCCCACAGTAAAATGGTTTACTGCGAACAGCCCACAGTAAATGGTTTACAGTGAATGCGGAGTGAAGACCACAGTGCATGGTTTTACAGTGAATGCAGAATGTAGCCCACAGTAAATGGTTTAGAGTGAATACGGAATGCAGCCCACTGTACATGGTATACAGTGAATGCGGAATGCAGCCCACAGTACATGCTATATAGTGAATGCAGAATGCAGACCATTGTACATGCATTGTATACTGTGAATGTAGAAGGCGTGACGAGAGATCGCCTTCCACCAACCGATGGCAAATTGTAAATATTTATGGCAAATTGTAAATATTTAATCACGACAAAAGTTATATAATTACTTCAGTATTCCAATTATTATAAATTAAGTTTGACTATTTTCTACTATTGATAGCACTGAATCAATGGCAATATTTACACTTACAACAATTTATTTGCTGTTTGCCTCCCCAGAAAACGGAAAACGGTTATTGATAATTGTATTTCTATTATAAAAGTGCAAACCCTGTAATTTCGTTAATATCACTTGCCGTAAATAAAGGACGTTGTGCTGCTTATAGGAGTTCTCTCCTGCTCCTGCAACTGTAGTTTCACACATATTTAATCACCATATTCTAATGATATCATTCTAATCTATTTGCGTCGTGTTATGTTTGTTTGTACCTAAATGCCATAGGTTCGTTCAAATTAATTACAAAGTGACATTCATGACAATGCGCTATTTGTTTATCAACTTTCTGTCTCGGCGCATCGTGTCGGCGTGTCGGCGTATCGTCTCGGCACGTCGGCGTATCGTTTCGGCGCGATTTCGACCTCAGAAATAATAGGGCGCCGGCGCGCCGAGACGATACGCCGACGCGCCGAGACGATACGCCGAAGCGCCGACACGATGCGCCAAAGCGCCGAGACGATACGCCGAAGCCCCGACACGATGCGCCGACGCGATATAAACGTCGTCTCGTCGTATCTTTGCCCAATTTTATAGCCACAAATGAAAATACCACACGAGATTGCGACCTTTATATCGCTTCGGCGTATCGTGTCGGCCCTTCGGCGCATCGTCTCGGCGCTTCGGCGTATCTTGTCGACGCGTCGGCGTATCGTGTCGGCGCGTCGGCGCCCTTTCATCAGCACAGGTCGAAGTCGCGAAACTACGATGGCAGTAACAGGACACCGTACATTTGGGAACAATCAAATTGTGTTCATGTAGTAGAGAGGGCAACGTTTGAAATGTTGCCCCCGATACTGAAGGAAAACATTTTGACTGTTCCCAAATGCCAATAAAATATCAGCTTTATTACCTACTTCCAATACCAAAAAAACAAACAATGATTTATTATATTTTTCATGAAAACTAACATAATTATAGGTCACAGGTGTGACTCACAATAATCACAAAATATAATAATCATTAATCTGGGTTCTGCTTGTAACAGTCAGTAGCAGTCAGAGAATTTGAATCAAAATTCAAACAAAGCGAAACACGAAAAAAAATTCCCGTGTCACCTTTATTAATAATAATTATTTTTTTGTAACAATGGATGTGAACATAGCATTTTTGCACACACAAAAAACACCATAACGTTACACTGTTCAGGCTGCTCCCCTTTGAGAGAACTAGTTAAAACAAAGTGGAAAAAACAGTTTAAAACGCTTAATTATGGAACGCCGGCATTGTCTTATGTCTTGCATTTTTATAATATTATGATCTTTCTTTATTATCTTATGTGGATACAACTTTATATGATGTGGACATTTCTTTATATCATTTGGATCTTTCTTTATATCATGTGGATATTTCTTTATATCATGTGGATAGTTCTTTATATTATGTGGATATGTCTTTATATGCTGTGGACATTTCTTTATGTGATGTGGATACTTCTTTATATGATGTGGACATTTCTTTCTATCATTTGGATCTTTCTTTATATCATGTGAATATTTCTTTATATTATGTGGATAGTTCTTTATATTATGTGGATATATCTTTATATGCTGTGGACACTTCTTTATATGATGTGGATACTTCTTTATATGATGTGGACATTTCTTTATATGCGGTGGATACTTCTTTATATGCTGTGGATACTTCTTTATATGCTGTGGACATTTCTTTGTATGCTGTGGACATTTCTTTATATGATGTGGACATTTCTTTATATGATGTGGATACTTCTTTATATGATGTGGACATTTCTTTATATGCGGTGGATACTTCTTTATATGATGTGGACATTTCTTTATATGCTGTGGACATTTCTTTATATGCTGTGGACATTTCTTTATATGATGTGGACATTTCTTGATATGATGTGGACATTTCTTTATATGCTGTGAACATTTCTTTATATGATGTGGATACTTCTTTATATGCTGTGGATATTTCTTCATATGATGTGGATATTTCTTTATACGCTGTGTATATGTATTTATATGATGTGGATATTTCTTTATATTATGTGGATATTTCTTTATATGCTGTGGATATTTCTTCATATGACGTGGATATGTCTTTACATGATGTGGATATGTCTTTATAGGATGTGGATATTTCTTTATATGATGTGGATATTTCTTTTTATCATGTGGACATTTCTTTATATGACGTTGATATTTCTTTATATCATGTGGATATGTCTTTATATGATGTGGATTTTCCTTTAAATGATGTGGACATTTCTTTACAAGATGTGCACATTTCTTTATATGATGTGCAGATTTCTTTATATGATGTTCACATTTCTTTATATGATGTGCACAATTCTTTATATGATGTGCACATTTCATTACGTTCTGACAATTCTTTGTTCTTTTCTGTCAGGACGTTATTACGTTATGTGGGTATTTTGTTATGTAGTGGTGCATCCTTTATTATGATGATCTGGTGGGGGTGCTATTCTGCCTCGACACCGGTTTGTGCAAGCGTCTAGACGGGAAGCACTTAAGTACGGGCTATTGTGGGTCGTAATATCGAACTCTAAACAAGATGAATGTAATATTTTGCGCATTTGAGTTCTGCGTATTCTTATTTACAAAGAAATAAGACATAAATAATTTTCATCCACATTTTAACGGCTGTAAGGCGTAAAAAAAACTGTTTGTTTCAGGTTACATTACAAAAAACAGTAGGGTAGGTAGGTGTGGATTTATTATTTTATTTTTTAGCTCACTTGAGAACATGGTGAGCTTTAAGGATCGCCTTTTGTCCGTCGTCCGTCGTGCGTCGTCCGTCGTGCGTCGTGTGTCAACATTTTCATTCAAAGAAAATCTCCTCCTAAACCACTGGGCAGATTTTCACCAAACTTCACAGGAATGATTTAAAAACTGACAACTTAAAAATCTTCTTCTCCGAAACCACAAGGTTTAGAGCTTTCATATTTGATATGTGACATCCTCTAGTGGTCCTATACAAAGATTGTTCAAATGATAGCCCGGGGGTCAAAACAGGCCACACCCCGTGGGTCAATGGTTTATATAGACTAGAATAGCAAAATGACTTTACAAATCTTCTGAAACCCCAAGACCCAGAGGTTTCATATTTGGTACGTAACATTGTATAGTGGTCCTCAACAAATGTTTTTCAAATGATGACTCTGTGCTTAAAACTGGCCACACCCTGGGGCTCACATGGTCTATATAGACGTAAATAGCAAAAATCTTCTTCTCTGCAACCGCAAGGCCCAGAGGTTTCATATTTGGTATGTAACATTGCATAGTGGTCCTCTACAAAGATTGTTCAAATAATGCCCCTGGGGTCAAAACTGGTCACACCCCGTGGCTCACATGGTTTATATAGACGTAAATAGCAAAATGACTTTTAAAATCTTCTTCTCTGCAACCACAAGGCCCAGAGGCTTCATATTTGGTATGTAACATTGCATAGTGGTCCTCTACAAAGATTGTTCAAATGATGCCCCTGGGGTCAAAACTGGTCACACCCCGTGGCTCACATGGTTTATATAGACGTAAATAGCAAAATGATTTTTAAAATCTTCTTCTCTGAAACCGCAAGGCCCAGAGGTTTCATATTTGGTATGTAACATTGTATAGTGGTCCTCTATAAAGATTGTTCAAATGATGCCCCTGGGGTCAAAACTGGTCACCCCCGTGGCTCACATGGTTTATATAGACTTAAATAGCAAAATGACTTTAAAAATCGTTTCCTCTGAAACCGCAAGGCTCAGAGGTTTCATATTTGGTATGTAACATTGTATGGTGGTCGTCTACAAAGATTGTTCAAATGATGCCCCTGGGGTAAAAAATGGCCAACCCTGTGTGCCACATAGTTTATATAGATTTAAATAGCAAAATGACTTTAAAAATCTTCTCCTCTGAAACCGCAAGGCCCAATGGTTTCATATTTGGTATGTAAGATTGCAAAGTGGTCCTCTACAAATATTGTTCAAATTATACCCCTGCGGTAGAACGTGGCCACGCCCTGTGGGTCACATGGCTTATATAGACTATACAAATCTTCTCCTGAAACTGCAAAGCCCAGATCTTTATACTCAGGTAAGTGCTTTAGTGCCATTTGGCCCTCTTGTTTTAAGCCATTATGATGCCTTTAACTCATGTGAGCGACCTAGGACCATTGTGGCCTCTTGTTTTATTTAGTAAAAGGTCAACTTGAAGATTCTTAAACTGAATTCATATTAAAAACATACCTGTAATATCCTTAAACATTGTTTTAAAGTGGATTCTATCAAAACTAACTATTTAACCAAAAAAACACATTTAATTATTGAAAAACATATTAAATAAAAGAAAAAAATATCTGACAGCCCAATTAAAATGTTCTAGGGTCGGGGCATTTTTGGGGTGTAGGTCGGGTAACCTGAAACAAACATATCTGATTACACGCCTAAGCTAAATTTGCAGTTAAAAGTTTGAGCAACTCGCCCATTGTTTAAATATAATAACTCGTTTGGCCGGCCGTCGTAAAGGCCCAACGGACCCCCGTTAAAATATTTCTGCACAGCAAAGAATTGCTATTCTTTTCGTCACGCTTCAGTAAGCATTCGGTATTTCCCTTTGCACGAGTTTTTCGTTCGATTTGGCGGGTAGAGTAATTCGAGATTCGCTTACACAGGAGTTAACACGTGGTTCAACATATTTTGTTTACAAAATCTAGTTTTTGTTAATATTTGTTGAAAGAATATCAAATTTCAAGCTACACACGTAGATTACAGTAGGACAGGTGAACGTTTGAAACAAACATTGTTGGGATTCGTGGGTGCGCTGAGCTTCCACACGTCGTGTTCGTACACACCGAGAGTCTTCGTTACGAAGCAGTCCATTTTCGACAAGGCTAGATATTTAAGAGGCGCTTAATACACCGCCATTAGCGGCATCGCTTAGGCACAGCATTGTAAAGATGAGTATGTGTGTGTGCGTGTGTGTGCGTGTGTGTGTGTGTGTGTGTGTGTGCGTGCGTGCGTGCGTGCGTGCGTGCGTGCGTGCGTGTGTGTGTGTGTGTGTGCGTGTGTGTGTCAGTGTGTGTGTGTGTGTGTGTGTGTGTGTGTGTGTGTGTGTGTGTGTGTGTGTGTGTGTGTGTGTGTGTGTGTGTGTGTGTGTGTGTGTGTGTGTGTGTGCGTGCGTGCGTGCGTGCGTGCGTGCGTGCGTGCGTGCGTGCGTGCGTGCGTGCGTGCGTGCGTGCGCGTGCGTGCATGCGTGCGTGCGCGTGTGTGTACGCCATGTTATGAATATCTGCGTTTTATGGCTGTTTTCTTTTACAGTTAAGAGAATTAATTCGCATATTCGTATTCGGGGTTAAAGATCTTAAACGGTGTTTCATGATATTTTTTAAAATGGACAGAAATACTTCTTTTTACAATCTACGTTCGTCTGGTTGAAAATTAGTAAGAAAGTTTATACAATAATGCTCCATTTGGAAAACACATTTTATTAGGATCCTTACATTTCTGCTTAATGTATGTGTGTGTATGTATTAGCTGGGCCTAATATAAACCTTTTATTTTTCAGCCTTTGATGGTTTCTAGTTAGCCTTTCTGAAAAGAAAGACAACTTTCAGACTTAAGGCATGCAAATCATTTCATGTGTCTCTGGGTCTGAGGTTAACATTTAAACACTCACTTTTTGTCCATTATTTGGTGCTTTCAAAGACTATAACTAAGAATATCAGGTACTTTGTGTTTTTTGGTTTTACCTGTCGGTTGTCAATTCAAACGGATTTTTGTTTTCTCAAATGTTTTGCGGCCTTTCGTTATATAACTGAAGTTCATTCTATATCGGAATGACGATTTCATGTAGGATATGTTAAGTGTTCGGAACGATACAATAATGGTAAAAATCTGTTATACATTCAGGGAAAACAGTAAGCGATTAACGTTTCATCAGTGGAAAGCTATACATATAGTACACTGGCTAATGTTTTGTTTCCGAATTTGCGAAGGTGGATCATTCAGTCTCCAGCTAAAAAACAAATTACAAACATTAATTTCAGCGTCTTGATTCATTGGTTTCTGTGGATTTCTAGAACGCACCTGGCATGCTAGAGACGTCGACCAAGTGTTTGCTATTTGTAGTAATCGTACGCTCGTATCATTTCTCAATAAGTATGTTTCGTTTTCTTCTTGGCGGTTTCTCCGATTCCTTGGAATTTTAATGCTGATGATGATTATAATACGGTTTGAATGTGATCATTGGATAGCATCTGATATCGTTTAATAATGATAAAACAACAACAACAAGAACAACAACAACAAACCCTTTAAACTCGCGCTAATGTGGACAGATTCGTGAAATGGGCATCATGTTCAATGTTGTTGTTTTTTCTTAATTGGTGCTCAGGTTTCGCTTTTAACTGATGTGGGCTCAACAATAGGCTGGCTTTAATATTTCTGATTTTAATAAGGCAAAGCAATTACCAATTGTTATCCGGGTCTGTCAGTTATCACGGCTTGTACCCGAATAATCCTAACGCAGTGCAGCGACCCTAACGCAGTGCCAAAATGGCGGATGGAAAGTCGGGGCTACTTTGTTTTATGCATATATTTCTTATGTACAGGTCTGTTTTTGTTGTAAAACCCGTCGTCATTGATCAAATAAATATTAAATTCAATATACCTAATGCCACATCTAGCAATTATTGGGTTGCAAGATGGAATGCTGAGGAACAAGGCCAAACATCCAATTAAATTATTTATAAAAAAATCTTACAAAATACTTAGATGCTTTAAATTGCCAAATTATTTCGCTGTTTGCAAGCAAACATATACTGCTTCAAAACCCCGTTTACACTGTGTTGTTATCCCATCGGATATAGACACAATACTCGTGCAGACTGAGAGAAAATGGATAAGAACCTAATTTCTAGTCATGTATGCTGAACGTCTATAATGGACCTCTATATATTTCGATTTTCATTCCAATCGTATTGTATAATTTGCTCGTTCACCAGTGAAAATTTTTAACGTGTATTTACATATAAAACTTGACCATGAAAACCTGTGTTGAAAATCGCGAGCTTTTGCTGGACAAAATATATAGTTGGAAGCATGGGTATCGCTCGACATTCTATCCTGATAGAGTGCCAAACGATTTGCAAAGACAGAAAAAATCAATTATTATTAAAGACGAAGTAGTATATATAGTTCAAAATAATGAAAGTGGAACACCCTTAAAAATATTAAAGCATAGAACGCATTCATAGTGACCCTCTTGTGAATATATATGAAAGTCCAAAGTTTAAGTGTGTATATTGTGATACATCTTCTGGCAGTTTAGAGGAAATGATTGAACAAGCACATTAATAACACTAAAAGAAATTATGTCATATATACAGGACGAACAGATATCTTATTTTTCAGTTTGTTAGGTAATTATCCTTTTTACGTTCGCACTTATCCATCACAGTTTCCTACATCAGTCAGGAATTATCCGCAAGCACATAACCACTTCACAATAAAGACAATGTTTTATCTGTAAACATCGGCTTTAAACTTCGATATGATTACACATTGTCGTAGAGATTTTCATTTAACTAATATAGTTTTCAAGTAAGGTACAAATGCATTTTAAAATATTTTAACAGGTCGGAAACATAAAAATGTTCTTTATGGCGACTTTTTCGGGTATATTTTAATGATTTCAACTATCATGCGAGTGATTGTCAAACAGAATATTAAGTACATAAACCACTGGACACTATAACTATTATAAGATTTAAATTTATACTTTACACAAATATAACAACATGATAAAAACATGAACAATATTAGCACATTCTGCCTCTGTGTCCGCCATTTTGGTACTGCGTTAGGGTCGCTGCACTGCGTTAGGACTATCCGGGTACAGGCCGTGGTTATTCAGTGTACAAATATTTGCAAACATAAACAGCTAACCACACAAGTCTTTAACAAAACGTAAACTTGCCTAACAATGCAGCACAAATGTGTTAGAGTATGAAAGTGTAATAATTAATTTTCGTTGCTCATCGTCATAACTTAACTTAATATTTATATATGTTTCTAAACTTGTTTCTACGGAAGAGTAAAGTTTATTAATTATAAATATTTGAAAATAAATGCATTTGTTTTATATATAACTCGACCGGCAGGAATTGATTATATTTTTATCATTATTTAATTCACACAGAGTGCAATTATTTATATCTTTGAACAAATATTTGTTAGATGTACAACAACTACAAATAAAATAAAGAAAATTAGTTATGAGAATTTAAAATGATATTCAAGAATATATATTGATTTTATGTTTGAAAATATATATTTTATATAAAAGTATCGCAAATAATTGTGCAACTGTATGATGAATATTATTTGCGTTGTAAAAATATACTGTATACCGTACATATCGCACATGTTTAAATATGACAAATATGCGCATTTATATATTTATGTAATATATCTTGATATTATGTTTGAAAATATATATTTAATTTAAAAGATCGGAAATAAATGTGCAACGATATGTGCAATACCATTTTTCGTTGTGAAAATGTGTATATATTATATCGCACATGCTTAAATACGACAAAACAGCGCATTTATGAATTTATCGTGGGGCTCTTCAGTGTTGAAAATGTACATGATGGCAGACGCACAGCAGTCAGAGGTTTGTGTTTAAACGCATTTCTGACCATTTTTAGCTTTGATCTTAGCCCTCACTTCAGTAAGCATATTAAGAAAACTAAACTTGCATCATACTTGACATCCTTGTTTAATATTGCTTTGTAAGAAGAAAGGCAAAGATATTTTAAAAAACCATGTTGGTAAATTATAGCTGTAAAGTAGACCATTGTCACACGTTACCTCCCTTTGCAACGCCATTTGCAACGTCGTTTTTGAAATTTTGTTGTTATCTGAATTTCCTTCTTTTTAATACGTCAGAGAAAATGCAGTGTCACGAGAAGTTGTAAAATTCATCCGATCGTAGGGTGTACGGAAAAGTTGTGCTGTAAACCTTAACAGAGACAAGCTGTAAATTAGATCTAGTCTAGACTAGTGTAAAATTGCATTTTAGGAAAAGATGGTACCGGGAAAGATGGTATTCAAAGTCTGGAATAGAGATAAGACAAAGGGAAAGGTCATAACTGCAGTGAGTTATGAAGAGGTGATTGAGAAAGGTATGTATTATATTATCCGGCCCCACATTTGTTTACATACTGAGTAGAGACCAAACCGGTCCCAAATTACAAAAAGTCAGTGGTATATTTATAGTTTTGTTTTTATTTCTTTCGTAAGTAATTTGCACAAAAATAATCAATAACAGCACGATAGACATAAACAATAATCACCACCACTGTCAAAAGTATTACTTGGGATAAATCTGCCCTCGTCTAAACTGCTGTACAGTCAAGGAAATTTGAGTTGAATGTTTCCATCAGCTTTATGCCGAGGAACGTTTTTGACAGTATTGGTCTTTGTAACTTCTACAAAACTTAATCCGTTGCATTGACATGTGTTTATTCTTAAATATTATTCTGTCTTCTAAATTTCGGTAGCTTGTTTGATATATTGGGTCATGAATTAATGGAGAAATGCAGCCTCAACCACAACACCTCCATTTTTGTCCACAATATTGAGGATGGATTCACATGACAGGGAAAACTGATCTAGGCTATACAACATATGCTGCAAGTCATGTAAAACCGGGTTTACCCAGTCACACAAATATTAAAATCTCGTTTCACTGCGATATGAACACAAGTTCGCTTGTTTCTGATGATGACACGCAACTGTAGACAAATAGATTTGTAATGCTTATAGTAGAAATTTAATATGGCTTTCACATTAGTTTTGCCAATAGAGGTATATTATACAATTATGGAAACATTTCTGCCGGCCTCAACTTTAAAGGTGTTTCCTCTCCGATTTTCGAAAATTTTAGACAGTGTATATTTTTTGCCTTATTTATGCATTGTAGGAATTAAACTTTATACATCATGTTATTTCTGTACATTGAACATCCTTGTGTGTATTTGAAACACAGTTTGTTTGTCATCTTCGAATATTGGGTGTAAAAAGAATAACTGAATATTAACATTGTAACCGGTTAACCTCCTGGTTTTCAATTAATTGAATTTTTGTCCTACGACAATTTCCAAAAGTTTTGAACAAAATTTTAACAAATTTTCCTCGGGAAAGGGTGAACCTCCACATATATTGTTAAAATTTTATTTTCCATCAACATTCAAACAAAAGGGCTGTTTTGATGATATCTAGGTCAAATAATAAACCTTGCGAACACTTTTAGTGTAGAGGCCACATTTTCGGTCCAATATAATTCACAAAATTTGTGACAATGTTACTGTGATATTGATCAATATAAAAGTTGATTATAAGTATTTACCCAAGTTTGAAACTGTGTGGAGATAATTTTAGATAAACATGTTACTTATTTTGATATTTCTTGCCGTATTAAGCAGTTGGACAAAACTTTTCCCTGAGTACAGACACAGCAATAACTTTGCACACCAGTAATAACTGTGAAGTAGATTACCAAGATGCTCTTGAACTCCTAACTAAGATGGATGACCTTTATTTCATCAAGTCTGGGGAGACAATGAACTTGCCAGGTATAGTTTGTAGTTTCCTGTAAGCAATACCTAATTGGTGTCATATTCCTTAATGCTTGATGTTCTGTAATACTTAATATTATGGTAATAAAAAACCAAATTTTTTTAAGCCCCCAGCATCTTCATAAGGGTAGGCATTTAGGGATTGTCTGTCCGTCCTTCGTCCGTCCGTGACAAGGTTAAGTAGATTTTACCGTTTCGTCTAGCACCAACACCGCTTGCGGCTTACTACAAGTACAACATTTGGATACTTACACAGTTGTTGCTTATGACTATTCCCTATCCACCCATATCACCCAAACTCACCTTGACCTAATTTGCATTTCGAATAATTCAAATGGGCTGTTTCTTGGTTAACTATATTTTACAGTTTCGTTTAGCACCAACACCGCTTACTACAAAACTTGGATATTCACACAGTTGTTACTTATGACCGTTCCCAATCCACCCATATCACCCAAACTCACCTTGACCTAATTTGCATTTCGAATAATTCAAATGGGCTGTTTCTTGGTTAACTATATTTTACAGTTTCGTTTAGCACCAACACCGCTTACTACAAAACTTGGATATTCACACAGTTGTTACTTATGACCGTTCCCAATCCACCCATATTACCCAACCTCACTTTGACCTTGACCTAATTTGGACTCAGAAATAGGCTATCCAGAACCAACAGGGGGCATGTGTTATAAAACACAGAATCATGTTTTTAAATTTCTTCCGACTATGTACTGTATGTATTGTCAATTTTAAACGATATGATGCTACACTCTCTCTACTAAAGTCAAAAACTACTCACAGATAGGGCCTATTGACTTATGTGGTAAATAATCTGCTCGACAATTGGATTGGCTGGAAATTTAACGCTAAATTACCACTTCATGTATTGACAGATACTTTAGATATTTGGCTGATGTTAATGTTTAATGGTACAAATGTACATTTATGGTGTCTATTATCACACTTTGTAATAATTGCTTTGATAACATAAAGTAGCTATCATATTTGGTGTATTTCAGAATCAGCACCTAAGACCTTAAACTTCCTAAATGCAATGGAATCCTTAAAACGAAAAAGAGGGATTGGATCCACTGATACAAAAATGTTATGCAGTTGCAAATTGAAAATAATGTTTAGCTCGACTATTCACCGAATAGTTTGAGCTATACTACTCACCCGTTCATCGGCGTCGGCATAATGCTCTGGTTAAGTACATATCTCTTTTACTACTACAGATATTCAATTGAAACTTCACACATGTATTAAGGGTCATTATATGAGGTCACTGACCAAGGCCCATCACTCTCACATGCAATTAAGCAGCTTTATTCCCCTTTTTAGCTCGACTATTCACCGAGAGTTTGAGCTATACTTATCACATGTTCGTTGGCGACAGCTTAATGCTCTGATTAACGTTTGCGTGCAACAAGTACATATCTCTTTAGCTACTACATATATTCAATTGAAACTTCATATATTTCTTCAGGGTAATTATGTGGGGTCTCTGAACAAGGCCCATGACTCTGACATGCAATTTAGCAGAATTATGCCTTTTTGTACTTAAGTTAAAGTTTGCGTGCAACAACTCCATATCTCTACATCTACTACAGATATTCAATAAAAACTTTACACATGTCTTCATGGTCATTATACAAGGTCACTGGCCAAGGTCCATAACTGTGACCCGCATTTTAGCAGAATTAAGCCCATGTTTGTACTTATATAAGTCAGGTTAAGGTTTGCGTGCAAGTACATATCTCTGTAACTATTACAGATATTCAATTACAGCTTCACACATGTCTTTGGGTTAAGGTCACTGACCAAGGGCCATAACTCTGACCTGCAATTTAGCAGAATTATGCCCCTTTTTGTACTTTGAAAATTCAGGTTAAAGATTGTGTGCAACAACTTCATATTTCTATATGTACTTCAGATATTCAAATACTAGTAAAAAAGAAAAACATGTCTTCAGGGTCATTATATAAGGTCACTGGCCAAGGCACATATATGTGACCAGTATTTTAGCAGAATTATGCCCCTTTATGTACTGACAAAGGCACATTACTCTTACAAAGCGGTGTGAATAGTAGAGGGCGATCTCCTGAGACTGCTGTTGTTGCATTTGATCCCGGTGTGGGCATGTTGAGTTTGGTCTGTCTCTTTTACAAACTTAACCTTGGCCATAAGTTCTTCATTACTTGACAGATTTTTACCAAACATAACAGGAATGTTTCTTGGGTGAAGCTCTACCAAAAGCGTTAACAAAATTCCATTCCATGCTGAACTCTAGTTTCCATGGCAAGAACTTAAACATTTATTTGTAGAAAACTACTGGCCCAATTAGAAATACTCCTTGGGTCAACCTTCACAAAGTAAGTTCAAATTATTTTGGATCCGTCACAAAATATGGTACGCAGGGTGGTCAGGCTAGTTTTCTCTATATAACTCGTTGCAAAACTTAAAATTCTTCTCATAAACTTCTAGCCCGATTTTCAAATAATTTGGCACACAAGTTCCTCGTGTTAACCTCTAGTTCAAATTGTACTTGTATTGCAAAACAAATCTGGTGGCATTTACATTTCAGAAAAAAGAACGCATAACTGCGAGTTCAAGTTGGATGGATGCATTACAACAGACACGAAAAGCGTTATGTCTCTGTCCGAAGTCAAAGAGGAGGGGGTACGAAGTCAAAGGAAGGGTTGAAGAGCTCCACATACGAGTATATCTTAGCATTACTCATTAGTATCCTCTTTCCTAATAGTAAAAGCCCAATGGGCAAACAGAAACATATGGTATTCCAGCTATCAGATCACAGGGGCATTGTTCTACCTAAAGATACTTTCAACATGGAAGACATCTATTCTAGAAGTGAGAAAGTAACAAGATTAAACCTGCTGTCAAAAGAAAAGGTTAGCTTTTACATTTGAATCACAATGACATTTAAATCACACTGTGTCCGACTGTTCCACCTCAAAAATGCAGTTCCCTCCAAAAGTCTAGACAAAATACAATATTATAAAGAGTCAATATATATCTAAAAACTCTTATAAATTAAGAAAACGAGGTTCTACAGGACTAGTAATTTGCATAGTTATTTAGTGACACATAAAAGTGAATGACTGAAGCAGTTTCAGTTCAAAAGGTTAAAGGTCAAGGCCATTGCTTCGAAGAAACAAAAAGTAATATTTTTTTTTTACATATTTAAGTTGTTCCAAATCGAGTAAATGAATTATTATACTTTTGCCAAAACTATTAATTTGAATTAATTAAGGGGGGGGGGGGTTAGTAAAGTTTAAAGCAAGTCTTTAGAATGATTGCAATCAGTTGATAACAATTTATGAGACAGCAGCTTGAACCTTTTGTCATTTAGTAAAGCTAGACCTGAGTTTCTCATATTTATTATTATTATTGCTTATTTCAGACTTTAATTTTTGAAAGTGACAGTGACAGTGATTTTGAGTTGCCAGTCATATCATTTAGAAGTCACAAAGTAAGTACATTACACAGACATATTACCATTTGCAGTGTTAGGGTACCGGTTTAGCCTACTATAAGGGACCATATACAAAGAAAACTTGAAAAAACCTTGACATTTTACTGTCTCAATCTATTGAGAATGTGAGAAAGATGTATGTCTTCATGATCACATTTGAATCTCGGGTCATTGTGGGTCAAAAAATGTAGATTACTAAATCAAAACTTAGTAAAAGCTTGTGAACAGGCTAGAGGCAACTTTTAATGCCCATGCCATGAAAATGATGGATAGGCATATAGAGTTTACCCAGTGTTAGTGTGCGTGCGGGCTCACGTGCTTGCAAATAAAATTGTGTCTGGTCCATAACTTTGCCATTCTTAAGTTGATTTTGAAATTTCTTGGAAGAAATGTTCACCTTCATAAGATGATGTGTCGCGCACAAGACCCCGGTCTGTAGCTTCAAGGTCATACTTGGGCTAAAATTAAAATTAACTTTGTTTGCCATTGCCTAACTTCCCGACGAAAAAGTCCCTACCCAAAAGTTTTTTCTTTGGTAAATCAAACCAGTTTTTTTTTTATTCTGAATATTCTATTATTTCTTTGGGTTAAATGAAAGCTTGCTCTTCTTTCATTTCGGTCATTTTTAATTGGGTTGATTAACGGTATCAGCTAGACCCTTGCATTTTAATAGGCCATATCAAAATGCAATTATAATCATGTTTTATCAAACATGTGAAAACAACGGGCTCTTTGTCATTGTCTAATTAAAGATGATTGCTAGCAAGCTCTCGTTATATCAACAGACACTTGATTATATTATCAAAAGCAATGTCTGTGTTATACGCTATATTTGTACGCTAAATGGATCATTCATAAATATGAAATATTTTTTTTTTTTTAAATCAAAAAAATCCTGCCTACCTACCCATGACCAGCATCCTTGGTTAGGCAATAGCAAGCAAACAATTTTGTAAGGTTGGGCTTGTTCAAAAGGATCCCATTGTTGTGTCCTGTCCATAACTTTGTCATTCCTCCAGTGATTTTGAAATTACTTGGCAGAAATGCTCACTGTCATGAGAAAATGTGTCGCGTGCAAGACCCAGGCTCATAACTTCAAGGTCAAGGTCACACTTAGAGGTCAAATGGGGTCTACTTTTTGCGTCTGTACCATTAACTTTTTCTTTCTTTGATGGAGTTTGAAATTACTTTGCAGAAATATTTACCATCATGAGACGATGTGTTGCGCTCACAATTCTGGTTCGTAGCTCCAAGGCCAAATACAGGGTCTATTTTAACTAAGTTATTCCTTGATGGATTTTGAAATAACTTGGCACAAGTATTCAACATTATTTGACGATGTCTCATGCTAAAGATCCAGGACTGTAGGTCCAAGGTCAAGGTCACAAGAGAAGGTAATTTTTTTTTTTTTAAGTTCTCGTTTGAAGATGGGGTATCCTTATCCTATGGACAGATGGTGTGTCTTGATGTGATGTAGGTCAAAAGTAGACCAGTATGACAAATCTTGGTGAAAGCGTGTGAACAGCTAATAGGCCACATTTTTAAGCCACCAAAGGAACTTCGGCGCCATATAGTAATCAAACCATCTGTGCGTCTATTTTTGTGTCCACCCAATAACTTTGTCATTCCTTGATGGATTTTCAATTGATTTGGCACAACTGAAGTATATGAGTCACACACAAGAACCAGGTCCGTAGCTCAAAGGTCAATGTCATGCTTAGAGATCATACACCCATGTGGTGTATTGATGGTCGTGTCATTATTGGATGGATTTTCAAAAAACTTGACACAAATGTTAAAGATGTGTCACACGGTTGACCCAGGTCTGTAGCTCAAAGTCAATGTCACACTTAGAGGCTAAATATCATAAAGCAATATAGTGTATTGGTGGTTTTGTCTGCTCTATAATTATAACATTTCAAATAACATGGCACAGATGTTAAGCTCATGAAGATGATGTGATGCGCACAAGACCAAGGTCTGTAGGCTAAAGGTCAAAGTTGCACTTAGAGGTCAAATGAGGGAAGCACTGATAGTGCATTGTTTGTTGTGTCCGTTTTTTTTATTTATTACATGCTTGAGTACTATGCCTTGCTTTGGTGACATATGTCCGATTTTCAATGACAGCTCTTGTTGCTTTAATAATAATGTCACATTAACATATTATGCATCTTGATGATATCTAGATCAATTTTGAATATTTGTCACTTTGTCTTAATGAAATCCTAGTTGAATGTGAGGTTTTCATGCATCTACTTTGCAAACATTCATACATTGTAAGTTTACAGAATAGTAAGCGGCGGCATCTATGTTGATTGGACACATTTCTAGTTCAATCAAGTTCAATGTCTTGATACTGACTGTACCAGCATAAAAACACAAATAGAACATATCAAGTTGATTGAAGTGTGCCTTGTTGATAATAATTGTGACGCCAAGCTAATCTTATCCTAAAAGCAGTCGACGTCAAGGAATGTGTCGATGTGACGCCATAGCAACGTGGCAACATGAAATTATTTTGTCACAAATCAATAAAAGGATTATAACTTATAAGGAATAATTGGACACCTTTTTGTCACAAACTATAGCATGTTTTAGTCAGATGTGTGAGGCCAGTTTTACAATACAGTACAATCTTTGTATGACCTTTAGGATGAACATTGCTTGGCCCGTCTCAATACATGTACAATACATGTTTACATTTAAATGGAATGAAAAATTCTTCTGAAATAGGCTGACAGTCAGTCAACTGCAACCCCATCTGGTCCAAGTGCTCTTCAAACATCAAATGATGTAAGTATTACTTTGGTTATGTTAGTTTTTAAACATTAACAGTTTTCAGAGAATGATGAGACAATAATAAAATTCATATGATATAAAAATATTGCATGTCCCGAGAAACTACCTGAGGGATTTTGACCAAACTGCACCGGATTGATATACTGGTGCGGTGGTTGATCCTTCCTGAAATTCATTCTTGTCGGGCATTTCTTTCCTGAGTTATGGCTCTTTGAAATATTGGGCGATATAGAATATATAGTGCAAAAATCTCGCTATCACATCTCCTCAGAAACAACTTGAAGGATTTTAACCAAACTCACCCGATTTATATATTGATGCTCTTGTTGTTCCCCCCTGAAAATCAAGCTTATTCATCATTTTTATTTAAGAATAATGGGTTTTTGGTAGTTTATCATAGGGCCTTCATTTATAAGCCTTTTTTTTTATATATTTGGTTGGTAGGTACCTTGCATGGACCCCTAAGCTTTGAAATACGTTGAATGTATTTGGGTCAAGGTCACTGAGGCTAAAAATAGAATTTTACATTTTCCACCGTGAGCCGTTGATGGGGTTGGAGGTAATTTGGATCAAGGTCAAGGTCGCTAAGGCTAGAACAGAATTGTGTTCATTTTCCAATACAACCTTTGTTTATTGACCGATGTCTAAGATACTTGTTCTGTAGGTACCATGCATATACCTTGACCCTTAATCAGTGTTAAAGGACACTGGAGTCGAGGTTACTGAATCTAAAAAAGAACTTTGTTATTTTCTTCATATAGCCTTTGTTTATTGAGTTATGTCTTAGATATTTGTTCAGTATGTACCTTGCATGGACCACCACTGTGCTCACTTGTTATCAGTGTCCAGCACTTAGAGAAGTAGAGCGCACTGTCCGCGGACAGCTCTTGAAATGATGTGTGTCTGTATTGAAAGATTAGGTCAAACAGTACTTTGAAGATGTCCTTGTTTGACAAAAATTACTGTCATTTTTGCGGGCAAAAGGAAACATTTCAAATTTTCCAAAGTTGTGTTCGCATCTGAATGAAGCTTGTAGAATATAAAATTACGAACAGCATTTAGGCTGAAAATTTGGTGAAAACTTTACATAATTATATGTTGTATAGCTGATTTCTTTTAGTTTAAGCAGTATTTGTTTTCAAAGAATGTTACAGTGTTGATAAAAATGTTTACAATATGCATGATGTTCAATGTATTTTATGTCGATTTTGAGTTAAAAAAAAGCACTGCTTTTTATCTTGATTACAATCGCTATGGGGCTATAAAGATCACATCCGCTTGCACAGTATGACCTTATAGTAATCTTAAATTTGCTTTTTTTATCCATCTAAAACAGTTTGAAACTAAACAAAATATTTAAATGTATGTTCCTGTCTTTTAATGAATTTAAATTAATGAAAATGTTGATACTTCGTTCCACATGTCATTGACCATACCACACCCACTGTTAGTAAAAAATCAGAATTGTGCTCGCAAGCTATCTTCCCTGCTTTATGGAAAAAGTTAAATGAACTGTTTATGCTTCCATTTTATCATGAAAACACGCACACACAAATTCTTAAAGGCACTATGTCATTGAAAAGGGCCTCAAGGGGGCAATTTCTTTGAAAAATCTGGATAAAATTAAAAACTAGATATTAATACTGGCATAGAATAACAGTTAAAACATGGTTTATATAATGGAAAAGGAGTGTACGCATTATGAGATAAAAATCAATTTATAATATTTTTGTTTGTTTGTTTGTTTGTTTGGCCCTATTTCTGTTTACATTTTGATGTCAGAAGTGTGAGCATTTTGTTTACCATAGTTTAAACACGATTCCTTACCAAGCATGATAGCGCAGTTGGTTAAAGCGCTGTCTTCCGTCATTTCTTCGTATGGCTCCTAAGTCGTAAGTTCGATTCCAGCTCGGGGTTTTATTTTTTTCACACTTTTGCTAATTTGCTTTTATTAAATAGCTTATTGTGTATTATATTCTTTTTAGCTCACCTGAGCACGAAGTGCTCGGTGAGCTATTGGTATAGGAGACCTCTCCGGCAACGGTCGTGCGTCCTCAAGGTGCCGTCAACAATTTTGACCGTTATCGCGATAAAGACTACATTTTGTATTCAATCTTGACCTAACTTGCACAGTATGTGTAAGACCATACAATCTCGGATGGGATTGTTATTGGGTCAGATCACACCAGTAACACCCATTTTTCATGCAAAAAAGTTCAAAAGTGCCCTTTTCCAACGTATAGACTTTATTTTCCATCCAATCTTAACCAAACTTTCACAGTTTGTGTATGACTATCAGATCTCAGCAGACGTCAAAAATGGGCCAGATTGTTTTCAAACTCCAGAGTAATTGCCCTTTGTTTATTTAAAAAATATACAAAAACGGGCATTATTCAGGATAGAGAGAGACATTTTTCATCCAATCTTCACCAATGTTGCACAATTTGTCTATTACCATGAGATTACAGTTGAAGTCGAATATATGCATATCGGACCAGAAACACCAGAGTTATTGCCCTTTGTTTGTGAAAATAATATATGAAAACATGGACATTATTCAGGATAGAGACTTCATTTTCATCCAATCTTTACCAATCTTGCTCAGTTGTCTATGACCATAAGATTAAAGGTGAAGTCGAATATATGCAATATTGGACTAGAAGCACTAGAGTTATTGCCCTTTGTTTGTGAAAAAATATGCAAAAATTGACATTATTCAGGATAGAGACTTTTTCATCCAATCTTCACTAATTGTGTACAGTTTGTCTATGAACGTAAGACTACAGGTGAAGTAGAATATAAGCATGATCGGGCCAGAAACACCAGAGTTATTGCCTTTGTGTTGGGAAAAAAACATCAACAAGTTATCACTGAATGGCTTGCACACACGATTTTTTATTCAATGTTGACCAAACTTACACAGTTTGCGCATGACCATAAAAATTGACTGATAAAATTTGATTTCCAACAGTTGCAAGACTCGCATGCAGTTATTTGTACATGCAACTTTGATGTCTTCAGAGCCTGCATCATTTATCATCATTGAAAAGAAAATTATCAAAGAAAAAGCAAAACTTTACCTTATAGCACAGCTATCGCAATTATCGCATTGCACCTAGTTTTCCAAAACTGTTTGCGAAAAAGACATCAAAATGTACTGTTTGTGCATTTTCCAGAATTGTCAATGACTTAAGGAAAAAGGGTCAGGTAAGAATATCGAAAAAAATGATTTGAGAACCATTAGCAAAAAAACGCACATCCACTACCCAACTTATACTTTAGTTAGTCCATTGCACTTACCGATGTTTTAATTCAAAATTGATTCTACCCCCATTGTGTATTGTTCAGATACCTTAATTTTCAAACCTGTGACAACAGTATGTTCTTCACCTGTACCAGTTCTCAGGTGAGCCCTTTGGTCCATGATGGCCCTCTTGTTATTTATTTTATCCACATGTCTTAATAAGCGCATTTCTATCAAAATATACAATTTATAGTGCAATAGGAAGCTAATATTTCGTTAACATAGTCCCTTTAAATCTGAAAGTGAGTGTTAATTTCTACATTTACTTTCATTTTAAGGCATGTCATGACATTATAGCGAAACCGGCCTGATCCACTGCATTTTTGTAAATATGGCAATAATTTCTGGCTGAAAAAAGTATTAGTTGCTGTTGCCACTGATTTGGAATAGATGGGAAATGTTGGGTCTTAATGGTATCTTTTCAACTCAGAAAGTGTGTAAACAGATTTGGGCATACAGCTTAGAAAGGGAGATGTCAGTAAAGAAAATGGACTGATAGTCTCAAAATGAAGTCAAGTTCAAAGGCTAAAATTTGACATGAAGCTGTTTCAAAGTTATGGCATATTTCACCAGTTAGTGACAGATCATGTTATTGTCTAGAATATTTAAGACATGTGTTTTGATAAAATTAATTTGGAACAATTTTGTAGCATCGATACATTTCTTGTTGATAGTGTGATATTGTGTATGAAAATGCTCACATTAATTTCAGAATACCCAGTGAGACCAGTTCTTCAGCAGCTGATGGCTCTTTCATGAGTACTGGAACACCAACTGTTAGTAGTTTCCAATTATGTGTAGTTAAACAGTATCCATGGTCAAAAATTGTGGATGAGTTTTGTAAGAATGTTTTCTTAAACGAAATGCTGACAACTTTCATACATAAAATTCATTTTCGAGACATAAAAGTCATCCAAATGTATCTCTGTTTACATCTGTCATGGATGGCTTATCACTCATACCTTGTATAATGTACCTTAGTGGCTTTCAAACAGTAGGGGTTTTATGTATTGCTTGCAATACTGCGGAAAATTGGTCATTTAAATGTTACTTTGAGTAGCATTATAAACTATATGTACATATTATTAATACTGCCAGGAAATGAAATTCACAGTAATATGGTAATCCATATCAGTCAGAAGTTATGTCCTAAGGCTTCTTTCTTCGTATTTCAGGTGGTATTCAACAAGCAGTCGATGAGCACAAAGTGCACGATATGCATTGACAGGGACCGTAATGCTTTCCTGATGGTCACCAATATTCCATGGTGTGCGCAACACAGCTGGAGGGAACAAGTGCAACATGTGATTTTTGCAGAAGCAGAATATCCTCTGTTGGAGGGCTTATGTAAAGCATGTATTGTGGTTCAGGGGATATGGTTGAATCGAAACCAACAACAAATAACTGACTCTTAATATGATTCTCCAAAAAATGCTTGGCTAAAATAACTGTGTATTGCTTATCGATATCTTATATTGCCCCTTTTTCATCATATGCGCAAATATTGCAATTTGTATCAAAGCTACTATATTTGTATTCTTAATGAGTAAGGTTACTTCAGATTTCATTTACGTAACTTGTATCACCGGATTTCAAAACAAATAAGATGTACTTGAAAGCCTTTTGAAGATCCTGTAGGAGGTGAAATTGCTTTTACAAAGACTCCAAACTGTACAGTTTCTGATTTCGTACCTCATTTTGCAATGTAGTTTTCATTATTATTATAATTTTGACACTATGTTCAAGAAGTTAACATGTGTTTTAAGTTTTGCTAATTCAGTTTTTGTTAAGCCTTTGTTCTTATTCCTATGTTGGTTTGTATAGGCAAGTCCGTAAAAAGGGTTGCATCTTCGGTAACTGTTATGCAAAAACACACAACTTAATTGTTCATAATACCTTGCCAGTAGTAAAGACATTTTCAATCATAATACTAGTAACCAGTCTTTTTTATCTATGGAACATCAACTTTGGCACAAACAATCCAATAAATAAATTTGACTTAGAATTTGCTTACAATGTCAAGGCTTACATTATATTATTCAGCACTGAGAGTTGTCGAGCGGGTTGTCAGTGGACAGCTCATGTTTCCTCATCTGTCACTACATGTATCAATGTTGCTATTTTTATTTCAAACAAATGTATAAAGTTTATGTGCTTTTATTTGTCAAATGTTTGCAGTGCAACTGTTTTATTGATCAAAATTTATAACTATATAAACCGTTTAAACCATATAATTATGAATGTTTACATGGATGGTGTAAACGTTGTTTAGTTTTGTCTGATAAAAACGTACTGAGGAACAGTTTTAATTTTTATAGTATTACTGTTTCATTCTTGCTATTGTTATCTCATACATATTTATAACGTACATGCTTTTATTTGTCAAAGGTTTGCGTTGCAAATGTTTTATTGATTTATAGGGTTTTCTTGCTATTAAACCAATAGGGGACTGGTGCAGTGTATGTGACAAATCTCTTGCTATGAATGTTTTTATGTTAAGAACCAAAGCTTTGTCATAAGTATATTAAAGGCAGGTCAAACTTTATTTGGCATAAGTTATACATGCAAGACTTATTAATATGGTGGTAGCAGTTAAGGATACATGTGTGGTGTTGTTAAAATCAAGCACAAGTTTGGAAATTGTTATAGCCAGGTTTTCACTAGTTATAGTTTTGTCTGAAAAAAAAAACGTAGTGAAGAACAGTTTAAAATCTTTGGGTGTTTTGTTGTATTTAACACCTCTTTGCATCAGATATTTACAGGTGATGCGTTTACTTTACACCAATACGAGTACTTTGAACAAACATAAACAAAGATATTTTACTGGTCATTTATTGTGCAATCGGAAAGATGTGTATTCCTTTACAAGGCATGGAACAGCAAGATAGTTTGGTAGTTTGTATGATAAAATTTGTACTTGAAAGGATTATAAGGCTACATAATACTAATTTAATCTACTATTATGTATTTCATGTAAAACTTCGCATTTTCAACGTTAAAATTCACCATTACCCAGGAGTGTTAGATAACAATAACCATACCGCAAAGGCCACTTTAAACCCTTTCAAAAAACCAGCTTTGAAAAAGTAACGTAACATGTAAGAAAGTTCTTGTCCATCAAAAACACAGACTGCCGAAACCAGTAACAAGGTGTTTTTTTGTCTTGCAAGACTAAAAGTCCTACAATATAATCAACTGACTTGTGTATGTGTAACTTTTTAACAAAGCGTTTTCCAATACAAGTTCATCTGACAATTACCATACAATAATTACTTCTAACACATTTTCAATACAGCAGAAAGATATAGACAAATTCGAAAATAGGTATGGTGGTGGCTTTAAAAGGAAACACTTTACGAGGGAGTTTCCGGGCGTCCTTTTGGACTTAAAGCTGGGTGTCAGAGGGTGGCCGCCGCATTGGTTGTGCTGCCTGTATTCAATACACTGAATGAATCAACCTGTATATATCGGAGACAATCTATTATTTCATGCTATGCGGTGAATGAGTGGTGAATACCAGTGAATGATAAACCAATCATTTCACTCAAGGTCAAGTGAAATAATAACGTTTGATCATTTCACTCTGGGTTATATGGAACTACTTTTAACTTTGTTTTTATGTTTATTTTTTTAAAGTATGAGAATACCATAATCGTCAGTGTACACATCAGCCTTTTTCAACAACAGAAAAACAATAAAATTTAAAACAAATATTAACTATTTACCCAACACAACAGTGATCGACAATTTTGGAATCATAATGACGTCATATTTACACAAAACTTGTGACGCTTCAGCATATCTCGCGCATTTGTTTTATTTATCGTTCAAAAGCATGAAATAAAAAGAAAATTTGTTTAGTACAGTGTAAGATCGTAGTTTATTTCATTCGTGATCATACAAACTAGATATTGCGCCACTCTTAAAAATATTGTTTCTATGACCACTCATGAAATAAAATACGATCTTACACTGCATTAGACAAATATCCTCTATATCTTGCCGAAAATCAATATAAAAAAAAACCTTTATAAGCAAAATCACATTTAACCAAAACTGGAATCTAACTGAGGGCTTAACATATTTTAATTCAGCAGGCAAGTGCGTTACCACTGGACCAAACTTTCGTTGTCAATATCGACTTAGAAATTACTTACCAATTGCGGAACTCGTATAAATTACACAGTCTAATTGTTAACTCTCTGATATTTATAATGCAATGACAAAAATAATTATATCAGGCCGAAGTTGTCGAATTATGATTTTCTGTCCCGAACTAAAATGAAAACGACTTAAATGGTATTCTTTTTCTTTCATGTTAGCTCGACTGAGCACGAAGTTCGATAATCAGCCTAATCGCCCCAATAAATTGTGGAGTGACGGCTCTTGAATTACCTAAAATTAGCCTTTTTAGCCGTTTCCGCTCTCTAAGCCCAACAATTTTATCAAATTTTTACAAAACATAATGAAAATGCTTGTAATAATAATATCTAGGTCAAGTTCGATAATCAGCCAATCGCCCCAGGAATTGTGGAGTTACGGCCCTTGATTTATCTCAAATTAGCCTTTTTAGCCGTTTCCGCTCTCGAAGTCCAACAGTTTTCGTCCAATCTTCAGCAAACTTCATGAACATGTTTGTAATAATAGTATCTATATCAAGTTTGATTATCAGCCAAATCGTCACATGAATTGTGGAGTTGTTGCCCTTGAATTATCAGTAATTGGCCTTGTTGCGATTTCCGCTCTCTAAGTCCAGCAGTTTTCATCCGATTTTCACCAAACTTCATGAAAATGTTTTGTTATAATAATATCTCGGCCAGGTTTGATAACCAATCAAATGAGCCTAGGAATTGTGAAGTTATTGCCAAGTTTGACAATCAACCAAATCGGCCCAGGAATTTGTGGAGTTATTGCCCTTGAAATATCCGTAATTGGCCTTTTTTCGGTTTCCGCTCTCTTTAAGTCCAAAAGTTTTCATCCGATCCTCACCAAACTTCATGAAACTGATTGTTATTATAATATCATGGCCAAGTTGGATAACCAATCAAGTAAGTCTAGGAATTATGAAGTTATTGCCCTTAAATTATCAGAAATTGGCCTTTTTAGCGGTTTCCGCTCTCTAAGTCCAACAATGTTCATCCAAACTTCACCAAGCGTATGAACATGTTTGTGGGCATAATATTAAATCTCGGCCAAGTTCAATAATCACCACAGGAATTGTGTAGTTATTGCCCTTGAATTATCTTAAATTGGCCTTTTTAGCCGTTTCGGTTCTCTCAGTCCAACAGTTCAAAGCCGATCTTCACCAAACTTGGTGAAAATCTTTGTGGACTTATTATCTCGGTTAAGTTCGATAATCAACCAAATCGCCCGAGTAACTGTGGAGTTATGGCCCTGATTATCTAAAATTAGCCTTTTTAGCTATTTTAACTTAGAGGGGACATTACTGTTTTACAAACAACTCGTGTTTCCATAATATCGGAGAGTTCAGGGACCGGATACCGCGTTTTATCATCGCCGAGACACCTAAAGTACATTCTGTGAAAAAGGCTTGAAACTTTTTGAAGTTAAAAGTTTAATAATGCAGTAATTTACAAAATATCAACAAATTGATCAATGAAACTACGTTTTAGTTTTAAAATTTTCATGCATTGATATAACTTACTTTAAGTGCTGTGACAATTTTCAAAATTTTCACATTTTCCTTCTGGAGGCCAGTACCTTTAAATGCATTACACAACTTACTTTTTCCAAAGGTACTTTTACTTTCCATGTGTGCCTACATCAATCTTATATTATAACTAAATGAAATCTTCCTTTGCTCACTATTCTTGACATAACCGTCGATGTTTACAGACTTGATAAATAGGCTGTGCGCTCTGTTAAAATACTCGGCACCAAACGATAGTTGCCACCATTATTAAGCTGCTCATACGGACGTGATAATTGTGTATTTATTTATTAACATGTATACAACATGATCATATCAATACGTATGGGCTTATTTCATGCAATTCTAAAGCAAACTTCAATATTTCATAAACGTTGCCTTCTGCACATGCAAAACGGGTGAAACTTCGTACATGCCTACAACTCTACATCGACCTTTGCTGTAAATTGGTTTATAATCTACATGTATGGTGTCAACTCCTAGTTAAATATTATGGAATCGCATCAAAATTTCAAATCGCAATGACATTCAGTAATTTCCATGAAATTCATGCACAAATCAATCGTCAGCGCAAAATCCATTTTGTGGATGACCCGGCAACTAGTGGCAACGCGCCGGACTGCAGATCTAAAGGCCGGGAGTACTAGGTATATAAATTATTCCTTATAAGGTTGTCCCATCAACCTCTTATACAACTAATTGTTTTTCGAATGAGATGTTAAACCGTGGCCCCATGTATCAGTGCTATACACTGGGTAAGGAAAAGAACTAGGATAGTCTCAGGAGTCGGGATGTATAATGCACCCCCCCCCCATCCCCGCCCTAAAACCCACCAAAAAAAACAACAACAACAACAAAACAACTTACAGTCTTGAGGATAAAGATAAAGAGCCCTATTTAACTTCGCATATAAGGGTTAAAGGTGCTTCCTCTCATATTTTGCAAAAAAAAGAGCTTCAGAGTAAAAAATATTGACCAAAATGCAGCTTTTGAAACTGAAAGTAGAGTGTCAAATGCATTTTTGACAATATTTTTACACTGAAGATGAATTTTTGGCCAAATCGAACATCGCCTTCTTGGTAGCAGCATTTATGCATTCTGAAGCCAACACTTGCATTTGTTACCATATAAAATGCAATAAATAAAATGCTGGATAATTTAAACGCATTTACCTTAATAACATTTTTAAACAATAGAGTGATGAAACAAACCAAAATCTAGAAAATACAAGGCGTATAAATATCCTGTATAGCTCTAGTAGACCTTACGTGTTGTTACTTACAAAAGTATGTTAGTAGTAAAGCTTTATATGGTTCAAACTTCATTACTGTGAAGTTTCAAAAACCAAAAAGTCATCTGGTCTATGTCACTGAAATTATAGTTGTTGACAAGGGTTTCGCATATGAAGTTCTGTACCATGATAAACAATCGGGTAAACTACTATTTGAGTATAAACTATATGGCAACTGATCATCATCAGTCAATGATACAGTTAAACATTTGGCAACCTACTGACTGTAAATCAGATCTCTCGTGAGCAGGTACGTTTTGATCGCATCTTCGAAATTGTCCGGTTTTTGAAAACTATTATGGTCAAGTCCACTCAATAGTAATATGCGCTCTAAGAACTCGTCGGAACAGCAGTGAACAGGATCCAATTGACTCAGTTGGACAGAAGCATCCATGAGTTCATCAGCACTGCAAGGCAATGGTAGAGATTGGTCCCGACAACCAAACAACAATGACTGGTGGTACAATACATCAGGAGCTACACCAGTGGTGCATTCGACTTCTCGTTGTGCCCTTATTCGTTGCGAGTTCCAGTAGTTTTTGATCACATCTAGTTCACTTTGCATGACTGATGTAAACCACCATCTCAGATTTTCAATATCTTCACAGTTTGCTGTAGACAACAGACCAGTGTCTTCAGTGTCTCTGAAAGCGTTTCTCCATTTGACTGTAAATATCATTTTCAGAAGACTCCAGAATGCCTCAATACGTTGATTACCTGTTGAACGGCCTGTAATATAACAAGGTCCACCCGCTCTAACTTCAGCGTGCTCACAACGTAAAACATGTTGAATGTCATGAATTAACACGTTTTCAGTTCCTGCGTCGCTTCGTATGACTTTTGGGACACGACCTTCTTGTATAACCCAGTCAAAATAAAGTCGAGATTCGGTATATGGGTTTTTATTTGATTTAACGACTTTCAACCATAATAGTTTACGTGAAAACCCATCGATGGCTCCATGAATTGAAAATCCATACGGTTTTAATTTATCGTACCCATCGATATGTACAACTGAGTTAGGTCCGCCATTCACATACATGCGTCTTCATAAGCGATGTCCTCTTCTTAGTACAACTCCTTCTGGATCTATAAGCTTCAAAAGACGTCTAATAGTCATCTGCGTTGCTCTCAAACGAATGTTAACATTCAGCAGTCTCCATATTACTCTATATCCGGCATCAATAAAACCATGTTCATGAAGTCTCCATATTCCGTCAAGTATGAGATGTTCAGGCGATTCAAAATTATTTCTACGCAGTCCAAGCTGTTTAATAATTCGCCTCAGTTGCGTCTTACTTATGTTTCGGTTATGTCTTAGTATCAAGAATGCCCGTATTTCATCTTTGTTATACATACACTGGTGGTAATACTTGATAAGGTCTGCATTACTGGCATTGTTACCAGGGAAGTCTGGAAACGCATTCTGCTATGAAATAGAGTCCTATCTGAGCATGACATTACATGTGGATTGTGCTGAATACAAATCGATAAACAAAATTATTTTCATTTAAACAAAATAGGTACTAATTTCTGCTGATTCCTCACATTTCTTTCTATTCGGAGCAACCACATAATCCTTAATTCAAAAAACTATTTTGGAGAGTCTGGTTTTGGTGCGAAATGGTATCTTTTTGAAAAATAACTGTTTAACATGATTAACTTATAAAATATAGCTAGTCTCCCTTATATTATATAGATCTGCAGTCCTGCGCGTTGCCGGGTCATCCACAAAATGGAATTGCGCTGACAATTGATTTGTGCATGAATTTCATGGAAATTACTGAATGTCATTGCGATTTGAAATTTTGATGCGATTCCATAATATTTAACTAGGAGTTGATACCATACATGTAGATTATAAACCAATTTACAGCAAAGGTCGTAGGTTGTATAGTTGTACGAAGTTTCACCCGTTTTGCACGTGCAGAAGGAAACGTTTATGAACTTTTGAAGTTTGCTTTAGAATTGCATGAAATAAGCCCATACGTATTGATATGATCATGTTGTATACATGTTAAAATTAAATACACAATTATCACGTCCGTATGAGCAGCTTAATAATGGTGGCAACTATTTGGTGTAGAGTATGTTAACAGAGCGCACAGCCTATTTATCAAGTCTGTAAACATCGACGGTTATGTCAAGAATAGTGTGCAAAGTAAGATTTCCTTTAGTTATAAGATTGATGTAGGCACACATGAAAAGTAAAAGTACCTTTGGAAAAAGTAAGTTGTGTAATGCATTTAAAGGTACTGGCCTCCAGAAGGAAAAGGTGAAAATTTAGAAAATTCTCACAGCACTCAAACTAAGTTATATCAATGCATGAAATTTTTAAAACTAAAACGTAGTTTCATTGATCAATTTGTTGATATTTTGTAAATTACTGCATTATTAAACTTTTAACTTCAAAAAGATTCAAGCCTTTTTCACAGAATGTACTTTAGGTGTCTCGGCGATGATAAAACGCGGTATCCGGTCCCTGAAACTGCGATATTATGGAAACACGAGCTGTTTGTAAAACAGTTATGCCCCCTCTAAGTTAAAATAGCTAAAAAGGCTAATTTTAGATAATCAAGGGCCATAACTCCACAGTTACTGGGGCGATTTGGTTGATTATCGAACTTAACCGAGATAATAAGTCCACAAAGATTTTCACCAAGTTTGGTGAAGATCGGCTATGAACTGTTGGACTTAGAGAACCGAAACGGCTAAAAAGGCCAATTTAAGATAATTCAAGGGCAATAACTACACAATTCCTGTGGTGATATTGAACTTGGCCGAAATTTAATATTATGCCCACAAACATGTTCATACGTTTGGTGAAAATTTGATGAACATTGTTGGACTTAGAGCGGAACCGCTAAAAAGGCCAATTTCAGATAATTTAAGCGCAATAACGTATAATTCCTAGACTTACTTGATTGGTTATCAAACTTGGCCATGATATTATTATAACAATCAGTTTCATGAAGTTTGGTGAGGGCCGGATGAAAACTTTTGGACTTAAAGATAGCGGAAACCGCAAAAAAGGCCAATTACGGATATTTCAAGGGCAATAACTCCACAAATTCCTGGGGCGATTTGGCAGATTGTCAAACTTGGCAATAACTTCACAATTCCTAGGCTCATTTGATTGGTTATCAAACTTGGCCGAGATATTTTATTATAACAAAACATTTTCATGAAGTTTGGTGAAAATCGGATGAAAACTGCTGGACTTAGAGAGCGGAAATCGCAAAAAGGCCAATTTCTGATAATTCAAGGGCAACAACTCCACAATTCATGTGACGATTTGGCTGATTATCAAACTTGACATAGATATTATTATTACAAACATGTTCATGAAGTTTGCTGAAGATTGGACGAAAACTGTTGGACTTCGAGAGCGGAAACGGCTAATTTGAGATAATTTAAGGGCCGTAACTCCACAATTCCTGGGGCGAGTGGTTGATTATCTAACTTGACCTAGATATTATTATTACAAACATTTTCAATACGTTTTGTGAGAATTGGATAAAATTGTTGGGCTTAGAGAGCGGAAACGGCTATAAAGGCTAATTTTAGGTAATTCAAGGGCCGTCACTCCACAATTTATTGGGGCGATTAGGCTGATTATCGAACTTCGTGCTCAGTCGAGCTAACATGAAAGAAAAAGAATACCATTTAAGTCGTTTTCATTTTAGTTCGGGATAGAAAATCATAATTCGACAACGTCGGCCTGATATAATTATTTCTGTCATTGCATTATAAATATCAGAGGATTAACAATTTCTAAGTCGATATTGACAACGAAAGTTTGGTCCAGCGGTAACGCACTTGCCTGCTGAATTAAAATATGTCAAGCCCTCAGTTCAATTCCAGTTTTGGTTAAATGTGATTTTGCTTATAAAGGTTTTTTTTTTATATTGAATTTCGGTATTCCTGGCAAGATATAGAGGATATTTGTTTAATGCAGTGTAAGATCGTATTTTATTTCATGAGTGGTCATAGAAACAATATTTTTAAGAGTGGCGCAATATCTAGTTTGGATAACCACGAATGAAATATAGTACGATCTTACACTGTACTAAACAAATTTTATTTTTATTTCATGCTTTTGGACGATAAATAAAAAAATGCGCCAGATTTGCTGAAGCGTCACAAGTTTTGTGTAAATATGACGTCATTATGTTTCCAAAATTGTCGATCACTGTTGTGGTGTATAAATAGTTCCACTCTTACTGCGTCGTTGTCGCTTAATAATATTTGTTTCAAATTTTATTAAGTTTTTCTGTTGTTGAAAAAGGCTGATGTGTACACTGACGATTATGGTATTCTCATACTTTAAAAAAATAAACATAAAAACAAAGTTAAAAGTAGTTCCATATAACCCAGAGTGAAATAATCAAACGTTATTATTTCACTTGACCTAGACTGAAATGATCGGTTTATCATTTACTGGTATTCACCACTCATTCACCGCATAGCATGAAATAATAGATTGTCTCCGATATATAACAGGTTGATTCATTCAGTGTATTGTATACGATTTGGGTACAAACATAGAAAATCGCCAAAATCTGGAGACCAGCACCTTTGAAGCCTAATTTTCCTAACGGTAGCTCATCATTTCGTGCGGGGCTAGTTCACTCTTACAGTTATATGAATTTTTGCAAATATACACAATCACAGGCAGCACAATCAATGCGGCGGCCACCCTCTGACGCCCAGCTTTAAGTCCAAAAGGACGCCCGGAAACTCCCTCGTAAAGTGTTTCCTTTTAAAGCCACCACCATACCTATTTTGCGAATTTGTCTATATCTTTCTGCTGTATTGAAAATGTGTTCGAAGTAATTATTGTATGGTAATTGTCAGATGAACTTGTATTGGAAAACGCTTTGTTAAAAAGTTACACATACACAAGTCAGTTGATTATATTGTAGGACTTTTAGTCTTGCAAGACAAAAAAACACCTTGTTACTGGTTTCGGCAGTCTGTGTTTTTGATGGACAAGAACTTTCTTACATGTTACGTTACTTTTTCAAAGCTGGTTTTTTGAAAGGGTTTAAAGTGGCCTTTGCGGTATGGTTATTGTTATCTAACACTCCTGGGTAATGGTGAATTTTAACGTTGAAAATGCGAAGTTTTACATGAAATACATAATAGTAGATTAAATTAGTATTATGTAGCCTTATAATCCTTTCAAGTACAAATTTTATCATACAAACTACCAAACTATCTTGCTGTTCCATGCCTTGTAAAGGAATACACATCTTTCCGATTACACAATAAATGACAAGTAAAATATATTTGTTTATGTTTGTTCAAAGTTCTCGTATTGGTGTAAAGTAAACGCATCACCTGTAAATATCTGATGCAAAGAGGTGTTAAATACAACAAAACACCCAAAGATTTTAAACTGTTCTTCACTACGTTTTTTTTTCAGACAAAACTATAACTAGTGAAAACATGGCTATAACAATTTCCAAACTTGTGCTTGTTTTTAACAACACCGCACATGTATCCTTAACTGCTACCACCATATTAATAAGTCTTGCATGTATAACTTATGCCAAATAAAGTTTGACCTGCCTTTAATATACTTATGACAAAGCTTTGGTCCTTAACATAAAAACATTCATAAGAAGAGCTTTGTCACAGACACTGCACCAGTCCCCTACTGGTTTAATAGCAAGAAAACCCAATAAATCAATAAAACATTTGCAACGCAAACTTTTGACAAATAAAAGCACATAAACTTATTAAATGTGTATGAAATAAAATAGCAAGAATGAAACAGTAATACTATAAAAATTAAAACTGTTCCACAGTACGTTTTTATCAGACAAAACTAAACAACGTTTACACCCTCCATGGTACCTACAGAACAAGTCTCTTAGACATCGGTCAATAAACAAAGGTTTTATTGGAAAATGAACACAATTCTGTTCTAGCCTCAGCGACCTTGACCTTGATCCAAATGACCTCCAACCCCATCAAAGGCTCTATGGTGGAAAATGTAAAATTCTATTTTTAGCCTCAGTGACCTTGACCCAAATACATTCAACCTATTTCAAAGCTTAGGGGTCCATGCAAGGTACCAACCAACCAAATATTTAAAAAAAAAAAAAAAAAAAAAAGAAATGCCCGACAAGAATGAATTTCAGGGAGGACCAACCACGGCACCAGTATATCAATCCGGTGCAGTTTGGTCAAAATCCCTCAGGTAGTTTCTCGGGAGATGCAATATTTTTATATCATATGAATTTTATTATTGCCTCATAATTCTCTGAAAACTGTTAATGTCTAAAAACTAACATAACCAAAGTAATACTTACATCATTGGATGTTTGAAGAGCACTTGGGCCAGATGGGGTTGCAGTTGACTGACTGTCAGCCTATTTCAGAAGAATTTTTCATTCCATTTAAATGTAAACATGTATTGTACATGTATTGAGACGGGCCAAGCAATGTTCATCCTAAAGGTCATACAAAGATTGTACTGTATTGTAAAACTGGCCTTACAAATCTGACTAAAAAATGCTATAGTTTGTGACAAAAAGGTGTCCAATTATTCCTTATAAGTTATAATCCTTTTATTGATTTGTGACATCATAATTTCATGTTGCCACGTTGCTATGGCGTCACATCGACACATTCCCTGACGTTGACTGCTTTTAGGATAGGATTAGCTTGGCGTCACAATTATTATCAACAAGGCACACTTCAATCAACTTGATATGTTCTATTTGTGTTTTTATGCTGGTACAGTCAGTATCAAGAGATTGAACTAGATTGAACTAGAAATGTGTCCAATCAACATAGATGCCGCCGCTTACTATTCTGAATAACTCACAATGTATGAATGTCTGCAAATATACACAAGTAGATGCATGAAAACCATTCAACTAGGATTTCATTAAGACAAAGTGACAAATATTCAAAATTGATCTAGATATCATCAAGATGCATCATATGTACATGTGACATTATTATTAAAACAACAAAAGCTGTCATTGAAAATCGGACATATGTCACCAAAGCAAGGCATAGTACTCAAGCATGTCATAGATAAAAAAGCGGACACAACAAACAATGCACTATCAGTGCTTCCCTCATTTGACCTCTAAGTGTGACTTTGACCTTTAACCTACAGACCTTGGTCTTGTGCGCATCACATCATCTTCATGAGCTTAACATTTGTGCCATGTTATTTGAAATGTTATAATTATAGAGCAGACAAAACCACCAATACACTTTATTGCTTTATGATATTTAGCCTCTAAGTGTGACATTGACTTTGAGCTACAGACCTGGGTGAACCGTGTGACACATCTTTAACATGTGTGTCAAGTTATTTGAAAATCCATCAAATAATGACACGACCATCAATACACCATATGGGTTTATGATCTCTAAGTATGACCTTGACCTTTGAGCTACGGACCTGGTTCTTGCGTGTGACTCATATACTTCAGTTGTGCAAAATCAATTAAAAATCCATCAAGGAATGACAAAGTTATTGGGTGGACACAAAAATAGACGCACAGACGGTTTGATTACTATATGGCGCCGAAGTTCCTTTGGTGGCTTACAAATGTGGCCTATTAGCTGTTCACACGCTTTCACCAAGATTTGTCTTACTGGTCTACTTTTGGCCTACATCACATCAAGACACGCCATCTGTGCAAGCGACATCAATATTGAAGGAAAATAGAAATGTGTCCATAGGCTAAGGATACCCCATCTTTAACCTTGTCTTCAAATGACGAGAACTTTTTTTTTTAATTTTTACCTTCTCTTGTGACCTTGACCTTGGACCTACAGTCCTGGATCTTTAGCATGAGACATCGTCAAATAATGTTGAATACTTCACAAGTTTGATAAAACATGATTAGAATTGCGTTTTGATATGGCCTATTATAAGCAAGGGTCTAGCTGATACAGTTAATTTATCAACCCGATGGAAAATGACCGAAATGAAAGAAGAGCAAGCTTTTATTTAACCCAAAGAAATAACAGAATATTCAGAATTAAAAGAAAACTGGTTTGATTTACCAAAGAAAAAACTTTTGGGTAGGGACTTTTTCGTCGGGAAGATAGGCAATGGCAAACAAAGTTAAAATTAATTTTAGCCCAAGCATGACCTTGAAGCTACAGACCTGGGTCTTGTGCGCGAAACATCATCTTATGATGGTGAACATTTCTGCCAAGTAATTTCAAAATCAACTTAACAATGGCAAAGTTATGGACCGGACACAATTTTATTTGCACGCACGTGAGCCCGCACGCATACAAACACTGGGTAAACTCTATATGCCTATCCATCATTTTCATGGCATGGGCATTAAAAGTTGTCTCTAGCCTGTTCACAAGCTTTTACTAAGATTTGATTTAGTGATCTACATTATGACCCACAATGACCCGAGATTCAAATGTGATCATGAAGACATACATCTTTCTCACATATTCCCAACAGATTAAGACAGTAAAATGTGAAGGTTTTTTCAAGGGTTTTTTGTATATGGTCCCTTATAGTAGGCTAAACCGGTACACTAACACTGCAAATGGTAGTATGTCTGTGTAATGTACTTACTTTGTGACTTCTAAATGATATGACTGGCAACTCGAAATCACTGTCACTGTCACTTTCAAAAATTAAAGTCTGAAATAAGCAATCATAATAATAAATATGAGAAACTCAGGTATAGCTTTACTAGTTCAAGCTGCTGTCTCATAAATTGTTATCAGCTGATTGCAATCATTCTAAAGACTTGCTTAAAACTTGACTACCCCCCCCCCCCCCCTTAATTAATTCAAATTAATAGTTTTGGCAAAAGTATAATAATTCATTTACTCGATTTGTAACAACTTAAATAGGTAAAACAAAAATGACTTGTTTCTTCGAAGCAATGGCCTTGACCTTGAACCTTTTGAACTGAAACTGTTTCAGTCATTCACTTTTATGTGTCACTAAATAACTATGCAAATTACTAGTCCTGTAGAACCTCGTTTCTTAATTTATAAGAGTTTTTAGATATATATTGACTCTTTATAATATTGTATTTTGTCTAGACTTTTGGAGGGAACTGCATTTTTGCGGTGGAACAGTCGGACACAGTGTGATTTGAATGTCATTGTGATTCAAATGTAAAAGCTAACCTTTTCTTTTGACAGCAGGTTTAATCATGTTACTTTCTCACTTCTAGAATAGATGTCTTTCATGTTGAAAGTATCTTTAGGTAGAACAAAACCCCTGTGATCTAATAGCTGGAATACCATATGTTTCTGTTTGCCCATTGGGCTTTTACTATTGGGAAAGAAGATACTAATTAGTAATTCTAAGATATCCTTGTATGTGGAGCTCTTCAACACTTCCTTTGACTTCGTACCCCCTCCTCTGTGACTTCGGACAGTGACATAACGCTTTCGTGTCTGTTGTAATGCATCCATCCAACTTGAACTCGAACAGTTGTGCGTTCTTTTTTCTGAAATGTAAATGCCACCAGATTTGTTTTGCACCACAAGTACAATTTGAAATAGAGGTTAACCACGTGGAACATTTGTGCCAAATTATTTGAAAATCGGCCTAGAAGTTTATGAGAAGAATTTTAAGTCTTGCAAAGAGTTATATATAGAAAACTAGCCTGACCACCCTGCGTACCATATTTTGTGATGGATCCAAAATAATTTGAACATACTTTGTGAAGGTTGACCGAAGGAGTATTTCTAATTGTGCCAGCAGTTTTCTACAAATGAATGTTTAAGTTCTTGCCATGGAAACTAGAGTTCAGCATGGAATGGAATTTTTTTAACACTTTTGGTAGAGCTTCACCCAAGGAACATTCCTGTTATGTTTGGTAAAAATCTGTCAAGTAATGAAGAACTTATGGCCAAGGTTAAGTTTGTAAAAGAGACAGACCAAAATCAACATGCCCGCACCGGGATCAAATGCAACAAGAGCAGTCTCAGGAGATCGCCGTTTACTATTCAAACCGCTTTGTAAGAGTAATGTGCCTTTGTCAGTACAAAAAGGGGCATAATTCTGCTAAAATACTGGTCACATTTATGTGCCTTGGCCAGTGACCTTATATAATGACCCTGAAGACATGTGTGAAGTTTTACTAGTAATTGAATATCTGAAGTACATATAGAAATATGAAGTTGTTGCACACAAACTTTAACCTGAATTTTCTAAGTACAAAAAGGGGCATAATTCTGCTAAATTGCAGGTCAGAGTTATGGCCCTTGGTCAGTGACCTTAACCCAAAGACTTGTGTGAAGTTGCAATTGAATATCTGTAGTAGTTACAGAGATATGTACTTGCACGCAAACCTTAACCTGACTTATCATGTACAAGTACAAACATGGGCATAATTCTGCTAAAATGCTGGTCACAGATATGGACCTTGGCCAGTGACCTTATATAATGACCATGAAGACATGTGTAAAGTTTTTATTGAATATCTGTAGTAGATGTAGAGATATGGAGTTGTTGCACGCAAACTTCAACCTAAGTACAAAAAGGGGCATAATTCTGCTAAATTGCAGGTCAGAGTCATGGGCCTTGTTCAGAGACCCCACATAATTACCCTGAAGAAATATGTGAAGTTTCAATTGAATATCTGTAGTAGCTAAAGAGGTATGTATTTGTTGCACGCAAGCGTTAATCAGAGCATTAAGCTGTCGCCAACGAACATGTGATAAGTATAGCTCAAACTCTTGGTGAATGGTCGAGCTAAAAAGGGGCATAAAGCTGCTTAATTGCATGTGAGAGTGATGGGCCTTGGTCAGTGACCTCATATAATGACCTTTAATACATGTGTGAAGTTTCAATTGAATATCTGTAGTAGCAAAAGAAATATGTACTTGCAAACATTGCGCTGACGCCGACGAACGGGTGAGTAGTATAGCTCAAACTATTTGGTAAATAGTCTAGCCTGTAGGGGCATTATTCTGCTAAATTGCATGTCAGAGTAATGGGCCTTGGTTAGTGACGTCACATAAGGACCCAGAAGACATGTGTGAAGTTTCCATTGAATATCTGCAGTAGTTAAAGAGATATGTACTTAACCAGAGCATTATGCCGACGCCGATGAACGGGTGAGTAGTATAGCTCAAACTATTCTGTGAATAGTCGAGCTAAAAATTATTTTCAATTTGCAACTGCTTAACATTTTTTTATCAGTGGATCCAATCCCTCTTTTTCGTTTTAAGGATTCCATTGCATTTAGGAAGTTTAAGGTCTTAGGTGCTGATTCTGAAATACACCAAATATGATAGCTACTTTATGTTAACAAAGCAATTATTACAAAGTGTGATAATAGACACCATAAATGTGCATTTGTACCATTAAACATTAACATCAGCCAAATATCTAAGCCTTAAGGTATCTGTCAATACATGAAGTGGTAATTTAGCGTTAAATTCCCAGCCAATCCAATTGTCGAGCAGATTATTTACCACATAAGTCAATCGGGTAACTCGCCCTTGAGTCAAAATTTGCCCCAGAGTCGAACATTTTGTTCTTTGTATTGTGTAAAGATGGGTGTAGTTGGACATGTTATAAGACAGTTTAATGGAAAAATCCATCCTTTTTACTCAAAGCTAAAAACATAAGTCGAAATATAATGTCATCAAACATTTTCTCACGATGACATTGTACATGTAGCACTATTTATAACTCCGCAAGACGGGAAATTCAGAATTTTCAAATACGATGCAACTTGATACCATCGACATTTTGGTCAGATACGTTTGCAGCATCCACTAAGGACTAAATATTGAAAACATTAACTTAATCTAAAATTATAAATGGCAGTTTTCAGAGTTTTGTTCTATTTTCATAGATTTCTCAATTAAATCTGCGTAACAAGTCAATTAGACCTTGAGACCAACGCAGTTCGCCCTTATGATGAACAGGTCTTTAACTCCTGTTATATGTATAATACATGGGAATTAACAACATATCTATGTCATTTAACATGATTCGATCTAAAAAGAATCGCCTAGTTCACAAACAATAAGCAGCACAAAATGTTTTTGTCATCTATTTACGAATTTTTTCTGTGTCACGATAAGTGCTTAATATGGTAATGTTGTTGCGATGTTCGAATTGACGCTAGAAGTGCCCGTGTAATTCATCGTCTTTTTAAACACTTGTTTCTGTCAGCATTTGGACAAAGTTATTTTTTAAGTTCTACAAAGGACTCTAGCTGTGATTGTTTGAATTGTATTGTGTCTAGGCAATGGATAATCTGATCAATGCTATGGCAACTTGTGTTTGTCATAAGGGTGACTGTGTTTGACTCATGGGCGAATTCAGTGGGTATAGGTTAGTCAACTACATTCAAAGCAAACAAGCCGTGAACCAAACAGTTTGTCTATAAACAGAGTCATTAGATATGGTGCGTATGGCCTGCACCAGCTGAGTACCGGCTTTGTACAATGAGCATTGAGCTGAAGAGGTAAAGCGTTCACCTGTTCGACTTAAGGGCAAGTTACCCTATCTGTGAGTAGTTTTTGACTTTAGTAGAGAGAGTGTAGCATCATATCGTTTAAAATTGACAATACATACAGTACATAGTCGGAAGAAATTTAAAAACATGATTCTGTGTTTTATAACACACATGCCCCCTGTTGGTTCTGGATAGCCTATTTCTGAGTCCAAATTAGGTCAAGGTCAACGTGAGGTTGGGTGATATGGGATATTGGGAACGGTCATAAGTAACAACTGTGTGAATATCCAAGTTTTGTAGTAAGCGGTGTTGGTGCTAAACGAAACTGTAAAATGTAGTTAACCAAGAAACAGCCCATTTGAATTATTCTAAATGCAAATTAGGTCAAGGTGAGTTTGGGTGATTTGGGTAGATAAACACAAACCTCTGACTGCTGTGCGTCTGCCATCATGTAGATTTTCAACACTGAAGTCGTGAAGAGCCACACGATAAATTCATAAATGCGCCGTTTTGTCGTATTTAAGCATGTGCGATATAATATATACACATTTTTACAACGAGAAATGTTATTGCACATATCGTTGCACATTTATTTGCGATCTTTTAAATTAAATATATAGTTTCAAACATAATATCAAGATATATTGCATAAATATATAAATACGCATATTTGTCATATTTAAACATGTGCGATATGTAAGGCATACATTTTTACAACGCAAATAATATTCATCATACAGTTGCACAATTATTTGCGATACTTTTATATAAAATATATATTTTTAAACATAACATCAAGATATATTCTTAATATCATTTTAAATTCTCATAACTAATTTTCTTTATTTTATTTGTAGTTGTTGTACATCTAACAAATATTTTGTTCAAAGATATAAATAATTGCACGCTGTATGAATTAAATAATGATAAAAATATAATCAATTCCTGCCGGTCGAGTTATATATAAAACAAATGCATTTATTTTCAAATATATATAATAAATAAAGTGGGGTCACTATACTCTTCCGTAGTTATGGATTAAGCATTTAAACCATGTGTGCCAGATAAAAACACACGTCAGGGAACATTCATCGCAATGAAATATAATAATTTGACTTCCATTTGTGATCACATAAACGTTAAGTTATATTTAATAGTGGCAAATTAGATTTATATTGCTTTCAGAAAATACGTCTCGAGCGTTTTTGTGTATAAATATTGTAGTTTAAATGCATTCATAAAACGCACGTAAAGTAAAAATACCAAATTTAAATCAAACAAGAAATGTCTTTAAAAAAGACAATCGGCGTTGAAATTAATATTGAGATGTCATTGTTTTACCCGAAACATAATACAAGAGGGACAAGATGATCGTTTACGTGATGTCTCGGACCCAGCTTGTTTGGTCCCCACTAAGGAGACTTCTTTCGGTCACTATAAGAAACCTTATCGGACCCAAAATTAATTGGAGATAAACTCAAACATTATTAAGATGTTTACCGTGAATAAACCGATCATACCTTCCATGTTTTCACCGATGATAAATGAATAACCTAAATGCTAGTAATTTACGTTATTATAATTGTTACATAAATTTAACACATTAGCATTGTCAGAAAATAATTGCGGAAATAAATAAAAATTATTATATATCAGACGAGTGTTCATAGTTATGTTAAATAATATGCTATACGTATCATAAGGTTTGCAAATATTGTATTCATGCTAGGCAAATGAAGTAAAAGTAACATTTCGACATATTACGAGACTTCTTTCACCACATTTTATTTATAGAATGATGTTAAATATTTGTTTAAAATTGAATAACATATACTGGAGAAGTTAATAGAAAGGTGCAAATATAAATCAAACGCGACCGCAATTCAAATATAAATTAACATGCACAGTAAGTTTATAAATATAAATTCCCCATTTATTGAAATTCTCGGGTTTATGATTCTCCGGACGCTAATTGATGAATGTATATTAGCATAGCTCTACCACGCGCTATTTTAGAATGATGCACCCTTTATCTCGAGTGTGTTGAATACGCTGGAATAGACCAGTTTATACCGATCTTCGCCCCATTCTACCTATGGCTCCGAAAGGTTTCAGAGCGCAATAATTCTCACAAAATTGGATCATTGTAATTGCTATTTATAGAGCGTGCAGCTGATGTAGGCTAAACAAAATAATGATTTCATTATGTGAAAAAATATTACATTAAGTTTATGACATACAATGAGTAAAATTGTTCATAATTATGTTCAGTTCTAGAGTGTATGTCGAAGATATGTGTATAACTTTATTTTAACCGCTTATGCAAACAATTATGTAAATTTTAATCCCCCCAAATATGTTATAAACAGTTATTGGTGAACATCAAACCATTGTTGTAAGTTTGCATTCCCTGAAATTAGAACATTTGCCCAATTCTGTTGGCATTCAATTTTCCCGCTGCATAAAATTATCGCAAGAAATCTAGGTCAAAAGTGATCTTAGACAGCTACGCCGAATTAAATTACATATGTCCGAAACTTCCGCCAGTGTCTATTTATAGGAAGATGCACAATCTATTTAAACATTGAATATCCTATACAGGAGAAAATAAGAGAAATGCAATTCTAAATAATTCTTAATAAATAGATCTACCAATCGTTATTCAAGTAAACATGCAGTGTAAGTTTATAAAATATAAGTAATTCTCCATTTATTATTAATCTTATTGTCTATGGTTCCCTGGATGCTTGTTAGAACGACTCAGTGTTGTAACGTGTATACTATTAATAGGCGCAGGTTAGTCAGCAAGTGTATTCTATGGAATGTTGGATTTTCCCACGGTCAGATTACACGGCCTGTAAACACTGGCATGTACATTGAAAATGAAAGTTGAGCCAATGCAACTTCCGAGTATGGAGCTCAGAATTGGAAATTAGTCAAAAACGTAAACAAAGTAAAGAGGTATGTCTAGATTTTTCCACACTGTCTATTTTTTTTCATTCACCTCCGAAAAGAAATGGAGCCAATTTTTTTACAGGCCGTGGTGGGGATTTCTTTTAAACTAGCCGATGCAATGAAATGATTGATTCATTCGGGACTACTGGCGGGAAATTTTCGCAACATTTGATTGGATGTTGAGAAAGGTCTACAGTTTGTTTAAACAGCTACGCCGAAAAATGCAACGAAACAAACAAAATAATAACAAAATAGTACTGTAAAAGAAC